>SWBT01000483.1:0-341298 GCA_005298045.1 Pleurotus ostreatoroseus | reverse complement strand
TTAGGGTTCGGGTTAGGGTTCGGGTTAGGTTCGGGTTAGTGCCTCGGGGTCACTGAACGTATTGTCTCGGTGGGGGTGCGGGGGCGTGCCCCTGCTGTTAGTGGGGGGTCCGGGGGGCGTGCCCCCTGGGTTCGGGTTAGAGGTTCGGGTTAGGGTCTGGTTAGGGTTCGGTTAGGGTAAGGGTGCAGGGGGGGCCTGGGGGGGACTGCGGTCCCCCCCAGAAACTCGGAGGAAAGTTTACGCATTATCGCTAAAGTATAACATATATACAATAGGTGTCGTAAGGTATTCATGGCCAGATGGTCTAGTGGTTATATTGTCTATTGTAATGTTATGCATTACTGTCGTTGTCGTAATGGGAGTTCCATCCCTGCCAGTGCTATCGCTTTTTTGCCATTTTTTATCGTAATATGTCGAGGAGTAATGTATTATATGCTCGGATAACATGACCCGAAATAATGCAAAACGCTCTCCGTCATGTGTGCCGCAGTAATGTATTAAACCTACAGCAAAGGCTGGCCACTTCCCCCACGGCGCGTTCCGCGAGCGTTTCAGGCTGGACGGACACCAACGATGCTGGTGTGCGGACGATGTCGTCGAAACTCGGGATCACATCTGGTTTGACTGTCCCCTGTGGATTCGCCTGCACGCCGGCGCCCCCCCGGAACGCGAATTGGACAGGCGTCGGCGCGGCGTGCACCGTCACGACCCCCTGAACTTCCGATCGCCGACCCCCCCGGGGTCCGACTCCGTGGAGCACTTCGTGCGGGATTGGAGGCGCGACACACCGGCGCTGGACGCTGTCGCTGCCTTCCTCCTCCTCAACCCTGTCGTTGGCACGTTCCACTGGCTGGAGCTCGTGGCCGACGCCCTCGACAATCGCGAGCGCGGGGTAACGGACTCGCCGGCCCTTCTCAAGGTCGCCCTCCACACGTCCCTCCGGCGCGACGCCCACACGCGCTGGGCGGCGCGCCACCCCGGGGCACCAATCACGCAGTTCAATCGTAAGTATGCCGAGGCGGCGGCGCGCCTCGTCCTCTCGCGCTTTCCTGAGATTGCGGCGGACGGTGTGGCGTCGCTGCAGGTCGAGTTTGGCATGCCGGCAAGTGATGCTCCGGCCCGCCCGCACCGCTAGCGCCGCCGGCGGCGCGCGCGTGTGCGCGACTTGCTCGCCCTCGGTTGTGTTAGCTCTGCCTGTCTCGTTGGTTCGTTCGTAGTATACTCGTATTTATTAGGTGCTCATGTACCCTCGTCGTACGCACTATAAACCCGTGGAACAAAAAAAAAAAAAAAAAGAGTACAGTCATGGCACGACTTTGAAAGTGAGCCACGATACGGAGTCAACCTCTCCTGGGCCGTGGCCATGTACATACACCTGCTGGGTCCCGCGTTCCTTTGCCTGATTCATACTCGTCAGTACATGATTGAGCACTGTCAAATGGCGAACAGTGTACCTGTAAGTTCCTCAGACTCCAATGAAGCCTGATACTACTCTGTTGGTTCGTACTCCTCATCCCTGCGACCGACCATATAGTGCACAGCCACGGTTTTTGATAGTGTCGGTAGTGACGGTAGGATGGTTTCCGCAAAATGAAGCATGTCCTCTCGGCTGGGGGAGCCGATTGTCAATTCAACCTGTTCGGGGGACCGTGCGAGCTCGCCAAGTTTAGTATCAAATCCTGTCCAGTGATCCAGAGTCTTGTTAATCTCAAACGAGAAACAGCACAAAATGACGAAAGTGATAGGACTTCGATGGCCATTATTTCGGAGGACATGAAAAGAAAAAGATGTTCGCCATCGACCATTGCCTTCGTAGTCCATGAGCACTATGCAAAGGACGAGCCCGTGATATAGCCAGTCAGCATACACGGTACAGAGAGCGCCAGAGGTGTCAATTGTCAAAGTGGCTTACCAAGTTTCTGAGAAGTATGTTGCTCTCCGGGTTCCTGAGAGGTCTCTTGGGGGTCGGCACGATATTGTATAGTGGGCTCCCGAAGGAGATCAGGACCCAAGAGCCGCAGTAGGGCGAGCATGACAGCTACTATAGCACCATCAGAGAAGAGGGACGCAGTGCTGTGTGCGCGGCCTAGGAATGTGACGAGGGCAGCCACTGATAAGCGCTCTTTGAGTCCGATCTCCTCATGACTAGACAGAGCTCGAGGCTCGTTGTCAGTGGGAATGCTCAACTCAACGTATCTGAGCGGGTCCAGTTTGCGGGAGGGTCGCGGCCTACGGCGTGGAATTTCCGGCAGGAACGAATCAAAGGTTGCCTCGCAGTGAAGCCATTCCAAATCAGGCAGCTCATACACCAGATGGAGCAAGTCCTCTAGTCGGCGGAAGTGTACTTCCCATAACCAGAGCCCGTTGATGCCTCGAGAGAATGATCGGGGGACAGATCGAGGAAGCCCTACGTGGACCGAGCGAACGGGCCCGTACTTGGCAGGGAAGTGCTCTTCCATAGTGCCCATGACAAGCGCGTATGGGCCGGTGACTGACGAGGGTTCATGCGTCCACGCCGCGTTGAGTGAGCTAGAGGCTTCGACTAGACGGTGCAGCCAGGGGGCTTTCTCTATTGTTTTTGCGGCCTGCCAGGGGACGCGCACAACAGCCTTCGCATGGCGCCGCAAGGGCAACGATGCCGGGTCGACCGCCGTCGCCCTGGTATGCTTCCAAAGCGCACGCACCCGTTCCGGAGAGTTCTTGACGTCGATCTGCTCGAACACTCGTGAAGTGCACTGTCTGTTCCAGTATCGACAGACCAGCCTACACGACCAAGAACCACTGTCTGCTGCTTGACAGATGTACCGGAACAGCTCGGGGGGAAGGCGGTGTGCAGCCATGTTCGTAGTATGTTGACGGGCGCCGGGGAGCGACGACATTGGTGGTGGATGGGTCGATAGCATTAACGGAGATCGGCTACTAGATTGTATCAAGAGCTGTGCATTCGTGACAAATTATCAGATCACCGAATGCGTCTCAATTTGGAGACAAACGTACATTGGGAAGCCACTCATACCTGGGCAGCGGTTTCGACCAAGAATGAGAATATGGATCTTCTGGTTTTCGCACCCTTTTCCATGCCCAGAGGTTCTTCTCTGGATACCACCAATCGTCGCCTACGCAAAATACGACCGTCTCGCCTCGCACCTCGAGGTGCCCGAGTTCTAGAAAGGCTTGTGGATAGTCTACAGCCCAGTCTGGATGAACCCCTCTGTACGCTTGACACCAGCCGCGATCTCTGGTTCTCCGTATATACTCGAAGAGCAGGGGACGGATGATCGATATCACTTTGAGTGCTACTTGACGCCTGCAAGATAATTGTTCTGTGGCAGACAGCACGACTGTTGGGGACAGGAATGGAGACAATTTCGGTTCAATCGAGATACCGTGCGTTTCGTTGCTAGGGTATAAGAGCTGTAGGAAACGTGAAGGATATACGTGCTGTCATAGTCCCTAAAAGTCACATACCTTCGGAATCCATTGGCGGCGACCCCGATACATCCACCAGTCTGTCGAGCAAGGTACCAATGTCCAAGCCCAAATATCCTTCGCTAGATGACGCCACTCGTCGTCGGTACGGTATAAGATTAAACTCCCTTCAATTCTGAAGTTTCCGAGATCTAAGGGAGTGGTCGGGAAACGGGCTGCCCAGTCACGACAAACTGATCTGTACGACCTGCATAATTTTCTGTCTCTGTTGTTGTCGATGTACTCGAGGAGCCGGGGTGCGACTATTGTAATCGCCGCATGTCGCCGTCTTGCATCCGACGACGTAGGCAATCCCGGTTTGACACATATCTGTTTCCATTTGGCGGCACTGAGCTTGGGTGTCACAAGCTTCGAATACGATTAGAAATGCCACCAAACGCTTGGGTGGTGACTTACCTTCTGAGTCCACTTTCCCTCATCCCATTCCTCCTCGTCCCATTCCTCCTCGTCCCATTCCTCCTCGTCCCATTCCTCCTCGTCCCATTCCTCCTCGTCCCATTCCTCCTCGTCCCATTCCTCCTCGCCCCATTCTTTCTTGCACCATTCTTCCTCGCCCCATTCTTCCTGGTCCGGTCTAACAAACTCCCATGCCCAAAGCGCATTGGGTACATACCGCTCTTCTTCGTCTAACCAGGAACAGAGCACTCCTCCTTCTATGGTGAATTTCAGAGCGTCGAGCGTGTATTGGAGAGACCAGATAGAGGCGGCGTGATCGACTACGCCAGGTGGACAGTGCCACAACCAATCTCGACAGACAAGCCTACACGCCCTCAAAAGTCGACCGTCCCTCAAATCAATAAGGTAGTCAAAGAAAGGGGCAGCCAGCGTGTGCCATGGAGGTCGCTCTATGCGGCTGGAGTTTTGGCGAGGTGGATAGTTTGGCTTGATTTTCGGCGACGACAAATGCTTTGACAGCACAAGATGAGTCAGTCCATCAAAACCATCGAATGAGATTACGGTATTCGCACCTGTGGTACCCATATCGACATTCGGCTATTGCACCGTAGGAACCGCCATGCCCATAACTCGGAAGACAATCTCCCCCATTGCCCATCGATGTAAAACCATACGACTCCATCATCAACGAGAGCCGCCAGTCCATCCTTATATGTAACGTTTCTTGTGATAGCAGGATCCCAGAGAACTGCGTTCGGAGTGTCAGGGAGATCTTCGGCTACATGGGTGGAGGGTCCAGATATACATCGCGCATATTGCCATTTCCATCTTCGGCAGACGAGTCTGCACGTCTTCAACAGGCGATATTCTCCCGTGCTTAGAAGGAATTCGAGAAGCAGGGCGTCACAGCTGGTCCTTTCACGTCGGGTAGTATTGTGGCTGAAGTTTGGAGACGGGAATGAAGACATAGACGTGCGCGACATTGGCCAGCATTCGGGGCACAGAATCTAAAAATACGCAGTGCGGGTCAACAAACGGAAGCGTCGGATCGCCAATTTGTCTAACCTGAGGTATCCATAGTCCCGTCCCATAGCTGCTTCGCTGGAGCCTCCATGCCCACATTACGGCAGGCAGTGTCCGCCACACTCCGTAATCGTGAAACCACACACGGCCGCTGTCGACGCAGACTCCAAGCTCGTCTTCGCACGTAGCATCCCTAGTTTCGGAAGGGTCCCAGAGAGCTTGAGTTGGGCCAAGCTGAGAGTAAATAGGAATGAGAGACATTTGTCTGAGTACAGGAGACGAGGAAGAACCAAGCATTGACCTCGACGCCCGTACATGTATGTATCTGACCGCTATTCTTAGAGGTGATGTAGGACCAATTACAGCCACCGACCGAGCACCTCGAAAGGCAATCAGGCAGCGCTACACATGGGCACAGCATTCTGATCACAGGTGGTAAGCTGAGAACAGAGCCTCCGCGGTGCTTCAAAGGAATGCGGACTGCATTGTCGCCGCACGCGGTTCCTAGAGGGCCGTATATCGATCATCCGATACGTCTGATAACACTCACATACAGTAAGGGCCGCACCTTATGGCCTTCAAATGCAGTGCTCCATTCATTCTGCACAGAGTGTATCAAGGGTACGATAAGTGTACACGTCCTGACGCTGACCAAGCGCCGGGAGCGCATGAGGCTCCAGAAAGTCGACATACAAGCCTGCAAAGCAACGATTACAATCCTTAACGAAACATATAAGTGATTCGCATGGCGTGAGTACTCACTTCCCCCGAGCTCGTACAATAGACGGCGCTTTCTTGCACCATACGGAGAGGGGCCACAGGACTGTGGCGATGTCAAAGTTCGATGAGCTTTTTTTCAGAAGTTCGATCGAAGGGACCCAATCCAAGGAGTCCAGAGCCTATCATGCACTGGTCAACGAAGCCATACGTATGACATTGTTGGCGGTACGTACGGGCTGTTCAGGCTTGCTATGGCGTCCGACACGAGGCTGTTCCCAAAGATTTTTGCGGGTATCTAGCGGACCTTACTTCGACATAAACAGAATATTAACATGTTCGTAGAGGGGATGAAGCAACGACAATGCTTCGGGCGATGATGCGGTGGACACGGATAAGACTATTCAGAAAGAATCACGGAGGTGGTTTTTACGTGTCCCGATTCTTCATTATGATAGGAGGCAGCCTGACCGAGGAAGAACGCTGTATGCTGTGCCCTACTATCGATATCAGTCTACTTGCATGATATAAAGTTGGAAAACGTACTGTCCTTGGTTTTCGACTTGTGCGTTGCAATTGCAGTACCCAGATCCCGTATGCAATACCAGCTTCATTCGTCCACTAGGCGCCGCATGTTCCCGGCTAAGTCTTGATTTGTATCGTGAGTACTTCTGTGTGAAGCAAGCAGTTTTTGTGATGTCCATCGCATTAGCTGATGACCGCTGTCTTGCGAAGCCATCGTCAAGAGGATGTGCAGAGTTCACACACATTGTATCTTATACAGCGGTCCTGGAGGGCGGCCTCAGCACTTGTGTCCCTAGCGCGTCACACAATCTCAACGATGTATATTGACGCGTCATTATAGCTCTATATACAGGATTTGAGTTGAATTCAGGGTACGAGAAGAAAAGGAACGCACCAGAAGACGGGCTCAATCGTCTAACAATGTGCAATGCGCATCTTGAGCCGCTGACACACCTCTAGCCTTTGCTTTTGTCCGCACGCTGCTTTCTCAAACAAAAGCATCCGGCACCAGTGGTTGGTGTAGCACGTTCGAGAGTATACCGATGGGGAATCATCAGAATAGAGCAATATGCAAGAGGCAGTCTCGGTTGAAGCTTGAAGCATGCAATGGCGAGCGCGCTTGAGCGGGGAACGGAGAGTGCCGATTGGTGCGCCAGCCAATCGCATCGCTCGCGTGGCGCATCAATCGAGACCAACGAGGACCCGACCTGTGCTCGCTGCAGCTTGCAGCTTTGTAACATCCACCTACCGTTATATACTATGCCCTGGCTATACCATCACCATACAGACTCCCGCCGATCCGCCTGGTCTATCGCACGATCAACAAATTGGAGGGTCGAGTGCAGCGCAGCGGATCTGATTCTGTGAGGGACGAAAAGGTGAGCGAAGACCCTTCGTTATGTATGCATTGCGATATGGCACTTGTGAATGTATACCCCACGCGAAGTACGCAGTCTGCCCTAGAACTTTGACTTGACTATTGTTGCCGCCTTCGATCCTCCCCGACAGCAAGCGTCGACTTCGTCGTGAGACGGCGCGTCTCAATGCCATACAGATGTACCGTCGTGGTAGACATGGGATCCTTGAAGATATCGCAAGTCTTGGACCCGTCCACGCCTTCGTACAGCCGAAATCTGCTACTCTCGTTTACATCTTGAGCCTACCGTGCGGCGCATTGACTCTCTTGTTTAGCGATCTCGATACTTTGCCACAGCCTCCGAACGTGTCGTCGACTAGTGGTTGCACTCCCCCGACGATACTATTATCCAACAACACTTGCATGCATTCTTAGAAATTATTGGCGCAAAGATCGCACCGGGAGATCTGTCGAACCCCGCAACTTGACTACAGGCAAAATCCCGCAAACGCGACCCCATCCCAGAGAGTCTGTTTCGTTCGCCGACTCTCGAGATGTAGCGACGTTGCGAAGCTATACCTTCGCATTGAGAATGGCCTTCTCCGGCTCGATTTTTGAAAGGCAGGTTTGGATGAGATTCCAGTCTGACATTGTCGGCCCATGGTAGTACTTCGTCTTCTTTCGCTCTGCTGCACAAGCAACTCATCCGAAGTCACAGACACTTCAAGATGCTGCGCATCGATCACGCCTTCCGCAGGTCTCGCAGGGCGAGCGGTAGATGGTCTATGGAACTGTCGCGAGTGGACTCCTTGACTGAAGTTGGACACCGCCCGCAACAGCCCCGAGCAAAACTTGATTGCACTTGCGTCACTCGTTGACGTGGTTCCCTCGGTTCGAATCGTCCTTACAGCGACCCTCAGGAACTCGAGCGCGTTCTGTGTAGACTATGAGCTTCATTTTGACAGGTGAGTGGCTGCAATCGAGCGGCTGTCCACGGCTCATGTACATATAGACGTTGCGAATACGAGGATCGGGACCATCTCAAGCAGTTCCGTAGACTACATGTCTGCGTGGAGGCGACGGCCGGACAAATCCTCTACGCACGCAAGTAGATGGGACACGGCATCTGGTAGACTTACAAGATAAATACGTTCTTTCTCGGACGCCACTATATACTGAGAATGAACGCCAGACAGTCTCGTGTACATCTACAATGTCTTGAAAAGAAAACCCTACGTCTTGCTAACACTCAGCGGGCCGTCAACTCTGGAGAATCAACAACGATCTTGCGAGCCTTCCTCGCTCAAGCTGTTCTCAGCTGTGCTCGCGGCGGACACCTAGGTCGGCCTCTAGGCTCTCGTCAGCGACTCGTACGGACGCCACCATGGAACTTGCGGAGAAGTGAAGATAACGAGATGATGTGGAAGAGCTCGACAGAGGATTGGCCAGTACAATGCGGTCCTGTGCGTCCATAGGGTAAGAGTATGAAAGACGGGCCGTGAGTGACAAAGCCGTTCGAAGAGGCTTGGGTGGACCGGTCGCGTTCTGCGGCCCATTAGTGAGATCTCGAGACTGTTTTTTCACAGCCGTCTATCCTTCTATATGGCTACTACGTACAAAACAATGACTATGAGAAATTAGACTGAGACAGACCCGTCGCTGTGGTGTGCACGACTTGCGAATGGCATGGGTTGAGCCCTACATCTGCGTATTCTTTTCAATGTACTCCTAACAACACGCGGCATCGAGACCTTTGAGTGACCATCCATGAGTACGACCATAGCACCACTTCGAAAGTGAGCCACAATACGGAGTCAACCTCTCCAGCCGGGCCGTGGCCATGTACATACACCCGCTGGGTCCCGCGTTCCTTTACCTGATTCATACTCGTTAGTGCATGATCAAGTACTGTCAAAAGGCGAGGAGTGTACCTGTAAGTTCCTCGGACTCTAAGGAGGCTTGATACCACTTCGGTCCTCGAAATCGTTCCTCTCTGCGACAAACCATATAGTGCACAGCCGCGGTTTTTGATAGTGTCGGTAGTGCCGGTAGGATGGTCGTCGCAAAATGAAGCATGTCCTCTCGACTGGGGAAGCCGATTGTTAATTCAATCTGGTCGGGGGACCGCGCGAGCTCGCCGAGTTTCGTGTCAAATTTTGTCCAGTGAGCTAGAGCCTTGTTGAACCTATACGAGAAACAACACAGAATGACGAAAGTGGTGGCATCTTGATGGTAATTCTTTCGGAGGACATGAAAAGAAAAAAATGATTTCCCTGGATCATCGTCTTCATATGCTATGAGCACTATGCAAAGGACGAGCCCGTGATATAGTCAATCAGCATACACGGTACAGAGCTCAGAGCGCCAGAGGTGTCAATTCTCAAAGTGGCTTACCAAGTTTCTGAGAAGTATGTTGCTCTCCAAGTTCCTGAGAAATCTCTTGGGGATCGGCACGATATTGCATAGTGGGAAACCGAGGGAGAGCAGGACCCAAGAGCCGTAGTAGGGCGAGCACGACAGCTAGTATTGCATCATCAGAGAAGAGGGACGCAGTGCTGTGTGCGCGGCCTAGGAATGTGACGAGCTCAGCCACTGCTAAGCATTCTTCGAGTGTGATATCCTCATGACTAGCCGGAGGCTCGAAGTCGCAAGGAATGCACACCTCGACATATCTGAGCGGGTTCAATTTGCGGGAGGGTGGTGGTCTACGGCGTGGAATTTCCGGCTCGAACGAATCGAAGGTTGCCGTGCAGTCAAGCCATTCCAGATCAGGCAGCTCGGACACCAGATGGACCAAGTCCACGAATCGACGGAAGTGTACTTCCCATAAATAGAGCCCGTTGATGCCTCGAGAGAACGATCGGGGGACAGATCGAGGAAGGCCAACGTGGACCGAGCGAAGGGGCCCGTATTTCTCAGGGAACCAATGGAAATACATGGTCATATGGAGCTCATACGGGCCAATAACTGGTGAGTCCTGATGTGTCCACACCGAGTTGAGCGAGCTGGAGGCTTCGACGAGACGGTGCAGCCATGGGGCCTTCTTTATTGTTTCAGCGGTCTGTTTGGGGACACGCACAACAGCCTTCCCATGGCGCCGCAAGGGCAACGATGCCGGATCGACCGCCGTCGCCCGTGTACGCTTCCAAAGCGCACGCACCCGCTCTGGAAATTTCTTGACGTCGATCTGCTCGAACACTCGGGAAGTGCACTGTGTGTTCCAGTATCGACAAACCAGCCGATACGACCAAGAATCACTGTCGGCTGCTTGGCAGATGTACCGGAACAGCTCGGGAGGAAGGCGGTGTGCAGCCATGTTGGTGGTATGCTGATGTGTGTCGGGAAGCGACGACGTTGGTGGTGGATAGATCGACAACATCGCTGAATGAGCGTCATGCGCTGCTTGAGACCGACCACCAGATCGTACTAACAGCTGGACATGTATTCAATGTGTGGCTACTGGTTGTATGCGTAGTTATTTATAACAACGTACCTTTGGTATCCAATCCACAGGGACGTCTTCCTCGTCTTCCTCGTCTTCCTCATCTTCCTCATCTTCCTCATCTTCCTCGTCTTCCTCATCTTCCTCGTCTTCCTCATCTTCCTCATCTTCCTCATCTTCCTCATCTTCCTCATCTTCCTCATCTTCCTCATCTTCCTCATCTTCCTCATCTTCCTCATCTTCCTCATCTTCCTCATCTTCCTCATCTTCTTTATCTTCCTCATCTTCCTCATCTTCCTCGTCTTTCTCGTCTTCATCTTGTCCTCGCCTTATCGCCCACGCCCAAAGGCTCTTAGCGGGATACCACCACTCGTCACCTATGCAAAATACGACCGTCTCTCCTCGAACTTCAAATGTCCCGAGTTCTAAGAACGCATGTGGATAGTCCACAGCCCAGTCTGGATGAACCCCTCTGTACGCTTGACACCAGCCGCGATCTCTGGTTCTCCGTATATACTCGAAGAGCAGGGGACGGATGATCGATATCACTTTGAGTGCTACTTGACGCTTCCGAGATAATTGTTCTGTGGCAGACAGCACGACTGTTGGGGACAGGAATGGCGACGATGTCGGTTCGATCGAAATACCATGTGTTTCGTTGCTAGGGTATAAGAGCTGTAGGAAACATGAAGAATATGCGTGCTATCATAGTCCCGAAAAGTCACATACCTTCGGAATCCATTGGCGGCGACCCCGATACATCCACCAGTCTGTCGAGAAAGGTACCAATGTCCAAGCCCAAGTATTCTTCGCCGAATGACGCCACTCGTCGTCGGTACGGTATAAGACCAAACTCCCTTCAATTCTGAAGTTCCCGAGATCTAAGGGAGTGACCGGGAAACGGGCTGCCCAGTCACGACAAACTGATCTGTATGACCTGCATAATTTGCTGTCTCTGTTGTTGTTGATGTACTCGAGTAGCCGGGGCGCGACTATTGTTGTCGCCGCATGTCGCCGTCTTGCATCCGACGACGTGGGCAATCCCGGTTTGACACATATCTGTTTCCATTTGGCGGCACTGAGCTTGGGTGTCACAAGCTTCGAATGCGATTAGAGACGCCACCAAACGTTTGAGTGGTGACTGACCTCCTGAGTCCATTTTTCTGTAAACTCTCTCTTAAACTTCCACGTCCAAAGCGCATTGGGTACATAGCGCCGTTCTTCGTATAACCAGGAACAAAGCATTCCTCCTTCGATGGTAAACCTCACAGCATAGAGCGTGTGATGTGTAGACCGGATAGAGGCGATATCATCGACTGCGCCAGGGGGACAGTGCCGCAGCCAATCTCGACAGACAAGCCTACACGCCCTCAGCAGTCGGCCGTCCCCTAAATCGAGAAGGTGTTGTAAAAAGGGAGCAGCCAGCTCATACCACGTAAATCGATCCATGTGACTGGAGCTGGGGCGAAGTAGACTGCTTGGCTTGATATTCAGCGACAACAAATGCTTCGAAAGCCCATAATGAGTCAGCCCGCTAGAATCATCGATTGAGATTAGGGTCTTCGCACCTGTGGTACCCATATCGACATTCGGCTATTGCACCGTAGGAACCGCCATGCCCATAGCTCGGAAGACAATCCCCCCCACTGTCCATCGATGTAAAACCATACGACTCCATCATCAACGAAAGCCACCAGTCCGTCCTTATATGTAACGTTCCTTGTGATAGCGGGATCCCAGAAGGCTGCGTTGGGAGTCTCAAGGAGATCGTCGACAGAGCGGGTGGAGGAAGGACGTCCAGATATACATCGTGCATACCGCCACGCCCATCCTCGACAGACGAGCCTGCACGTCTTCAAAAGGTGATATTCGCCCGCGCTGAGAAGGTAGTCGAACATTGCAGCGATAGAACTTGTCTTCTCACGTCGGGTAGTAGCGACGATAATATTTGAAGATGAAATGGTGCTGGATGCTTGGCGACATTCGGGTGGCAGAATCTTACAAAACACGATATGGGTCAACCAGTCGTAGGGTTTTACTGTAAGTTGTCTTACCTGTGGCACCCATATACGTATCCCATGACGACTTCGCTGGAATTGCCATGCCCATAGCACGGGTGATCGTCTCTGCCACTCTCCATCGATGTGAAACCACACGGCGCCGTGGTCAACGAGCGCTGCCAGGCCATCTATATACATAGCATTTCTTGTGACGGCAGGGTCCCAGGAAACATGGTTTGTAGACTCTAGCCGGTGATTGGTTGACAGCGCAGAGCAAGGGCGTCCACGTATACATCGTGCAAAATGCCACGCCCATCCTCGACATACGAGCCTACACGTCTTCAATAGGTGATCTTCGCCTACACCGTGAAGATAGTTGAAGATTGGGGTGATACAATTGGTCCTTCCACGTTGAGGAGTATTGATGACGATGTTTGGACGTGTGTCTGAAGGCGGAAGAACCAAGATCTGAAAACATAACACGAGTCCGCAAAAATCAGTCACTAGCGGGCAGTAGGCCTTACCTGGGGTGCCCAGATCCTAACTTCGCCAGTGTCTTGCAAGAATCGCCATGCCCATCGCTCATGAGGCAAAGTTTGACACTGTTCACCGATACGGAACCACACGACGTTACAACTAATGTAGACTCCCAGTTTGTCTTCCCATTTAACATCTCTGGTTTCGGCGGGGTGCCAACGAGCAAGATTCATGGAGGACGGTTAAGAACAGATAGTCGAGATGGAGGAAGGGAGATGGAACACGGCGGCTGATTCCAGCGTTCAGTTGTCTATTTAACTTCGGCCGTGAAGCACTTCTTCTGGGAACATCAAGATCTATCGTAGCCAGATTCGACCGCTTGCGGAAAACACACTACAGTTTGTGCAGTGCGCTAGGGTCGAGGCGGGACTGCACCGGTCAGGACGCACCGGTAAGAACCGTCAAATGTCGCACATACAGCTCCATCCCCAGGGGCGTAGCAGAACGAAAGCTATGCCTTAAGAACATGTATACTTATCGATGGTCAAATACACTTAGTTGCAGTACACATACAGTACGGAACGTACCGGGAGGCTTCTCGGATGCAGTGGCTCACAGCATCGGCTTCTACCACTCCAATGTGCAAACCATCTGTATCGCCTCCGGAAAACATGATGCCATGACATCGCTCATTTTTGGACCATGTGTTGTGTCCAGAATCCTAATATCGTATAGGTAGGCATCGTACAGGGTGCAGTAGACAAGCGTCTGCGGCCTACAGCGCTCCATGGTTCGCGGCGATGTCTGTTTCCCGGGCGGTTGCATGTGCTCCTATACATGACAGGCATATAATGGCGGCCTCCCAGGGGTTGTCAAAAACGGATCCCGTCGTCCAGCGTCCAAGTGTTTGGTTGACTGCCTGGATTGCGCCGCGTACAGCTTCGATACCATCGTTCGGGGTTGAAGTGGGCATCAATGCCAAAGCCTTGCAGTGCGCTACATCAGTCGAGAACTAGTGCAATACAGTGACACGTTCTCCTAGCTATATGCGCCGAGAATCAGCTCAACGCGAAGGCCGCAGTCAATGAAGGCGCACCATAAAGAGGACACCTCGGTAGACTACTATCTTCTAGTCTTTCAGCAGTGATTCACGGAAGTCCTGTATCCTTCCCTGAAGATCTATGCCTTCTACTAGCCCCTCATGAATCATGGCCATGATAAATCAGAGATAGGAATTGAAGGGAATCGCAAGGCAGAGTAGCGCGTCGACAGGCGTCGACAGCGCGTTGTGGTCAACATGACGAGAGGGCCAAACGCGTACTCATGACGGATAGAGCCGAAGAATTCGCCAGCCAATGAGAATGCGTGCGGCGTGAGCGCACAAGCGTTCACGTACGCAGCCAATCAGAGCGCGTCTCCGACTATTCGTGTTTGTGAGCGCCCTCCGCCGCTTTGTTCATGGATTACTACTACGAAGTAACACCACTGTGCTCAACATACGGCACTTGGTATTCAATGCACCGCTGAGTTTTAACGATTTGAAGACAGCGAGAATTTCTGATGCATCAAGTACACCTATGGAGACTCCAAGAAAAATCGACAGTCTGCTGGTCGTCCGCTGTCGACCTAGGTTTGGCAACGGCGGACGAGAAGTACGCAACTTTGATTAATGTGAAGCTAGGAAACCCGGTGAGCTTTATGACGCTTGGATATCATTCGTGATGCTCAACGAGTCTCAGCCATTCCAGCTGGCGCGATGTGGCGCTTACTGCCAGATGAAGGTCTAAATCGCCACGAACACCGATGAATAGTGCTAGAAGTTTGAAACTACGACGTTCTGTTTTATTCTAACAGTTTTGTTTTGCATATGCGCCTGTGCCTTCATGAATGCTTGTAGTATGTCAGCTCTGCAACGTGCCAGCTTGTGCTCGTCCAGTTTGACGTCGGTCTTGATATACCGTATTCGCTCTCGGCATCCGACAACTCCCTCACAACAGAAAGGTCCCTAGCGTCGAGAATGTTATGTTCTTCAGGCCCTTGTTCAGTGCGTTTTTTGACATGCGTAATGTAGACTGACTTATCCCTCTCCATCTACTTCTTGTCTGTAGCTCAGATGAGATGCCGCGGCTGAAGTTTGGTCAGTCGTCTTTGCACATCCAACTCCATCTCAAAAGAGACACTCACCGTCCGCAACAGTGTATCGGGAAGAAATACGATGGGGAATGGGTGACCGAGTCGACCGTGCAAGCGGTCACGGGCTGTTTCGGGGACTGGGAGCCTGAAGTCCAGGATCTTTCAAAGGCAAGCATTCTTCCGATTTCATTCGCTATCTCGTATGGTTAATCATGATGTGTGATCGTAGCTTAACCATCCGAGGAAGCCTCTGAAATGGGCCATCAACGAGGTCAATCCGCTGCCCATTCTCCGTCAGCGGCAAGGTTCCTTTGGCTGGAGACGCAGCGAGTATCATGCTGCCTCGCGAATATGTTGAGCATTGCTCACCGAAGTTCTTCAGGCTCACGAAATGACCCCATTCCAAGCAGCTGGTGCAGCCCAAGCCATCGAGGTAAGACGAATTTACTCTCTGTCACAATCGCCGCATGACTAAAGCGTCACAATCTTCTAGGACGTGTTCGTCCTCGCCGGCCTCCTCGGACACCCTTCCACGACGCGCGACACCGTCGCCCGCGCCCTCAAGGCGTACGAGTACGTGCGGCTCCCCACGGCTAACCACGTCGGGCAGGTGTCGCGCGATATGGGAAGGATCTACGAGCTTGACCCCGCGTATGGGAAGATCCTGGATGAGCTCGCAGACGGCATGGAGAGGCTGTTCGACTGGGTTGGCGGGCCGGATGCGCCTGCTGAGTTGGAGAGAGCGGTCCGCTGGTGCTACCCTGATGACGCCACCGCACTGGTGTAGGGTAGCTAGCCCTAAGCCTCCTCCATCAAACTTCTCGATTGTCGACTTTTTCCTAATACATGTTTGTTCAAAGAGAAGACTCTTGCTTATGTCCATAGAAATACATACGGCAAATGCTATGTTCATGTAACTCTCGTACAACTGTGCCCGGCTTCCCACACCACGAGGAAGGCCCGATATCGCAATGCCAGCTTGACCTACATAAAGGACGACGATACCCACGAACTACCCACGAACATTAGCTATCCGTCACTTTGCAGGCTAAACCTCACATACTTGCCAAGGGTATTCCGGCCCTCAAAGCTAGAGTGCTCATCGCTGGTATAACAAATAGTACATTCGTTTGGGCTGCCTGCCTATCGTGGTCTGGTTACATTCAAGAATGTTTCGTTACTAAAGACCTTTCATCAAGCGTAGGTGAACCTGCCAACTCGACATTGAGACGTGTTGCAGGCCCACAATCTCCAGGTCATCGATTTTGATACCGTCTTGCCCGCCGATACGGAACTTGCGATCAACGTACGGCTGCATCGGACGTGCGGCCATATCCTGGATAGTCTTCGTCAGTCAATAGCGGAAATATGAGATCGTGATCATACAGCACCTGTAGAAAGCGTTTGACTGTTCTGGCAACGTTCCGTGCCAAGTTGGAGATAGTGATAGGCTGTGGGGGCACCTTGTAGTTGTGTATCGGGATCTGGCGTGAGTAAGACGGATAACCAGGCCACTGCATCCCAACGGTCAACGTTGCACCATGTGGAAAGCAACGAAAGACGTACCATCAGTCGCAGAGATATAGTCTTGTTACCGGTGTCGGTCTGAAATGCCCACTCGTCCCGATCTACGAGACGACTAACTCTCAAATGCAGGGCGTCATCACAAGATATCCCGCAATATTCTGGGTTTGCCAGGAAGAACATGATAGGGGTATTCAGCCCGGTCCGGCCCATGCGGCGACTCTGGTTAACAGGCGGGCAGTAGAGCTTCTGCGGAACAATGCACCCTTTCGCGTGAAAGTTGCTTGCGATATGGACGACCGTGCGCTGTGTAGCAAGATCCCGGGCTTCGTCTGGAGACGTGGCCTTGGAGGATTGCTGAGAATGGGCATCCTCACTGGGGTATCGATCAGTGGCAGGGGATGATACGGACCCTGAGGAGACCGAGCGGCTGTCAAGAACGGAATGTCGGCTCTCCAAAGACTAATGTTCGCGGTAGGAATATGAGAAAGCTGCTTGTATACGCTATAGTCTGCGGGGATAGCTTACTTCGCTGCTCCCTGCTCTCCAGTACGAGTGCATGGAAGATGGCGGCGGTGTTCCCATATCGGCAGATCAGGCTCAAAATCCCGCGTACGGTCGTTTTCTGGAATTGAGCTCGAGGTCAGCTTGGTCGGTCAAAGTCATACAACTAGTTCGTTGTACGCACCAGGTACTGTACACTGCGCTACAGTCTGGCGGTGGCTTCGCCGTCGTAGGTGGTATCAGTCAAGATGACCCACATGTCAGCGCTGCCCTCCTGGTGACCTCTCGCAGCACTTAAGACATATTTGGCGATGTCCCCGCCGTTGAATGTTCCTTGACATGTTCCGTCACTTGATCAGCGTGACAATTCCATCACCAGTCCCGTATCACTTCGTGTGGGTATCAGAACCGCGGAACTACAAAAAGCGCGATTTAGTGTGTGACTTTCCAGACCCAGCATTCGTCGGTCGCCTGTAAGTTACGAGTGATGAAAACCAGTTTGTGACTTGGAATTGTTGAGTTGGTATAGACTACATTCGGTGTGGTCATAATGTGCAAGTCCTAAATGGGCTGTGGTGAGTTTGGTCGAACTTCAGATTCCCCGAGAACCGATCAAACTGAGTATTATTTGAGCGCCCGCGACTAACAAGACTAAATGCTTTCAGGCCAGTATAGCGTTCCATGCTTCGGAAGGAGAAACTTGGTAGTCCGAACGGTTTTATCACGACTATCGACATCTGACAAGACCGTCAGTGACGTATCTTGCTAGCACACAAGCGGAAGCAGCTTTATAGAGTAAAAAGAAAAATCCAACTCGGAATGCGAGCTCAGGCGCCAAATGAACGTAAGACGCGTGTTTTGTCTTACGAGTGCACTCTGACCTCTTCTCTTCATTCACTCACGTCCTCTTCAACGATAATCTCTCGACTTGAGATTCCCGTACATCGTATGTCTAAGTCAGCAGAGCATAGTTCAATTGAAACGCCTTTGTCAAGTCTCAGTATTTCCGATGCGGCTACTGCGATATCACCTGCCGATTCAAATCCATGGGAGGACGCGCGAGCCGACGCATTGCAAGAGCCACTCAAGCCCACTGCGACGAAACTAGATGTTTCCGATATTTCTCCTCATGACCCGGTGGCGAAGGGGCTAGCTATGGAAGAGGCGGCGCACGAAGAAGAACCTGAAGTGGCAGACACTCGTCAAGACATTCTCGAAGAGTTTGATCCGCTTGCTAGCCACGAAGAACGAGCAGCGAAAGAGGCTTGGGAGGGCTCGGAATCTCACCCGCCACCGCCACCATCATCACGGCCAGCAAGCGGTCCACAGCTCACAGCTCAAAAGCAGCAGGCACAGGGCGAGTCTGCGGAAGCCGCAGCAGGACAATCGCGACCTCCAACGGGCCTACCATCCTTCCCGTCGCTTGCTGCGTTGGCTCGCACCTTTGCCCTGCCACTCACATCACGTCCGAGACCTCGATCGCTGGACATGGCTACGTCTGTTCCTTCACCTGCGACTTTATCGACCTTTGCCTCGCAGCAAGATATGCCGAGAGCAGGGGCTTCATCCGCCCCGGACAGCGGAAGGAGCACGCCCACTAGGGCGGCACGGAGTACGCCCACTGATCCCCCTACATTTGACTTCCAGAGGTTTTTGGACCAAATGAAGACGAAGAGTGCAGAACCTGTGGCAAAGTATCTACGCTCGTATGTCAGTACTGCCGAATCAAATAATTCAGTTGCTCATCGTCTGTCAGTTTTTTGAGCAACTTTGCCAAGCGTACATTCACCGTGAACGACCAGGTGAAACTGATAAACGACTTCCTGAATGTAAGCGTGTATCGTGTGCGAAGACTCCTGCTTATACAGTGCGGATAGTTCATATCTGCTCGGATGCGTGAAACAGATTTGTGGCGGAATGCGTCTGATGCTGAGTTTGAGAATGCCATGGAAGGCATGGAGAAACTCGTCATGAACCGTCTGTACGACTTGTGAGTTAACTCTTCGCTTCGATGATAGCCTGAATTTAGCGCATGTCCAGTACTTTCACTCCACAGATAGCCCGGATGGTACCTCCACGGCCAGTGACGGCCGATGATCTCGAGAAAGATCGTGTGCTTTCACAGCGCATAGCGTTGTTCAAATGGATAGAACCCAAACATCTGGATATCCCTGAAGAGAATGGAAGCGAAGGATTCATGATGTTTGCTCAACAGGGTACGCCGTTTGCTTTCATATGAAGACCGTACTCATGGAAGTGTTGCCACAGAGCTATTGAAGATTAATCATTACAAAGCTCCTCGAGACAAGCTGATTTGCATATTGAACTGTTGCAAGGTTATATTCGGTACGTCACTTTTCCGGATGTATGCTTCTCTTCGGCTCATTGGCCGTCAATCAGGGCTTCTAAGACACCTACGAAGAGAAGAAGGCGCTGATAGCTTCATACCTATATTAATATACGTTGTACTCGAGGCGAATCCCGATCATCTACTATCGAACGTCGAGTAAGTATTAATCGGACCACGCAGTATCTTAGTCGTGGGGTATATTGACCGACTCTGCCAAGGTTCATTAATCGTTTCCGGAATCCCACCAAATTACAAAGCGAGGCCGGTTATTATCTGTCTAGTTTAGTGCGTATTCCCGTATTTTTGCGCCGCCACTAGAGACTTAACTAATCTCCTGTATATCGTAGATGGGCGCCGTATCTTTCATCGAGACGATGGACCATACATCGCTATCTAATATCACGCAAGAGGAGTTCGAAAGGTATGCACGCATAGGATCAGAATGAACTGCCCTGTATTCAGTTCGAAGCATAGAAACGTCGAGGCAGCTATACAGTCCCTTCCGAGCACGGCGAATCCTAGCCCTAACCCCGGCACACCAGTGCAAGAATCGCCGATATCTACCTCGATCCCGTATCCTTCAACGCATACAGGCGAAGAGTCTGCCCAGCCGCTTACCCTCCCTGTACCCACCCAAAGCCTGAGTGAAGATGCTAAGCGTCTCCTGCAGAAAACAGGCGACACGATATCGAAGCCGCTGTCCGCGATCGGACGCATCTTCAACGAAGTCCTGGATGGCGCGGAGGAGTCGCTGGCGTCGTTCGCGGAGATTGGAAAGGAGTCGCCACCGCAGTCATACATGCAAGATCCTGGCGAGCCCTCGGTCCAGCCACCCTACCAGCCTCGCATCCGCAGGACGCCCTCGCCAGCTTCGGCGCACGCGCCACATGAGTGGGGTCCGCCTCCCGAGGGCGAAACGACGGCTCGAGTGTGGCCTGAGGCGCCATACACGAACCAACCTCTCGCCATGGGCCCCTCACAGCCTACTGCACGTCTGCAGCCGCCGCGAGTACAGTCGCTCGTGCAGCAGGAGCGCAATATGCACGGCCCAGGTACGTCGCCGCACGTCTCACGGACGCCGACGCCTAGCCTGGATTTCGCGGGGATGCAAGCGGAGATCGATCGTGTACATGAGAACGCGGCGACCGCGGCGAAGGAGACGTTGAAGCAGATATTCCCGACGATGGATGTGGAGATCATGGAGCTCGTCTTGGAGGCGAACGGCGGCGATTTGGGCAAGAGCATAGAGTCGCTACTTGAGATGAGTAGCGATACTTGAATAGTCCTTGAATCTGGCACAGAGTTGAGCTGAATTATAGAACGCATAACGCAGCTCTTGGATGCTGATCTGTATACATGACGGGACCGAGTTCTCATCTTCAAGTATATCAACTTCATGGGGATTCTGCGGCTCCGATTCCACCGTATCACTAGCCATGGCCTCTACCACCGTAGTGCTGATTTGCACGTCTCTAGGCACCAGTCAGGACAGCCGTAAGGATTCCTACTACAATGATTCCTTAAGAGTCCGACACAAAAAATGGAGCCCTCTCATCGTTTACAGGCATCTGACCGTATCGCTGACAACTAGTAGAAAGCGACTAGAAAACAAATTTCACAAGACTTAGGGCTTTATCGACTTGTTTTGCTAACTCATTGGAGAACATCAGAAGATCCTGTGGCCCGGCTCTCGCACATTCGCAATTCAGCCCCGCCTCCCGGATCGTTGTAAAGGTCTGCTGGATATTGTCTGGTGCGGTAACAGTTGAGCCTGTGACAACATGGGCGAAGGCGACTCTGACACGCTCTATATGCTCCAAAAACCAGTGAGCACATGGGCTGCTCATGTTGCCCCGAAGTCTCATAATGAGCGAGTTATAGTTGCCAGTAAGTCGATGGTACCCCTTTTCGACAGCGCCGTAAGATCCGGGTCCAGTGCAAGTGCACCATGTGGATTTATAGATATTCTCGAATGGCCAGCTCGAACTGGAGGTGTACCACTTCCAGCCGATGAGTATATCGTCCAGAACGCGTGTGCAGCGCGCGCGATAAGCTAAGAGTTTGTGGTGATCCGCGGCAGACATGGTCTCGTAATCTTCTGGGCATTTTGCTGGGATGGCCGGGTGCAGCAGCGACTCTTTCGCCGCTGCTTCCGCAGCCTGGCGCAGCCCAAACCGACTCGCGATTGCGTATACGCGAAGTGGGTCTTTCGTCAAGAATGACTTCTTCTGAAGCACCGACTCCATCCTCTCCGCAATACCCTTCATATCGAATTTGCTCGACATGACGAGTACCTTGACCACAATGCTCAAGTCTTGATACGCGATCGACTCCATACTAGGGTACCATTCCCTTAGCACGGCTTCCAGCGTTTGAGCGTCCTCCCCGTGCATGTCAACGATTGGCTTCCCGTCCTTCGTCATCTCCGAGCTGTCAGGAGTAGTGTACGTTGGCTGGGGGACAGTGAACAGAGACTGTAGAGTCGGCGAGGCTAGTATGAGGACCATCCGATGCACGTGGAAGTCTACGCCGTCGGACGAGCGCAGTACGATATCTGCATCGTCTCTAGTGAAGGGATGTGTTGGAGGCGTAGCGAGCTGGGGGTCAGAGGTTTCGGTCGTCATCCTTGATACACTGAGACTGGATGAGGAATAGGCGACTTGGCTAGGGCTCCCAACGTTGTTGAAGGGTTGGGCTGAGTTGTATTTATCTATATTTCGATGCATTACATCGTCGAACACGAGACATCGCTATATGATCATCGTGAGGACAGCAGAAGGTTGCACATATTCCATAGAAAGGGCATACTGAGGTCAGCTGCCACGTTATA
This sequence comes from Pleurotus ostreatoroseus, assembly GCA_005298045.1. Taxonomy (NCBI): domain Eukaryota; kingdom Fungi; phylum Basidiomycota; class Agaricomycetes; order Agaricales; family Pleurotaceae; genus Pleurotus; species Pleurotus ostreatoroseus. The sequence goes on along the minus strand of SWBT01000483.1, from coordinate 319,032 downwards.
GGGACGTCCTATACGTGATGATGTTGCGCGTGCCTGATCTTGGGATTACAGCTGAACCTATGGTGGAATTAGGCCAACTATGAACGCACTGAAACGCGCCAAAGTTGACCTTGACGATCACATTGGGAAACAACTTGGTTACATTCACGGTAGTACAAAGACTCACCGTCAAGACTACGGGTGTACATATCACTGACATCAACCCGGTCAAACTCGATGCAGATGGTACGAACCGTATTAGCATATTAGTAACCTTGGTAGATATCAGACATACAGACAGTCTCCCAGCATATTAATGAGCGATCCCACGTTCTGCATGCAAGTGAAAAAGCGATTCCACACACCGGAAGTCTCCCGCCTCCAAGACCGCCTCCGCCCACTGCTCATCCCGCTCTTCCTTGCCCCTGATTCGAGCATTGCCAAAATCGACAATGAAGGCGTGCATCGGACGTCGTGCGGGATAGCACAGAATCTCGCTTGCCTTCATGTCGCCATGTAGCACTCCCAGCATCGTGAACCGCTGGACCGTCTGCAACGCCGACTCGAGCAGCGGCCGCGAGATGAGGTGCGCGTCCAGGTTCTCCAGGCTCTGCACGTCCGTGATGTGCTGCATGAGCAACACGGGAGACGTGATAGCTCGTAGCTCGGCCGTGTCCGCGACGTCTACGCTCCCGGTGGCGTAAAGCCGTGGTATCGATAGGTCTTGCATGACCTGCAACCGGTCGTACGCCTGCACTTCGTTCCAAAACATCGCCGTGCTTTGTCTGTAGTAAAATTCTTCCCAGTCCACGGCGTCGTCTGTCTCCGGCGCGAGGGGCATTTGCAGCCCAGGCTTTGACACGCCACAGTGCCTCTGCGCCGCTGCCTCTTCAGCAGCGCGGGACCACGGCTTGCCGAACACGGTGCGGTGGTGGATGTATCTCGTGTCGTACACCTTCGCGACGACGTAGGAGCCGACAGGGAGGGGTATGATGGGCGTGGCCTCCTCCAGGCGCGTCAGGAGTACCTGGCTCGTCGTAAACGGCAGGAACGGTTGTACAACCGTCAGCGCGACGTAGCCGTTTTCACAGCGGATGCGCAGCGGTCTTCCGGGGAGGTAGGAGAGAGGGGTATCCATGGTGCTTTGTGCGCTGCATTGTTACGGCAAGCGGATTTTATATGCCCTACAGCGTGGATGTCGGGAACAAAATTCCAGGAGATGAAAGTCTAGACGAGGCTGCGCGGCTATTCAGCTTGGGGTGTCGGTATCGCTCGTTTTGGCAGGGCGCATCAAATATTGGCGCATCAAAAGCTTAAACATTGCCCGAGACCGCCGAGGAAGTTGGAACAGTAACAAAGTGGTGCTTTAGACCACACTCGAATTTAATTGCTAGACTAGATAAAAGCGACAAGTGATACAGTACCACGGAGAAGTACATAAACTATCTACGTTGATTGTACTGATATAAAAGAGTCCCTGGTGGTAATAACCACCGGCTCCTCGAAACCCAAACGTCGACACCCAGAGCTCCCAAGCGCGGCAGGACTGGACGCCAGGGAGTACCAGGAACGCTACCCGACTGAAACGCCAGTGTATTCACCGCATTATGGTCACAACAGTACGTATAGCAGGCCATTAAATAAAAGGTGGAAGCGAAGAGCAGGAGAAAAGCAAAGCGTGATGAGCAAGAAGGGGGAAGGTGGGTGCAGACACGTATAAAACAAGACCCAGACATATTGCTTCAGGAATAAGTAACGGATTGATGTGGTGCGAGATGTGGGCAAATGCAGCGATCGATGGGGTGTATGCTCGAACTATGCGTCGGAGGGGAGGGAGTACAGTAGGGGTCGTGGTGAAGATAGGGAAGGGGTCGTGGCGGAATAATGATACGGGTAATGATACAATGATGTCGAGCCTCTTCTCAATGCATATACACTAAACGGCATTCCAAATCGCGCCCAGGAACCCTCTTGCCGAATGAACGATCTCCGCCGCACGGCCCACGAGCGTGCCATGCTGCTGATGATGGTGCTCCTGGCCCTCAGAGGCGGAGCGCGCATGTCGCTCAGTGCGGTGCAAAGGCGAGCCCGGCGTCGCCTGCGCTTCCGAAGGCGATGTCACAGGCTCCGACAACCGGGACTTCGCTGGTGGGCTCACGTGCAGCGGCGAGCTGGGGGAATGGGAATGATGGTGTTGGGGGGAAGTCGGGGTCGCGGTGGTAGGCGACGTGGGGGGCTGCTGCGACGAGAGCGCACGGACAGGAGAGTTCGCCGGCGTGGGCTGGCGGGACCTCGTCTCCTCTTCCTCGGGTATGGGTGATGGAATCGGGATGTGCAGAGGCCTGGACGAGACGCTGCTGCCCTTGGCGCGCGCGCCCTGATCTTCTCCGGCGTGCGCGGTAACGGTGGCCACGCTGGCGGTTGAGGACCCAGACACCGACGAACCAGACACAGAGGCCGTCGATGACGTCGACTTCGCGTCCAGCACAGGCGAGTACGCGGGGAAGTCGTCGCTGGGCGCCCTCGCCGGCGACCCGATGACGCTCGGCGGGCTCAGGCTGTCGCCAATGCGCCGCCCCGTCCTGTCGCGCCCCCGCTCGTCCTCCGCACCTAAAGACCCACGACGGTAAACTCGCACACCGGTCCGCCCCTCCCTGTCGCGCCCACGCACCTGATACGCCCCGCCGATGCCAATCGCGGACCCCGTGGGCGAAATGCTGCCCATCGGCGAGCTTGTCCCGCGGCTCGAGCGCGAGCCGGAGCGCTCGCGGTCGGAGAACGACGAGTTGCGCGTGGACGCACGCCCGCGCGACTCGGAGCGCGACTCACTCGAGAGCGAGTACGAGCCCGTCGTCGTCGACACGGGCGAGCACTGCGGCGAGCGCCCGCGCGCCGGGACTGCAGCTTCTGTGGGAGATAAGTATGCGGTCTCGGGTGGCGAGTCGGTGGCAGGGGAAGCGTGCGTTACGATGCGGGGCACGGGCACGGGCACGGCTGGGCCGTTGTGGATGAACGACACGGCAAGCGGGATATCTGCATCATTTTTCGTGTCCGGCGTCCGATGCGGGATGGGCAGCTCACGAGTGGAATCTGAAGGCGAGCCACTGCTCCCCGTCGACAGCTCCTCCCTCTCCTCCGTCGCACCCGCCACTTCGTTCACGACGATCCGCGGACTCGACGACACAGGCGACGACCAGCTGCCGCTGTGCCGCCCCGTGGGCACGCTCGACGCGCCCCCGTGTCCATACCTGACAATCCCACCCCCATTATGGTCCTCATCAAGCACGTCAGGCAAACTCCGGCGGCTTCGCAGCGTGTTGGGACGCCGGTTATGGTAATCCTCCCCCAGGTCTGGCCCGCCAAAGTAGTCGTACGCGTCCTCAGGCTCCTCCCGAACGTCGTCGGTCTGCTGTGGCGAGTCGTGGATCTGCTGCCCGAAAAACTGGCTGAGGTCCTTGCTATGCGAGATCTGACGATGGGGATCGCGCTGCGCGGGCGGCAAACTGAACGTGTTCAAAACGGGAGAGGAATCGGCCGATCGGGAGTGCGACATGGCTGGACCCGTGCCCACGCTAAAATACGACTCTCGGTGGTGATAAACATCCTCGTGGTGCGTGCTTGGGGTATTCGAATGGCTGTAGATGCTATTCGTCGGCGGGACGTAGACAAGTTCGACCTCCTTCTGCGACGATAACGACCGGTCCTCGTTGATGGGGCCCAGGCTGTTCCCGACTCCTGTCGTCTTCAGCATCGTCGGTGGTATTGGCGCAATCGTGACGCGTTCCCTATCTATCGAAGATTGACGCGTTAATGGTGGTCGCCGAGTGGACGCAGCTGTGGGTGGGCTCAATTTACGCATCGCAGACGGGCGCGAACTTGACGATGACGACGACCGGGAGCGCATCTCCAGCACCTCCTCGTCATCGTCGTCATCGTCTTCTGAGTCAGTGTCCATGCCGCCAGCCTTGTTCATATAGCGATATGAGGGTTCATCCGAGTCATCATCGTCCCCGGTTTCGGAATCGTCGTCGTACCTATTGGACGACGTGGGGACGTTAGTGTAGGCCCGCTCTGAATCACACGCAGGATGTACTGACCTCTCATTGACGGTAGGAGCGAAGTGCGTACTAGAACCCCTGCGTTTGGGTGTAGGCTTCTCGATCGCTATACATTGCTCCACAAAGGTATTAAAGCTGATATGCTTCTTCTTACCGCCGGCAGATCCATCCGTGCCTGTGCTCAGATCCTGGTCGCTGCCTGCAGTGTTAGAAGAACTCGACGACGGAACGGCATGCGAGTGGTCGCCATGTTCCGGATGATGCGAGGCGATTATTCGCGGGGGCGAATCTTTGCGGAACGGACGAGCGCGCCAACTGATATGGGTGTCGCTCTTGGTGTGCATGAGCGGAGGGCGAGAGTGGTGCTCTGGGTCGTCGTCATGACCTAGTTCTTCTAACTCCTCGTCAGAGTCGTTGTGGTAGAGAGGGCTCGCGGGCAGTGACAACAGTTCTGTTATACTCCGATGCTTCAGGATGGGCTTTTTGCCTAGTGGAGTTATTGGTCTTGACGTGAGGATATCATGGTGAGGCGCAGGATGTGATGCCTCGTGGTGAGCCATCTCTTGCCAGTCCTGGCCGACGTGCAAAGGTCCGTACAGCCAGGTCACGTCTGAGTCCTTCAACCTAAGGGGAGACGCGGGTCAGCACACCTCACAACCGCCAGTGATGCCAAAGCGTGGAGGCCATGGGACCAGGGGCATTGCGGGGGAGCTGGAGCTTCACGTAATTGCGAAGCTCTGCTACCCCGCGGGGGAAATTGAATGTACGATGGATAGGCATGGACACGCACCAGTTCAGGGTCTCAGGACTTATCGTCTTGAGTTTGTTCCTCTGCTTCCACCACGTCCGCCAACTCGCATTCTCCAGGCGCATGCCGTTAACGATAGCGTTCTTCTGGCGGGTCATGCTGCGCCATGACCGCCAAACGTCTTCTTCCCGCCAATTGTGAGAGAGGTAGTCGACTTGGCCCTCTGGCTGGGTCTCGTAAGCAGTGTCGTCAGGGACGGTGTTCGTGACGGAGACCAGCAGGACCGGTAGGTAGCTCGTCAACGTCGCCGGGATGGGCATCGTGAAGAGCGACGAGACGCAAAGGGAGAGAAAGAAATGGTGCAGGCGCCTGGCTGCGTGGGGCGGGTGTTATGAGGGGAAAAGCTGGTCTGGAAGAAGCAAAGGCGGTAAGCCGGGAAAGGTCAGGCGGGGACGGAGAGATGATGGGAGGAGATGGGCGTTGGCCGAAAGTAGAGAAAAGGCTAGACGGAGAGGCAACGGGTAATTCCTCCGGACTCAGGCAGGCTGTGACTACAGGGTCACTGAGGCCCTAATCGGCGTCAACGCCCGCAGCAAGCTCGGGAGACGAGAGTTTTGGGCGGTTTTGCAGCTGAGAGATCAGCAGAAGAAGGGGGCGGACATCGTCGAGGACGACGACGACGGAGGCGGGCAGGATGTGGTCGAGGATGAAGACGACGAGCAAGCGACTCAGGGAGAAACCACACACAAATCCTCGTTTCAAGAGGAGCAGAAAAATTCGTCGTCCCCTCCGTCGGGCAATAGCGGAGTCGCCTATTTTTCGCCGGAAGCCACGTGCAGAAATGCCTGCCGACGCGTGCCGACGCCGGCCACAGGCTTTAACAGGCAACACCCGCCGGCCGCCGTCCCCGTCGCCGGGTGCAAAACCGTTTTTGTGTCGCGATTTTTCAGCCACATTTTGCGCTCTTTTTTTTCGCGACGCTGGGTTGCCTTTTCCTGAATTGCTGGCCCATCGACGAGGGGCAAGCGACGTCCCTATCGATGCGCCCGCGCTGCGTCATGGAACGTGCTCGCTCTTTTTGCCTCCAGGCAGGTCTCTCCATCACCATTCTGCCGCCCGCCGACCCAGCCGTCCTCGATATCTTTCTCTCGCACCCTGTCGTCCATGCACCGTGCGCGGTCCCTCGCAGCCAGCACCAGTCAGAATCTGCCCTTTGCAAGTCACGCAAACGATCCCAATCGGCTCGGTCATGTCGTTCTGCTTCGTGCCTTCCACTGCCCCCAGCGGATCATAGCGCCTCCCCGTCCGGAAAGGGCCACATTGCAAAAATTCAAAACAAAACATCCTGTCATGCTATGTCGCAAGTTCCGTTCATTTTTCTGCGCTTTGTATTTCTCGCTATCGCACTGCAGCGCCGACCGTCGTACTAGTACTGCCATAGCCCGGTTCGAAACCACCGTCTGGACCTTGTTCCTCGCCACCCACAATGCCATACATTACACCCATTGAGTTTCTATCCCATGCTAGGCTGTTCGTAACATCCCTTGGAATGACATCGCGTTGATTGCCGTCGCTCCTTCCCCTGCCTCCCAACGGCGCTCGCAGCTTGTGATATTTCTGCATTTCCGCACAACGTCTCCTCGCGACCTCGGGCGCCCCTAGCGTCACTTGACCACCGCAGATTCCTCGGATGTGCACCTGTGATCGCCACCCGTTCCTTCATCATGCTCCCCGAGGTCCTCGCAAGTAACCACCTGCAATCCACCGTGCTCCTCCAGCAGTCGCGTCGTATCCGCACCCATTCGTCTCCTGCGGGTCTCTCACTGGGGGCCCGTTTATTCACGAGAGGCTAGAGCACCCACCCTCGCATGTGGCACCCGTGTCGCAGGCCTCAGCCTAGTGCGCTTTCATTCCAGAGCTGACACGACCCGCAGTACGTTCCCACATATGTCTGTCTTCGGCGACCGGATCTTATCCGCACGACGTCGCCATCCCAGCCCCAGCCGCATGTTCGCACAGGTCGTGCAGCAGCACGCCCCGGACAGAGCTGATGATGATGTTCGTTACCCCGCGCAACTTCCCCGCATTGGCTCGGATCTTACATGATCTCGCATTGGCACCCGCCACGCTCGGTCTGGCGATCACGCCGGACTGCGAGCATGCTCTGTTGCTGTCGTGGCGCGTCCGTGTGCGCACCAAGTCACAGCGAGCGCGCCCCCGCCCCCGCTTTCATCAGTCAAAATGGAATTGATTCGTGTTTCGAGTCAAAAAGTCAACTCGAAGAGACATGCGCGCAGGGGACGCCACTTGTATGGAGAATCATATGTGCGCGCGGACCATGCTGTCGAAAGTGCCTCCCGGACTCTGCACCCGCTCCCGCCCATCCAAGTCCGAACTCACTTTCATGCATCTTCAAACCGCAGCTTCCATCCCCGCTCTCAGATGAGTGCACCCATCCATCTCAGCGAGCTTCTCGTCCCCCTTCCGTGCCTGTCCAGCCAGTCATCCGAGCCTCCGTCCCCTCCTCCGTTCTTCCGCCCGCTTCTTTCATACAACACGCCTCATATAGAACGCTCCCCATCTCTGCACAGCGCGCGCGCCCGCTGACTCGCTGAACTGCTGACTTGCTGACCTGCCACCGCTCACATGTCCGCCCGCGGGTCCCCCAAGCGCGAACGTTGCCTGCGCCGCCAATCGCAGCGGGCGGTGGCGCGGCTCGGCGGGCCGCGCGCTCCGCGTCGGGGCACACCGCAACCCGGCCCCCCACGTGGCACAAGCGTCCGGACACAAGCCAGTTATCGCCGCCTCATTATATCGCCGGCGTCGTCCTCGGGGGCCTCAGAGGGGCGAGACGGCGGCGGGCCTGGGCCCGTGGAGCGGGTCCGCCCGATCTGGAAAGTCGCGTCGGGGGTGCGATATGTGCGACTTAGGAGGCCAGGACTAGTGCGCGGTGTAGTCAGGTCTCAGGAGCGTGCTCCCACTGGGGTTGCGTGCCTGGGGGCCTGCCCGCGGTACCGTTCTGACTGTGCGGTCCCAGACTCGACCTACAGTAGACCCTTGTAATCTATGCGGCCTCGGAGCACGCTGTCGCGGTGCGCACCGCGGGCTTGTGCGGGTGGCCCGCGGGAGCATCGTTCGAGTCTGAGCGCACCGCGTGCGCGGCGGTTGGGCGATCGCGGGTGATCGGTCGAGCAGCGAGACGGAGAGACAGTGCGCGATCGGCGGGTGCGCGCGACGACTCGTCCGCGTGCACGAGCGCCGGGCGATCGCATTCAAATTCGATTATCCAACTTGAAATGCGATCCTTATCTGACTCAGTGAATCAGTGAAAAGCCGCGCTGCCCGGAGTTGAGTAGGAGCGGCGAGGATCTGCAGCGGTCGTCCGTAGTCGATGCTCACCTGTCCTGCAGGGCGATCCTATGGTCGAAAACGTCGATACCTGTCTGTTCAGACAGGAACTCGACGCAGGTGAGCTGGGTTTACGGCAAGCGCGGGCTCTTCGTGCCGGCGAGCACTGCGGGAGGCTATCGAGGACTGATCAGACAGGCGCGGTTTCTAGAAACGCGTCGTGCTACGCGGTTATTCAGGCTCGTGGGTCGCGGGCAGCCTGCGTCTGATGGATCGTACAGTTTGCTGTATGGATGAGGCGGAAGGTGAGGACGGTCCGCGGGAGCTCGTAGGTTCACGGAGGTTCTGATTGTGACATTTCTAACTTAGCATGCGCAGACGCATGTGCCTGCACCGCTTGAACAGTGAACAGTGCACGGACCGACGTACCCCACGAGGCCCTGTGTGCGCAGAATCAGCATTACAGCAAGATTTCAATGGTCGGTCGCTCACATGTCCCATCGTCCTCATTGCTGAATGAAGATGCGCATCCTGAGTACGTGAGCGTACGTGGTCCGAAGAGATCAGCAGGCGACGCTCCCCATGCGGCGTCGTTCCTGTGGAGTCGCCATGTACGCTACAGGCAAGATGCTCGTGGGTCGTGACATACAGCAGCCGCAATTTCACCTGACGACCACCGCGGTGGAAGTGCGACGTTCAGGCTGCAGAGGCCTTCGCGAATTCATGAAGAGCACTTCGGGGCCGGATCTTCTCCCGTGCACAGGTAGCTTTCTGCGAGAAGCCCGTTCATGCAAATCCTCACGAGGTCCCGGATGTGCAGGGTCTATCGATCGTCAACGGCTTGGGCGGTGTCACAGGATTGGCGACTTGGGAGTTGTGGTACGCTGCTTTCGGTGTTAGCCTGAGGATTTAGCAGTCTGACTTCAGTGTGCATACCAGAGGTTCAGCGGCCCGCCAGTAGTATTTTAGGTCCCGTGGGATGTCATAACATAAGCTCAAGCTCGGATTCTCAGGACACCTCCAGCGATGTGCGCGACCAGCGTGAGGTTGCAGACCAAGAGGAGATTCCGAAGTTTACCCGCGGCGCACGCGCTTCTCGACGGGCGGCTAGACGCTTTGCTCTTGACTTCCGTGTTTACGTTCAAGTTAAAGTTCGCCACATCGCAGCGTGCACAATCCGCATTGGGCATTTTCGGTACAGCGTCTTTGTCGTGCTTCTTGGACGCTTTGATTCACTCTTTGTCACAGATGTTCGTGTGTTCGAGTGTGATGCATCTTGTATGCATCTCTGACGTCTTTTCCCGGATGCATTCAAAGCAACTCCCGCCGGGATTTCCAGCAGGAGCGAATTCTCGCACCTGCGTCACAAGAATAACAATTATCGCCTCGCACGTGGCTTTCCGTGTCAGTGCAAGAGTGGACCCTTTCTCATTGTTGGATCAGGCGTGTACGGAAATCTGGAACTCAAGAGCGAACTCTATATGCACGGGAGTTGGCGCGTATATGCACCTCGTCGTCGTCAATGTCCATGGATAATTGGAAGTGACGCTCTAAGGTTCGTCTCGTTAACTACGCGCTTGTCAAGTTATAACGTTAGTCTATCGTTGTAGGATCGCGATGTCAGTCTACCCCAACATCTCCGGTCTCGACTTCTCTATGTCTGCGGCTTTTAATTCGGGGCGATCCTAACGTTATTACACCTCGTGCCGTCCTGCCCTTCATGTGCGCACGGCGTTTTCTTCGTTCTTCGATTGATGAGACACAGTCTGACGAGAACTGTCTCTCCTAGTGACGGCGTCATAATTCCACTAATGACTATCGTCAACGAGGACTAAGGTTATCATCAACGACCTTTAATGGACCGCGACGCGATCCGTTGGTACCAGCAGAATGGTTTGGAGACTGCATAGCTGCCATCGAGATTATATCGTCCTCGATAGCAAGTGCGGTATGCAACAGCGATTTGGGCGACGCATATATTCTCTCGGCGGTACAAACAGACCATGGTCGTCGACTTTGTCGCTTCCCAATCTACTGCAAACGAGCAAGACGTATAGGCCGACCACGACCGCGTCGGCGGACCGTTACGGACGTGCCATCCTCCGCAATCCCGGTTATATGCGCCCCGAGTTCCTTCTAAGCGGTATCTCTTCTGCGCAGAAGATCCTGCGTGATGACGAAGGGACCATCAGTCAAGACTCAAGAAATAAAACAAAGTGGCCTGACTTTGAGCGTCTAAGCCGCGGATGGCTGCCAATCACCGCCCTCGACTTCTGCTCCTCGTCGAGCTTGGCTGGCCCTCGCGCAATAAAACCCGCGCTCGTCGTCGCTCGCACAGATGCGATACGCCCACCGCTCAACGATAACGCCAGCCTCGTCGCGCCCGGCCGATTCCAGCTGCGTACCGCGTTAACGATATCATGGATCTTGTCCTCGACATCGCCGACGAGTATTTCCTTGACAAGGTTTGGGCTGCCCTCGTGCCCGTCTCTGCGTTCATAGAGAATGTCAACCGCACGCTCATCGATGAACCGGTCACGATGTGGAACACATCCAGTCACGTCGTTTCCTCGTCGGCGTGGCTCGATATCGTATCCCATCTCCCGCATCCACCCATAACGACGAATGTACTATCCGCGGCGAATCTTCCTCCTATTTCCGCTTGGCCCCGCGATTATTGGCCTCGACAGCTTCTATCTCTTTCTGTGATCACCCTCGTCGGCATCCATGTGTTGTATTTCCTTTTCGCATACCTCTCATACCGCTTCATTTTCAACCACGAGATCATGAAGCACCCCAGGTTTCTCAAAGATCAAGTCCGGCTTGAAATTATATGCAGCCTGAAGGCCTTCCCTGCGATGGCTGTCCTGATGCTGCCGTTCTTCATGGCGGAGATCAACGGGTACTCGAAGATGTACAAGGATGTCAATGACTACGGATGGGGTTACCTCGTGTTTTCGATTGTGTTGTAAGTTGAGTGCGCATGGAAATAACTCAAAGCCTACTGATCTCGCTGTCTAGATTCCTTATCTTCACCGATTATGGGATTTACTGGATTCACCGGTGGGAGCACCATCCTATATGCTACAAATGGCTGCATAAACCTCACCACAAATGGCTTGGTTCGTGACACTTCCCGTTATTTTATATCTAGTTTCACTGATCAGTTTTCCATCCAGTGCCCACGCCGTTTGCCTCATACGCCTTCAACCCGCTCGACGGCTTCGCTCAGTCCCTTCCGTACCACTTCTTCCCTTTTATCTTCCCGCTACACCAAAAGGTCTTCCTCGGTTTCTTCGTCTTCGTCAATTTCTGGACCATTCTGGCAAGTAGTTCCAATGGAAATGTAGAACGCGCTCGTAATGCCTAACCTTTCTTTCCCTAGATTCACGACTCTGACATGGTGACCGATCATCCTTTGGAGAAAGTCATCAACGGTCCTGCTCATCATACGCTGCATCATTTATATTTCACCGTGAATTACGGACAGGTGTGTTTCACATCCGTGTTCTGCATCCGAGCCTTGACCGATGAGTCTTGCAGTACTTTACTTATGCGGACCGCTGGGGGAAGTCATACAGGCAGCCGGACAAGGCTCTTGATCCCATGCTGGAAGTCAAGAAGCTCGCAGCCGCAAAGCAACGATAAGCTGGTCTATTCTTACAGATCAGATTACACATCCCTCGCTGGCCACGCATATTCTCTACGGTGCATGGTTTGAAATCCCATATACATTGTTTAACATCTCCTAGACTTAGAGCCCAACATGATCTCCGCAATCTACTCTGTTTACGGATTCGTCGAATATGGATGATAGAACCTCGAAGACTTATAAGGGCGTTAATGCAAACGTCATGTACTTTCTCAAGGTCCCATGTTGTCTTCGAAGGCAACCGCCGGGCCGCGTGGGCATGTAGAAACTTCGGGCAAGTTTGTGGGTTCCTCCAATCAACAGAACCACTGACCTCAATCAATCAGGACCCTTTCCTCACATCCGCGTGCAATTAATTGACACGTCTGTCTACCGTGCCGCATCAGCCTAGAAGTTATGCATCATGCTGATAAACCGCTTTCAATGGCGGAAGCCGTTTCGTCTAGGACCATTCTCCTGGCTGTTCTCAGCTCGGAACTGGTGCGGACCACCACTCTGCATAACAGAATTCACGACCGTGTTGCTTCTATCGCTTTGACCAGTATTTACGATGCCATGAACGACCAGCACTTGCTCTCACTAGGAGCTTGTCCCTTGGACTCACTCGATTCATACGTGACCTAGGCTGCGCGATGTCTACTCCTCGTCGTCGACGATATGGCTTGTTCTCCGGCAAGCCGAAACGCTTTTCCAACGGTGCTCTTCGACACGCCAGCGCCGTCAGCATGGCACCGCCACAAGCTCAGAGCCTGCCCAGCGGATCCGTACGACAAGCCGACGAGCACCACATCTACTTGGCCGACATGCCCGAGCCTTGGATCAACGCGATTCCCGAGCACTGGCGTGACCAAATGCCCGAATATTGGCAAACGCCACGGCATCCTGTTCGACGGTCGTTCTGGAGGATGCTCTGCCTTGCTTCACTAGGGCAGCCCGACATGGGTCAGTTGTGGGCGGAGTGCCGCCACTTTGACACTCTACACGTACGCAGAGATATTCTCACCGAGCGCAATACAACTATCACCGTCGTTGTAAGTTTTCTCTTCCGATGATAGTAGAAAAGAAAATCGTACTTATCTTGTGACCAGGCCGGGTTGATCCTGAGTGCAATGGCTGCACTCCTTACCACTACTCCGCCACTACCTGACATCATTAACTATAATATACGTGGCTCGTACATCTTACTCTTTGGCGCCTGGGCAGCCACACTTGCTGTCGTCATAACTGGCTCGGCGATTTTATATGCGCTCACCGAAATCAAGCGTGAATGGTTGGTGACAGTATGTCACAGACCTACCTGCGAAATTATGTTCTTAGCTGACTGTCAATGCGATATCCATAGGTCCTGCTGAGAACGCGATCAAACATAGTTCTTTTCTTGACCATGATGAGCTTTCCTCTGGGACAGGTAGCTCTCGGAACGGGCCTTGTAATGGCAGGTACGTTCGATATTTATCGATGATGACATGCCTTACACGGAGTATATTGTCAGGTCTGTCTATTGCCGCCTACAGCTCTCACGACGTGCTTGTCAATGTCGTAGCAGTGGCTAGCACCCTCGTACCCATCGCTGTTGGACCAGTCTTACTGGTGGCTTGGCTCTCTTCACGGTGGTATGATAGATGAGACAAGACTCCGCGAGACATAGGGATTTCTATTAGCAGCGCGTGGTTAATGGGACACTCCTGGAATGCGTTTTTCAGCGGCTGATGATCATACTTGGTCACACTCTCGAGTTGAGATATGAAACGTGCACACTAAGTACAACAGTATAGCTCGTCTACACATTGACGTCCCCAGCGGAGGAGTAACCAGTTTATCCAGAGACTCGGAAATATGTCCAAGCTATGGAAGCGTTGCAAGATGGCTCAGATCCAGACTATAATCTCCACGCTGTATCGAGCAACATCCTTGTGCAGCTCAGAAGACTGATAGGAATGGAACCACCCATTGATCCATGGACATGCCGTTCAGGGTTCTGATCATCGAGAATACTCAGAAGAACGCCTGACATGTGAACTACATCTGCAATAGGCTCGGGCGTAACATCCTTGTCTTATAAATTTGTTTGCATACTGCACGCTTTCCCCCACTCAAATCGCCCAATCCCCCAGCTTCGATGTCTTCAAATCCGCGCAGACGGCGATATGGTTTCCTTAGTGGCAAACCCAAACGGCCACGGCTATTTAAGGCTGCTTCGCAGTCGAACACAAGCCCCTACGACACGGTACCAGTCCTAACAAAGAATATTAGCGGTATTGCGACACAGGGAACAGGACTGCATTTGGCGTACATGGCAGACATACCCAAACCATGGACGGATACCATTCCTGAGCACTGGTGCGATCAGATGCCGGAACACTGGCGCACTCCCCAAGAACCGGTCCAGCGCATTATCTTCATGCTACTCTGCATGGGTGCGCTCGGACAATTTCAGATGGTGCAATTATGGGACGCGTGTCGCGACGACGAGACATTTCGCATCCGCAAGGAAAGTTTCATGGAGCGTATCACAACCATCACTGTCGTGGTGAGTATTTTGTTAGCTTCTGGCTGCGAACATCGTAACCTTGAGCGATCATTGACGTCGTTTTCCTCGATGGCCTCGCCTATAGGCAGGTTTACTCTTAAGTTCGATGGCGTCCTTCGTCACAACGGAGCCACCACTCCCGCACATTATCAACTACAACATACGAGCAGCCTATATACTTCTTTTGTATGCCTTCTCTGGTACACTCGCTGTCATTATTATTGGATCTGCGATCTTGTATTCGATGGCTGAAATGAAGCGCGAATGGTTCATGAATGTAAGTCGTTCATCTGCCGTTATGTTTGCTCAGCCGGACTAGCATGATAATTCCTTTGCTATATTAGACCTTACTAAAGACGAGGGCCAACATATACTGCTTTTTGATCGTAATGGGATATCCTTTCGCTGGAGTAGGAATCGCCACAAGCTCTGCCGTAGTAGGTAAGTGGGATAATATTCCTCTACTCGTGTTACCCAAGGCCCGCAAATTACATTCTTGCATCATCAGTACTGACAGTAAAGTTAGGTCTGCTCATCGCCACATACAAGTCATTTGATAACCTCGCCAAAATCGGCGGTGTGTTCACCGTATTGATACCTGCCAGTATGGCGCCAGTGTATGCATTTTCTTTACGTTATTCACGACGAAGAAAAGAACCTGGTGAAGAGGCTATGTTGACAAGTGCGAAGTCAAGCAGGGATAGCGGGATCGAAGATGACGGCAAGGAAGCAGGCACAAGTGTTCAAGTCTAATAGACATCGTTCACGGCACACAACTGTATCTCCATATGCGATGATGAGACCTTGTGGACATCCAACAGACGTTCAATTTTACACTGTAACTACACTCGAGGAGTGGAAGTACTTCACACCACCCTTTTTCACGATTCAGGATCTCGATCTTTTATTTGTACGTGTTTGATTCCCAAGTCTATTGCCTTCCTTTCCTGGACTTAGCGCATGATGTCAGATGTCGAAAGAAAAATACAGAATGTACAGCAGTGGACTTATGGGTATGTCCTAATTATTGCAGAGAATGGCATTGAGACCACTTCGTGCCGTGAACAAAGCGACTGAGGTCGAGCTCGTTGGGTTCACCGCCCAGGACTGTCTTTCGCACAGGAAGGATGAGCATATCCCGTTGTTCGACAGGAACCCAGAACAGCAATTGGTCTTCGTCTACTCTTGCAACCACAACCCATCCATCGTTTCTAAGTTTGATGTCCTCAACTGGTTTGAGTACCGTGTCAGGACAGATGAGGTTCACCTCCGGAAGAGCGTGGGAGGCTTGGCGTGAAAATAATACTGCTGTCGGGCTGTGAGTTTACGCAGTAATACAACATAAGCAATCAGCCATACCTGATTCTCCATCATCTTGAACTATGTCCCATACTTGTACTTTTCCATCCTCACTGCCGGATGCTAGACGCCGTCCGTCCGAGGAGAACGCCAGCGCGGTGATGATGCCGATGTTGCAATCAACCGATATCGACATGGTTTGTGCTCTGCTATCCCATATCCATAGTGTTCCATATAGGTCTGAGAAAGCAAAATGAGCACCGCTGGGGGAAACAGCTATAGCACCGGTCCATTGAGAGAATTGCGACAGGTCGATGGTTTGCGACTCTCCGGTTTCGACATCCCATAGACGCACTGATCCCGTCGTCCATGCCCAGAGGTCTTTACCATCGGGTGACATGGCCAGCTGAAGACACCCATCACCACCATGAGCAAGCTGATGAATGAGCTGGCCTGTCCCTATATTCCAGACGTAAAACTCTTGAGCCCAGCCCGCCACGACGAAATGAGAGTCGCGAGAAACGACCAAAGTTTCGAAGTAGATATCGTCGCAATCGGGGGGAATGAGCTGATGCTGTGCTGGTTCGCCTGTGAGTGGGTCCCATAATATAATCTTGTCCGAGCAAGACGATATGAAGTACTTATCCAGGAAGGCCACGTTGCGTACACCAGCATCATGGCCTTTTAAAGGAGGAAATAGGGGCTGGCGAGTTTGTATATCATGAAGCTGAATGACGTTGTCCCAGGAAGACGTAGCAACAACCCGACCATCGGGAGAGATGGCGACACATGTGATGTGTCCACGATTCTCTGTTGACAATGCTGACTGAGTGCCCGTAATTGAGTCCCAGATACGCACAGTTTTGTCCTGTGAACCTGAGACTATATACCTGCCATCGCGGGAGAAGTCTATGGAAAGCACTGCACCCAGATGTTTCTCCAGCGTTTTCGTAGCTATTCTCGTTTCCGCGTCCCACATACGGATGGTACCGTCGTCGGATCCGGAAACCACATGCATGCCATCGGGACTGTATGTGACGGAGTATGTATATTCGGTATGGCCGTGGAACATCATAGGCTGTGGAATCTCCAGTTTTGACAGATCCCATAGGAAAACGACAGTATCAGCGCATGATGCAAGAGACGAGCCGTCCGGGGAAAATGCAACAGACTCGACCGCCTGAGGTCTCATAGATTGCACAAGAGGCGAGCCTAGAGGCGCAAAGGTATCGATGTTCCAAAGCCGGACGCTTTTATCGTATGAGCTAGATGCGAGATATTTCCCATTCGGCGAAAAGGTGACGCAAGTGATAACGTCTGAGTGACCTTCAAGCGGCGAACCAACAGGCTTCCCGGTGCGAGCATCCCAAAGTCTGGCTATTCCATTCTCTCCTCCTGAGGCAATGAGTGCGCCGTCGGGTGACCATGCGACCGATAGAACGCGACTGCCATACGTCCAAGCGGGCACATTGTTGTGACTCCACAAGACTCTGATTCCATCGTCTGCAATGTCCCACATTATGATAGCGCCCGAGAGAGAGCCACATACGACTTGTGAAGTCTGTACCGGGTTGAAAGCAATGGTATGAATCATTTCTTCCGGAAATCTGTGATCAACCACCTCGCTTGTCTCCCAGTTCCATATTTGCACGGTCTCGTCGTCTGAACAAGTGCAAAGGTATCGTCCGTCTTTGGAGAATGCAACTGCTGCAACCCAGCCCTCTGTTTGCTCGGGAAACGCACGCGACACGGGCTTGCCTGTGTTCATATCCCATATATTTATTCGGTCCATTGAGCCGCTATATCCAACAGAGGCGACATAAAGACCGTCAGGTGACACGGCGACCGACCGTACGTTCGCCTGAACGTTGAGAACGTTCTGAGCAGCCGGCCACGCTTTGTAGGGATCGCATACTTTCAGCGTGTGAAAGAACTGGGAAGCATAGAGCTGTTTGACGAAGGATGACTCTGGGGCGAATGGAAGGGCGGAGATATATACGTGCGGTGCGGATTGGGAAATGGGGGTACTAAACGTCTCCACGAACTTCCGTGCGTCTCCGGCAAACTCGGAGATAGTGATTCCTGGCTGCAGCATCGAATTCTGACATACGGTCCGATCAATCAGCCGCGATGAAATAAGCGAGAAAGAGGCTCACCGGAATTTGTTGCGATACCAAAGCCAAAGCGGGAGAAGCGATAGACACAGAGTCCAGAAGACTGAGAATTTCAAACCAGAAAAGGAGCCTTTCCTGTAAAAAGACCCTCAGAGACGCGAGGTATGTGTCGTCCAAGCGATCTGGACCAGATGATTTGAGATGGTTCGACCAAAACCGGGAGGCGTAGGATAAATGGGCAGGGATAAATTGTCCAACATCCTGTATGCCGGCGACATCTTCGTTCAGCTGATATGATGACTCAAGCCCGCAAATGTTGAACTTCAATCCTGTCTGCATAGTCCGTAATGTGGCAAGAGCGAGGTGACAGTGGCCTATGTTGCCTTCAACATGGAAAATACTACTCCGCTCTTTATCAGTCAGGTAGTCCCGGAAAGACGTGTGCAAAGGTCTTATAGGCTCATCCGAGGAAGTCACACCGCTCAGCAGAGCACCGAGGTATGATACGATTGTCTTCGCGTTGAACGTATCGCCGTTGTGACGAAGCATCTCGTTGAGGGTGTCCAGGCTTGGAGGTTCGAACGAGGCCAAGACTAACGTCATGACGGACTTGAACCGCGATAAGCTGGTGTCCTTGCCTTCGAAAAGTTGGGAGAGGACGTTTGTGTACAGAGAATCGAGGATATTCCTCTGGCTCTTGCCTTGAGTTGATTCGATTAGCTCTCCATAGCGTTCGCGAGCTGTGACCCCGGGTCCTGATAGTTCGGCGGAGACGATCTGTTCGCAAGCGACGAATGCCCACTGGAATAGACCTTGGCTACTAGATGCCAGCCTGATGCAACAAGTTTCATCGATGTCTTCCAACGGTATGGGCGGACTCTCCAATAAACGACACCGTACATATAGGCAAATATCGTCCGTGTTGGAGGTCGGGTTGATGTTATGCATGCTCATTCGATACGTATGATCATCGCATAGTTGGCTGATGATGTCATGTTCGGGCCGTGCAGTGATAAGGATACGGAAGTTGCTGGGTAACTCGGATACCCTCCTCGCGAGTAACGAAAGTAGTTCCCTTCGAGAGGCATCCGTAGCATCGCTGCATTCGTCTAGAGCATCGATTACAATGACGATGGGACCGATAAGGATTAGATCTTTGGTAGGTTTTACGATGAAGTTTGTGAACTGGAAATCGAGCTGCGCCGTCGTTCGAAGCGCCTTGTTCTGTTCGATTGCCGAGAATAGCGCCCGACCGATGTCAGGATCGAAGTCGGCCATGTCTCGTGCCATGGTAGGGAACAGCTTATCTGGGGTACGTTCTTTCTGATTGCGGTTGAAAGCGAAAGAGGCAGCTAGGCGGTCGAGTGCAGCGAATCGATAGGCTATAGTGTGTGCGATGGCGGATTTTCCAGTACCTGCGGCGCCGGTCAAGAGGAGAATCCGTTCGGCGTCTTTCCCATCATAATTGACCCAGTCTTGAATCTCTTGCAGTGTATCAACACGAGTACCTGGTAAGCACATCTTGCCAGCAAGATATTCGGTAGGGGAATTTGTATGCTCGGGGCCGTTCATATCGCGCACCCAAAGCGCCGCTCCTCCAGCATAAGGCAGATCATTGAGATCAACTTTCATGCCTGAGACCGGTGAGCAGATGTCAAGGATACTTAAGGAAGAACATACTGATATCCTGCACCTCGCTGAGCACCCGGGTGATCACTATGCGTGTCTCCACGTGTAGCTTGGCAAAGAATGCCTCACGTAGGGCTTCAAATGTACTGCAATAGCTTTGTATGCGTTGATCCACGCTCGAGAATGTATTTTTGACCATACGCTTCACTGATAGGCCTCGAAGTTAACGGTAGTGAGTTGAAGCGAAGATAAGTGCATACCAAAGCCAGGGTCTGAAGCATAATCGCGGATGAAGTAACAGCAGTCTGTCGTCTGTCTGGCGATGCGAATGATCACATCCTTTCGGATCTCGATGGGGTCGTCTTCGATATTTTTCTGTAGCTCATATACAAGCATGTATAAGCCGTTCATCGACTCGTATAGCGACTTCATTTTAGCGTCACGATCGAGTTGTTGCTTGAATACCTAGACTCAGAAGTATAAGTGACACGGCGATGTCAAGGGTAGTATTATTCACCTTGTATGCGGCTGACAAGATACTCCATGCCATGGTCGCATATGGATGAACCTGAACGTATATGTGAACATTCTATCATCATTCTTAATCATATTATATACCTCAGCCACGCCATCCATGATATTGCAGAATATCTGTAGCTTCTCTAAAAGCGGCGACCAATCGTCCACTACGGACTGCACGGAGTCCAAAGCGGATGTCCCGCCTTCCACCGCGCCGTCAAGAAGAGTAGCTGGTTTGGGACTGGCTAGTAATTGAATTTTGGAGTTCGTATCCAGAACAGTCTGGCGCAGGGCTTCTTGTGGATCATCCGTGCTTATAGTGACAGAAAATCTGATGGTCGCTTTGTCAAGGGGTAACAGGTTTCGTTCGTAAGACATTTCTGTTAACAGCAGTCAGACTATATACTAGCAAGTAAGGGGTATCACGGACCTGTACTCACGAAGGAGGATACTACATCTGAGAATCCGCCCACGAGTTCATCACGTAAGGTGCGGTCTGCAAAAATTTCGAAGGAGAGGCTTGAGTTCTTTCGAGCCATGCTAAATATGCTGAACGTTAGTAGAGCCCACTGTACATAACAAGGAACGTACAACGTAAACACTTGTTTCCAGACAGGATTAGTTCCTTCTATTCCCTGAGTCCTTTGTGCAGTTTGAACGCTCTTGTCCACCTTCACCACAACGTAGTACTTCCGCCGCGAGACATGTCGATACCCAACTACTGGGAGGTTAGTCGCAGAGATGACTGCAAGCAATATTTTAGAACTGGACAGCGTAATCGGACGAGAATATACCTTCAACTTTGACTGTCATCTGAGAGTCTTGTTCCAAACTCGAACCACCGGACGGACTTAACGAGGAAGCGCTACTATCATTGAGGTAAGAGAGTTAGTGCCGAAGTTCGCAGACTAGGCCATGCAAAGTATACGCTCACCTGGACGAAGACATATCCGTTCTCTACAGCCCGACGTGTTCGAAGGCAGAGCTCAAGTGGTAATCCGAAGTGGAGAGACTGGTACAGGTCGCACGCGTTCAGAGCGGGATCCAAGTTTGGCATGACTCCAGATTACGAAGAATCCGGGACGCCTAGAGCTGGTGAGCCCGAGGTTATCGGCGGGGAACGCAAGAGCTGCATTGATCATCGACGAGAGCGATGAAGCGGGTGCGCTTTGTGCCGACTGAGCACTCTTCCGCCATGGCTACCGAACCCAATCACCCCCGCGATTGCCGTGGCGTCGTTCGTCCATCTCGCAGTCCTGCTCGTGTCCGGTCGCTGTGGCAAGTAATTAGCTGGTAGACGACGGCGTGGTGGAATTAGGTTCGATTCAATCGAAGCCAGACGCGTGGACGGCAATGAGGATAGCTTGCCGAACCCTGTTATAGTTGATGCGCTGATATTCAGGGCACACTTTGATTGGCGACCCGTCGTAGGGCCACGCTGCGTCTTCAGGGACGGCGGACCGCGCATGTATCCTTGCGCGATTGTGATACAATGGTATTTGGACCATGGACAACATGGCTGAGCGTGCCCTTTGAATGGACGACCAGTTCAAGACCGCGCACACATAAAGCAAAATATATGCTATCGAAAGTGCGGTCCAGAATAGAATTGAGTTGACCTAAATCACAAGGTGAGCCTGACCAGCGTCCGCAGCAGACATACGCACAATACACGTACAGAATGAGCGGCGCCGGCTCCCGCAACTGCATTGCACAGTCGGGTTCCATGATGCGGTGATCAAACTGATACGACCCCTTATACATCGCAGTTTCTGCGCTTGTACGAAGAGAGGGCTATATGCTAGCTATAAGCAAAGTTAAACCGAGGACAAAGCAGCGCTCTTTAGGCAGGATCATCATGGTGGCCGCCGAGCAAGCGTCGGTCAAGCGACAATTTCGACGCACGTGGCGTAACCCTAACCAGGTGAACGCGAAGCTTTCGGGGAACAATTCACAAAGTCCCCTAGTGACTAGTCTCCGTTGCTGACCATTCGAAAAGAGAAGGCGGTCGACGTCGTTCTCTGTTCTGACAATGAAAGTCCCCAATGATGATCCTAACGCGACAACGTCACTCTGAGCTACAGCCATTGACCGTTTCAGGATACACCTAGCATCTCACACATATGTTTTAGAGCCAGGAAACCAAAGCCATTATCAACTATTTTTATGCCTACTAGTACAAATGTATATGATGCATACGTCTATTGCAGATGAAAACAAACTACACGGGCCCGCGGCACCGCCCATCTCCCAAAGGGGAGCCCAGTAAAAGCACCTGAAGGTAATTTAACACAACAGCGAGGCGAGACAACGACACCGTGTACTGAGCCGACGACAGAGGATGTGGCGAGAGCGGTGGTATACGATAGCGGGTTGTATGGCAGATCTCGGATGACATGACGCCACCCGAGCGCCCCGCTCGCAGAGGGAAGAAGAGGGGAGGGAGAAGGGAGGGCCGCGACGACAGGCCAGCCCGCAGCGAAATCCGTGTCCATATCCGTTATCCGACCATAGAAAGCGAGAAGCGTGTGTCCGGGTGCAGACACGCAGGAAAAGGATCGTGGGACGCTTATGCCCTAGGGACGCGTCCGTACTTGCGTCTGAACTTGCTGTCAACGGTCTCGAGGTAGTATGCACCGGGCCAGATGTCATCGGTCGAGCCAGAGGGCGTGAAGTCCTTCTTGAGGTGGTGTGATTCACGGAGCTATAGACAATGTGTTCAGTCAGAGTCACGAGAACGACTAGAGCATATACTGACCTTAAGCGCGTCAACGTACTCCTGGCAGGGAACGACCTTCATCGCCGCGAGGCGGTTCACGAGGTCAAGGTTCTCCTTGATTTGCGTAGTGTCACCCTTCACCTTGATGGTGAAGAAGCTACTCGCGATACCGGAACCATACGCGAACATGCTGATGCGCTTGCCAAGGAGCTCCGAGGGCTCGATGGAGGAGACGAGTGATGAAAGGCCGCCGTATAACGACGCAGTGTACATGTTACCGCAGCGGCGCGCGCACTTCATCGACGCTTCAACGTTCGAGTCGAAGTCCTTCTTCGCGATAGCCATGAAGGCCTTCTCGAGGGTCTTATCGAGGAGCGATTCCTTGTAAGGCTGCGCAAGAATAGCCTCAGCGTTGGCGACACCAGCGTATTTGGGGTGCGAGGGGTTGACCATGAAGTCGTTCCAGAGCTAACACAAGAGTAAATACCCCCGAATGAAAGAAATTGTCTCCATAAGATACTCACCAGACGCGCGTGTGCCTTCTGGACCATCTTGCCGTATGGGCTGTGGAAAACGGTGTAGTCGATCTCATCGAGCGAGAACGCGTTCAATGGGAGATCGCCCTGCTCGTTCACGGGGAGCTTCTTAGCCTTCGCGTGGCGCCTGCGGAACGCAGAGTATGCCGCGTCGACTGCAGAGACGTAGGAAGTGATGGAAAGGGGTCCATCGACCTCGGGGTACTCCGAATCGAGCTTGGGCTTGTAGAAGTCGTACGCGTGTACCATGTGTGTGCCGCGAATCGCTATCGACATTTCAATCAAAACACGCGTCCGTAGGACATTAGCGAACGCGTCGTGGGGATGCGGCTAATTTGTACTCACGTTCGAGAGCGAGAGGGGCGTTGGGGCCGATAAGCATCGCGCACGCGCCCGCACCACCCGAAGGCCGTCCGCTGCCCTCAGCGTAGATGGCAATGTCACCGCAAACGACGAGTGCGTTGCGGCCGTCCCATGAAGCAGACTCGACCCAGTTCACAGCGTTGAAGAGCGCTGCGGTTGAACCGTAACAAGCGTTTTTGGAGTCGACACCCTCAACGTCGGTGTTACCGGCAGCAGCAAACAGGTCCATGAGGAAAGTTTTGCTGGCTTTTGACAGGTCGACCGCAGTCTCAGTTCCGACATCAATGCGGCCAATCGACTTAGGGTCGATGTCGTACTTTTCGAGCAGGTTTGCGACGGCTGTGCACAGTTAGCCGTTGTACGCCCCGGAGCTAACGCAGCTACTCACCAGTCAGAAGGAAAGAGTTGATGTCCTCCCGGTCGTCACAGCACGCCATGTACTTCTGACCAAGACCGATGGTGTACTTGCCCTTCGACACTCCGTCAAACTCCTCCAACTCCTCCTCGGAGATGCACTGCAGCAGACTGTTAGCGCTTCAAGCGACAGACGTAGAATACGAAGGCTACTGACCCTGCGAGGGAAGTACATCTCCATGGCGAGGATACCGACATCCTTCGGGCGGGGCGGGACGTCGACGTCGTGTGCCGCGGCGTTAGCAGAACCGTTCAGAGTGATAGTCATGGTGTTTGGTGACGAGATAAAATGGGATGGCCTGGGCTAGAGATGGAGGGATGAGACAACGTACTGGGGGGCTCCCGGGCGGTCTGGAGGGGGTTAAATAGTGGAAAATGGGGAATGGGACGAGACGACATGATTTGTCTGATTTTTAGGCGAGGTGGTGGTACGATCAGCCAGCCAATGAATATTCCCGATTATTTCCACATCAATAACCCCCTCATCCGGACAAATTCCCAAGGAAATCTTATCAACTGATGGCGCACCTTTCTCATCGAACTGTCCGTCGTCACTGGGCACGACGGCGAGCAAGCATGTCGTGGTGGGCAAAGAACAAAACACGAATGTCTCAAACAGTCTCTGCACGGCGCCAGACGCGACCGCCGGCCGCAGCGTCCTCCATTTCCGGCCCCCTCTTTTGTTATCGTCAGGGTTTGCTCTCGCCCACAAAGTCTCCGGCCTCATGTGCTCACCCACCGTCGCGCAGTGCTGCCACATTTTTACGTGTGCCCGGGTTCCAAGTTGCAGCACCGGTAACGCCTGACATGACACGCTAAATCCTCGCAGGTCCATACCTCGTACTCGTACGATCCCTTGCAGCGGGAGTATTCTTCTGCGGTAAGTCGTATGCATAATGACCGATACCGCTCTTCACCTCACGTCATGCAGAGACTGTGCATTGTTCAGCGTATATCAACATTTGACAGCGTCCCAGAGATTGCACGTAAAACTCCAGGACATGTCCACGTTTCCAACCAAAACTCAAAATCCCGTTCTGTTGTCTCAAGACATTTTCATGATCATTGCTTATGCGGAATCCTCGGGGCATCATCACGGGACCATCCTGATACTGTTGATGTCGTTGCAGAACAACGCACTGCATAGCATCACACCAAACCTCCCCTTGCGGTGCAACCTGATGCTCCTGTCCCTGACAGCCAGCTTACCCGCCGCTTTGTCACCGAAGATACCAACCCCCGGACCTGCACACTACGCCACACTGCATGCAACTGCGCCCTTTGGTTAGGGTAGACGAGGTTCCATAGCCTGTAGGCTTAACGTCGGCGACCCCCACATCCCGCGGTTTCCACGTGAGCCGCATTTCTCTCCTCGGCATGCCACCACAGACCCCGCCTGCTTCCTTGCATCTATAAAACTTCCTCTAACGACCCCATGGGGTCTCAACTAGGACGTCAGTCATACAAGACCCGGGCCGGGATGCATCCTCACAGTCGTTGATTCGTGAATCGTGGCACTTCGCGACTTGCCCTGTTGTTACCTCGGAGCTGCATCCGGTACAGCCCCCGCAGTACCGATCGTGATTATTGGGAAAACCTGGTCCTGGGATCTCCTGGTCGAATCCATGCTCCCTTGCTGCCCTGATCAGAAGGCCATTACGCGGATCAAGATCTGCGCATGCTCGTCGGTCGGTGCGCGATGCTCTGCGCTGTGCATCTGAATGATAATGCTTCTTTCGGTCTGAACGTCGACACAGTCTCCACGCACAAACTCTTGCACAGGTACCTGCCCTAGGTACCGTGCACCTTCGCCTGCGCAGACCTTCCTATACCACAAGCTCACCCCTCCTGACGTCATTTTAGCAGTATCATGCCATAAACCATACATCTCGCCCCCACCGCCGCACCCGTGATTCCACGAATAGACCATCCAAACATAGTGCCCTGTCTCATGCTGTCTCGCCCTGTCTGTTCACGGCCGAAACGCACTGGGTCAACAGTCTACGCTTGATGCTCCGCCCTTCGACCGCAGGTCTGTTCCTACGCTTTGGCAGGCTTCTTGGAGGCCTTGATTTTGA
Source organism: Pleurotus ostreatoroseus (assembly GCA_005298045.1). NCBI lineage: Eukaryota > Fungi > Basidiomycota > Agaricomycetes > Agaricales > Pleurotaceae > Pleurotus > Pleurotus ostreatoroseus. The sequence goes on along the minus strand of SWBT01000483.1, from coordinate 293,046 downwards.
CGAGTAACGACGTCATGCTCGGCGTTAAGAGGGCCACACCGACCCGCCCTGTCGTTCTGTACAGAACCAATTGTGGTAGAACCGTCGGTTCAGCTTGATCTACCGTTGGGATCTGCTGTCAGCCTCACATTCCAATAATGTATAACATGTTTTTATAAGTGATAATCCACGAATAACAAAACTAAGTCCTAGAAAGCATCAACAGTTTCGTTGCCGACAACAGACGGAGACTGGAACGTGTTACACCGATTCCTTCAAAGCGCCACAGTAGCGCTCAGCTGCCGCCTCAAGGAGCTCTCAGCCCAGCTCGTGCCATGCACAAAGTCGCTTAAATCCAGTACCGTGGGTTCTGCACAGAGAATGGGTCTCCGTGAGGGGAGTATCAGCGTGTCCCGTTCGTGCAGCGGGACCCAGAACAACAAACGCTCCTCTTTTCCTACGGTAGCCACGACCCACCCATCGTGCTTGAGCTTAACAGCTTTCATGGGATCGAGCGGCAGGTTTGGTGAGATGAGGTGGGAGTTTCGTAGGGCATGAGAGGGATCGAGCGAAAAGAGTATGTCTGCATCATGTAAGATATCAGTGTTTCATATTGTGCGAGCAATGAGCAAAACATAAGAACCTTGCGGGCGGTCCTCTCGGATGATGTCCCAGAGTTGCACCTTCCCATCGTTTTCTCCAAGTACTAGACGACGTCCATCTGCGGAGAACGCGAGCTTGCTTACAGCGGTATCGCAATCGATCGAAGAGTACAGCGTGTTCGCTCCGGTATCCCAAACCCTGGTCGTGTCGCATACAGTCCTGTATGCACATAGCGAGCCATCGGGGGAGAGTGCAACAGTGCGATGAAGGCCGCTCGCGATCGCGATCCGGCATGCTCATTGTAACCGATTCGCCCGTCTCGATGTCCCACAGGCATGTCACATCAGCCGTACAAGACAGGATCTTCGTTCCGTCCAGTGAAACTGCCAGTGCGAGGAATCCGTCGTGCCCTGCGTGTGCGAACTAACGTACAATCTTTCCGTGCTCGGTACTCCAGACATATATGTGATGCGCGACAGCCAGGACGACGTACGAACCATCACGACATACCACTAGGTCTTCCGTGACATCGCTCTCTCCGTGGGGCAATGCGGACTCGGGCTTGCCCTCTGTAATAATCCCCGTTCGAGGATCCAGGAGCAAGACCTCTCAGCCCAAGTTGTCGTTGCGCTGATGCCAGAGAACTAAATGATCGTCAGAGAGGCCGACACTGTTGATCGGGGCGTATTTTGACAAGTCTACAAGCGAGAAGAGTGGCTGAAGCGCCTTCGCGTCATGAAGCTGGAACGTATTCTCCCGAGAGAGTTCCCCCCGCAGAACCATCAGGAGACACTCCCATGTGCTTGAGGCTTGACGCAGCCTCATGTACGGATGACTTGAATCCGCCTGTTGAGAGATCCCACACGCGCACGGAAGCGCAGGAGTTGGGCAGGATCATATCGTCGCGCGTCATGAGGACGGGTCCCCGTGCGTATCGACATCCTTGCGCGAGGCGTTCCGCGCCGTCTTCCATATGCGGATCGTGTGATTGCTCGCAAAGGAGACGATATGCGCGCCGTCGGGGCTGTACGCGACAGACTTCACATCATCGCTGTGCCCGCGGAACAATACAGGCACAAGAGTAGCACGATCCCCAATATCCCATTGTACGACCGCCGTGCCGATGTGAGATGGAGATGCGAACGGCGAGCTGTCTGGAGAGAATGCAATTGTTTCGAAGATACCGCGTCCCGGAATTTCCTGCGGCTTGCATACATGGAGCGTTACAATTGTCTGATGATCGACATCCGAGGAGTGAAGGGTAGTGTGGAGACGTAGATATGTGGTGCTGATTGTGCTATGGCGGAGCCAAAGGTGTGGATTAAATCCAGTGCATCCTTAGCACAGTCCGCGATAGTGATTGCGTACCGTAACGGTGCTGTGCGCAGCTGCGACATCATAAGTCTCCAGAGAATCTATGTCAAGTAAACACGAACTTACGGGAAAGCTCTCTGCTATGTATGAAAGCGCCGAAACGGCCGTGCGCATTGCATCCAGGAGACTGAGACATTCCAGCCAGAGGAGTAGTTTATCGCCCAGGAAAATTTTCAGTGGTGCCAGGTATCTCTCGTTCAGGCGATCCAAAGGAGAAGCTTCGAGATGATGACACCAGAATCGATAAGCGTATGAAAGATGTTCGGGGAGGGCTCTAGCTTTATGAAGGTCTTGTGTCACATTGAACTGGTACGACGAAGATAATTTGCCGATATTGAACCTGAGCTCAGCATCCATGATACGCAACGATACCTGCGCGAGACATTCATGACCAGCGGAGACGTCGACATAGAAGACACCGCTGCGGGTGCGATCAGTAAGGAAGTCTTGCAGTGAAGAATGCCGGGGCCGAACTGCTTCGTCCGAGGAGTCGATGCCGTTCAGTAAGGCACCGAGTCTGGATGCCATCGCTTTGACATCAAATTTGTCGTCGCTGTATTGAAATATAGCATTGATGACGTCGAGACTTGGAGGTTCATACATCGCGAGAACCAACGATATGATCTGGTGGAATTGCGCAAGGTCGGGTCCTTCGTCGCAAGTCAGAAGATCCGATAAGGTCGACGTATACCAGGAGTCCAGCAGGATTAACTGCGATCCGTCCTGAGTAGAGCTGACAAAGCTCTCATACTGCTCTCGAGTCGTTACGCCAGAATCAGAGCCTTGCGTCGCAGGCGGCAGCTGCCCATTGGGGGAGCCCCTCACCGGCCCGAATTAGTTCGTTGCAGCAGTCGACATCTAAGCCATCCAGATGTACCGAGTGCACGTCGAACAAACAACTGCGGATGTACAACTTGGTGCTTTCGATATCGGTGTCCTGCTTGATGGCACGTCTTGCCATCTCCACCGCAGAACAACTGAGGAAATAGTTCAATGACAACCCATTACCGTGATACAGAATAAACAGAACACACTTGAACGGCAGTCTCCTCTATTTTGCTCCTTCAAACGCCTCCCGGGCACATGATCCAGTAAGAGGTCAACGGGTGGTGACAGGATGGGAATTGTCTGTAAGAATTGACTTTTGTAAACGCTACTGAAAGGCATTCCTTTGAGCTCATCATGGAATCAATATTTGAGGTGTTCTGCCCATATGAGTTGCACAATAGAGGCTGATGTTGACGGTGGAAGTTTGGCGAGAACTACTGCAAATTGCCGAAGCGCGTCGTGTCGCCCGATTGATACGCCTTCCCGACTGATGCGCCACCCTATGAGCTACGCTATTGGCTGGAAAATAATACTGATCAGTTGTTCGCCGTTTACCAAGCTTCTCACGCTCGACGCCTCTTTGCTGCCCTCGAGACCACTGCTTCCCGTCACGACCACAGTTCCTTCACGGACTCTCGTCGAAGCTCGCGGAACTCAAGTACAAATCGTATCCACTATTTCTGCAACGTATGTGGTGACATCCCTGCTGACGGGATGCCACAATGCACAGCATTGGATGAAGGACCCTCGTTCTTACTAAGTCGACAGCCTTCCCTCCCCCCTTCTGGACGCACTGCGATCAAATGTCTGATGGTTGCATCAAATATCCGCATGAAGATACCAACCTTCATCGATCATCTCTATCGGTACGAGGCACCTCCAGACTGAGCAACAACCGGCATTGAAACGGTCCCTGTACGATGTTTTTGCAGGACGAGAAAACGCAAGCTCTCGCAAAGACATCGCATATATGCCTTTCCAGAGGGTCACATAGTGCGTCGGCCTCTTACATTCTCTGGCCCATCTGCGTCTCCAGGTATGCTACAACTTTCTCTGTTGTTTTAGTGCGTGTAGTAGCCTCAACTGAACTGCAGCACGGGATCTCTCATGCATCGCCCCAGGCTATACCCGAGCGCTGATATTTGCCTTGTAGCATGTGCAGGTCTTTAACATGAAGTTGAGGGCAGCTAAGGCCATGTTCACGATGCAGCATATTTTGCCTCCTTTCACACTGAGTACTGAGTACTATGTGAGCTGTATTTCATTATGACGTATCCAAAAGGTTTTGTCACTGAAGTTGACCCTCAGAATTGCGTCCCGTTTAGGCTATATCAAATACTATATCACACTCAACGTCAATCAAACCACCAGCATGCATCTGACAGCTATACTATTACATGGAAGTACGGTACTGCCTTTGAAGTTATTGTGGCCTTTTGTCTTATACTCAATATAGCAGACTATCTCCACTGTCCGATAGAAGTGGCAATACGTGATCTATCAATGTAGGATGTACCTGCGGAGCGGAACAATCACTGCCACAGTCGACAGCATATATATTTGCACTCGATTCAGGTTTGGACCACGCCCCACCTCCCGCATTATCCAACCCGCTAATGTCGCAGCAGTCTGTACGCCAGCAATATATGCTCATGAACTCTGCTCGCTGGAATCCTGCTGACACAAGGGATGTGCTTTATGAAGGTGGGCTTGGGGTCGCGGTTCGTGATGGTGTCGTTTGGTTTGATATACAGGAGCAAGGGGAATGGAGAATGCTCTCCACCGAGCTGTGGGCTTGGCGACTCCGGCGAAGTACTTATGGGATGCGAATGTGGGCACCCGAGGTGTGTCTAGGTGTACATCATCAGCAGGGAGTTGCTGAATAACGCTGCTTTATAGCTCTTGTCGCCCTTCAACTACGAACAAGCTATGCAGACGGCTATGACAGGATTTGAGGCTCAAATGGTACGGCATTTAGACCAGTTTACCGCTATTATACCTCTTACTGCCTATAAATACTGTACAGCCAGGTTTTGATGCGTGTCATTGGGGGGGAACAATCGCACAGTCCGAGGCGGCGTCGTCTGCCGTGACTATGTTAGGCCCTCTGCAGCCGATGTACACAACCTCAGCGGAATCTGGATCTCGGGCACATGAAACTGTCCGCACCCATCGCAGGTGTCGACTAGTACTCAAGGTCATACCGATTATTCTGCATCGACTCGTCGAGGATGTGAGGAGAACCAGAGACAGATGGTCTGATCGAGACGGTGCTGTAGAGTATCTACGAGTCTTCTTGGAAGCAGGGAGGTTCGAGGTTCGAGGAGGAATGGTTATATTCTGCTTAGGCGACGAGTGGTGGTTCCCCGCTAAGAGCATTTGGGTATGGACAATTATGCGAACGCTAGCATATCAAGACGAGGGAGACGGGGAGGACGGGGAGGACGGGGAGGACGGGGAGGACGGGGAGGACGGGGAGGACGGGGAGGACGGGGAGGACGAGGAGGATGAGGAGGACGGGGAGGACGGGGAGGACGAGGAGGATGAGGAGGACAAGGAGGACGAAGAAGACAAAGAAAATATGCAAAAAAGAGGCATCATCGTATATAACTGGATACCGAAGTTCTGCTCGATTCGTAACGTACTGCGCAGACAGTCGGTGATCTTACATATATCATGCTTGTACAGCTCTCGCAGTCTAACCGGCAGCTTCAAGCAGCCTGTCATTCTCAGCAACCGTTGTTGTCGACCCAGCTACAGCCAGCGTCCTCCTCTCCCAACACACATCGAAACACTAATATGGCAGCACATCGCATTCCTCCCGAGCTATTTCGGGATATCTGCGAGGCAGTAGACCTGGATTCTTTCTCATGCAGGTTGGTATGTCGATACTGGAACAGACACTGCACTCCTGGGGTGTTCGAGAGGGTCGACGCAGGGAAGTCTCCGAAACGCATACGCGCACTCTGCAAAGATACAAGAGCGGCGCATCCGGCTTCGTTACTTTTGCAGCGCAACGGAAAGGGTATCATACGTACCCCTTTACACGGACCAGAAAAAATGGAAAAGGGCCCATGGCTGCATCTTCTCATTGAAGTTGCCAGCTCACTCGACCTGCCGTGGACACATAGAACCTCGCCCCATTGGGACCCATACAAGCTCCTCATGATTGACGGCAAGCTTGCTGGGTTCCCCGCCAAGTATGGACCCATACGCTCGGTTCACATTGGCCTGCCTCGATCTCTGCCTCGCTCATTCTCCCGTGGCATCAAACATCTTTCTGTGACCTGGATCAAATTCCGCCGATTCGAGGACATACTTCATTTAGTGTCCGAGCTGCCTGACCTGGAATTCCTCTATTGCTGGGGATCAGGCTTCGCCTCGTTTCAGCCGAACATTTCACGCCGTCGACCACGAACCAGCCGCAATAAGCTCAGGCTGGTTCAGATGGGGCTCGCAGTCACCATCAAAGGGTTTCTGCCTGGTCTTGAGAATGAATTCGAGCGTGAAACAGTGACTTCGCTTGCTGTGCTCCTGAGTGTCTATGACACTCTGTCTTTCTTCTCCAGCGACGAAATAGGTGTGGTGCTCGCTTTATTGCGGCTGCTAGGCCCTGGACCCGCCTTTTCGCCCACATTAAGATATTATAGTGATCCTCAAAATTCTTCTCAGACACTGGGTGAGTTTTGCGATCTTTTGGTTTCCGCCATCGTGTATACTGATTGACTATATGGCGGGCTTGTCTCCTGCACAGCGATCACACAAGTTGATGATGCACCTGATCCGGCTCCTTACAACATCACCATGACATCTCTCTCATTCCGTGTCTTTCGCCAAACTATCGGGGGCTTAATAACTCTCAGCATCATGTGCTGTATCACGGAAAAAGTCAAAAACAATGAGCAAAACTGGATCCAAATCGACCAGAAATTGGAGGTGCTCGCGCCGCACGTCACGCAGCTTCGACTGATAATCGGCTTTCCTTGTCGACAAGAGATGATTCATTTCGCGGAAACCATCTGTCCAACATTGAAAATAATATCGAGTCTTGCCACGCTGTCCTATATGGTCGTACGAGAGTGGAAGAGGAATTCAAACGAGGACATCGATGTTTCAGATGAAGACGAGGATGGATTAGATGAAGATGAAGATGAAGATGAAGATGAATCAGATGAAGACGAGGATGCATTAGGTGAAAAAGGCTACACAGCGGACGATGGCTACCTCAGGATGAAGTGGTATCGGGCTTCACTAAAATCTGATAAACTCAAGGGTACGACTTTCCATTCCTCAACGGTGTTTGAAAGCATATTAAAACACAAGAAACAGGTAAAGGAATGCTGGACCCAGCAACCGTATATTCGTAGCCTTGAGATGCTTATCTTATACTGCAGTTTCGTTCAGAGCTCCTTTGTATTCGTATCTTTGTTTGCTCATGCTACGTACGACATAACCAATTTGTGTTTGTGGAAGCAAGGTGTGGCCTATGTGATTCGGCGAGTGATTGAGGATTCAGCTGGTGATATGATCGCGCGAGCAATTCACTAGACGACGGCTGCATCGGAGCCAAAGGTACACGGCTCAGAGGATTCATCATGGTCTGCTGCAACTTCAAGGAAGTGCCGCGGTTGTTGCTGATCGACGTCGGCCTCGCGGCCCGCCACCGACACGCGAGCACTGCGATCGGCTTATGTACGACAATCCGGCGCTCTTCCTTGCGCTGCTTCGCGTCCGGACTCCTCGCAGACTACCACCGACCTCCGCCCTCTCATATACTATTTGGCCATTGTGCAGCTGTCTGCCTATCCTCGCTCCCCACTCTGATCTTGTCATTTTGCCCCGTATGTCAAGGGATAGATTGTACCTCGGACTGCTAGGCACAATGCGCTTGGACAGCGGCCAAATTTCCGACTCTCCAATCTTGCAGACCTATCGGAAGGATACATGGGCTCTCGGGGAAGGACGTGAAATGCAATTTACAACCATGGGTTTGAGATTAGGAGGTAGTGACTCGATGCAGGTAGTCTGATGAGGTTTTCTCTACATGGTGCGTCGTGATTGATTTAGGTACTCGAAAATGGGCTGACTTACAATGAAGATAGCTTGCAAACGCGTCAATCTTCTGCGTTCAACCGGTACCGTGCCCTGCATGGTTCTGGTACTGTGGTCTATCTTAAGACTGAGCAATCTACACAAATCTGTACGCGGCTCGATGCCAGGTCCCCTCATATGCCGGAATGCAGGACCACCATCGTATGTGACACCCTATAGGGAACTGTTCAGCACCCGGCCCGTATAGGGGCACGTACTATCGCACGGGAAACAGACATCGCCGCCAACCACGGAAAGCTTCAGTACAGCAGTCGCCAATACTTGTACGGCACCAAAGTCCTTGACACAACGCGCGGCTCGGAGAGCAGCGACGGTACAACCACATGTCAGCGGGAACCGATACGGATGTTCTGTACATTGGAGCGGTAGAGATCGACGCGCTTAGCCACGAAGAATGGGCGTGCTGTGACTGTCTTCAGCAAAGTAAGTAATCACGAACCCCAGGATGTTACACAGCAACGTAACACCAAGAATATGTTTGGGCTGGGTGCTATTTTCTCCATTGCTATTCCCAGCTACTGTGATCCTTGTCCGCATCACCCACCAGATCATTATCGCTGTCTTACGCCTCATATATGCATACTTATCATAAGATCTGGGCTATATGGAATCAAGGGACGATACACTGCCGCAAAAATCTTTTCTGGAGACTAGGAAACCGTGTATTCTTAGGGAACTGCATCCAGCATCAGCGTCCAGAAGCGGCACAGTAAGTTGTCGTTGGCGATGCCGTATGTATGGCGCCGCTGGCCAGTCCACGATGAGTTCTGGGATCTTTGGATAACACCTCTTCTCTCGAGCTTCCCAGAGACAGCCTGCCGAGTTTCAACATTGACACGGGCCTGTGCCTTCCGTATGGCGCAGGGCAGCGATGTGCACCGCACGAGCTCGGGGAAGTGGGTACGTACCATATGTCAACCACTCATTTACTTTCTTTGACTGGTTATTCCCTTACCTGAAAGCTCGTTCGTGTACTCTCCACAGTTTCCTGTGCTCTCGGCGCTTGCTCAGCGTCAGAATCCGGACCCTTGTCGCACCCTTGATACACATGGCGCAAATGAGGACAGCACCGCATCCGAACGCTACGAGGTGTGCTCCTGGCTGTGTTATTGGTGTTATCGAATGCATCGGATCGTCGATGCGCGGGCTCTTGAGGAACCATATTATGCGCGGCATCAAGACAGTCAATGCCGTCCCAGCTCCTCACCGCTACGCTGTACAGGCTGCGGCATCCCTTCCACACGCGGACTGATCTGACCCCGGCTACAGTCAGATTCATAAACGTCAGCTGGTGGACATTTAGGATCAGCGGCCAACCTTCCCTCATCCCAACCTCAACTGTCTATCCGTCCTTATCTCATGAATACCGCTCGCTGGCACCCTGCCGAAACTAGAGATGTCAAGTGGGAAGATGAACTGGGTGTCTGCATCGAAAACGGCGTTGCATGGTTTCTTACCGATGGGGAGTGGCAAACACGATCTTCTGAGCTATGGGCATGGCAACTCCAGCGAAGCGGCTATGGGACGCGAGTTTGGGTACCTCTGGTAAGGCAAATTCATAATCAGGCACTATCGCTTGTTGACTTATGCTACATGTCCTAGAATCTGTCCCTCAAATGCTGGCAAGCGTCCAGCATTATTCCAGCTTCAAATCCACGTCCAAACCCCAACCTCGATACTACCCAACGTGTGAAGACCAGTTGTATCGCTCTAACCTTCGACTACCTCTTCAACGCTGGGGAATACCTCTCATTGAAGACATGTAAGCTCGTCTGTCGAGGATGGGCGTGGCATTATGCACGATGCATATCTAGCCACACTTGCTCTGCGCTATCAATCGATCGCCAGCCAAACCTTCTGAATCAAGCTTCCTGGGACCCTGCCTTGACAAGAAATGTTACATATCAAGATGGTCTAGCAGTTATCGTTGATCACGGCGCCGTGTGGTTTCACATCGACGGAGAGTGGCAAACACGACCACCCGAGCTATGGGCGTGGCGATTCCAGCGAGGCGATTATGGGATGCGGATATGGATACCAGAGGTGCTACAAAACCTTCGTTTGACAGATATAGCTATCTAACTTCGGTCCCACAGCGGTTACCATCTTCGGAAACTCATAACTATTGCAAGTCACCTCGTCGGCAGCGCTCGCTGGACTTCACAAGCACCAAGTTACCGGGATGGTACATCCTGATAGCTCAATTTTTCAGATATCTTGCTCGCTTAGGAGACAGCCAATTGCTAAGGACCTGCAGAACTGTCTGTCGAAGTTGGTTGTGGCATTGCCCTCCCGGTGCAGTTGAGGAAGCCGCCCTGAGTCCGCTGCCTGAGTACATATTCAATTCTGCGCACCTCACAGTCGAAGGCGGGGTCCCTTGCTCTTGGCTCGGCGCGAAGCAGCGACATGTACCTAATGCGCTTTGGGCATGGGATCTATGTAACTTTGGCACTGAAAAATGGATCCAGAAGGTGAGCAGACACCGAAGTTGCTGGTGGCCTCTCTGACTGTCTTCGAAGATTACGACATCCAGGCTCAGTTTCTCCCAGTGGAAACAGATATGTATGCAGCCGGGATTGCCCACGTCGTCGGATGCACAACGGCGACATGTGGCGACAACAATAGTTGCGCCCCGGCTACTCGAGTACATCGGCAACAATAGAGACAGCGAATTGTGCAGGTCATACCGATCAGTCTGTCGCGACTGGGCAGCTCACTTCCCGGCCGCCCCCTTGGATCTCGGGAACTTGAGAATTCAAGGGAACTTGGTCTTATATCGTACCGAAGACGAGTGGCGGCATCCAGCCAAGACCATCTGGGCATGGACATTGGTAGGTTGCTCGACAGACTGGTGGATGTATCGGGGTCGCCGCCAATGGATACCGAAGGTACGTGCCTTTTCTATCCTCTTATAGCACAAATACATATCATGCTTCCTACAGCTCTTACACCCCGTTGGCGATGAAATGCACGGGATCTCCGTCGAACCGACGTCGTCGCCATTGCCGCCAGCAGCAGTATTGTCTGCCACTGAGCAAATGCATCGTCGGCGTCAGCGGGCGCTCAAAGCGATGACGATCATTCGTCCCCTCCTCGTCGAATATACGCGGAAGACCAGAGATGGAAAATTATGTCAGGCATACATAAGGCTTCACCGAGACTGGGCTGTAGGATATCCACACGCTTTCTTGGAACTCGGGAACTTTGAGGTGCGAGGAGAGACGGTCGTATTTTGTCTAGGAGACGATTGGTGGTATCCCGCTAAGGACCTTTGGGCATGGTCAATTGTGCGAAATTCGGGGGATTCGGACATTCTGCATATGTTTGAGCCCCCCTCGTACGAGTGGTCGCCGAATGTACGTTTGTCTCACAGCTCATGTACATTCACAGGTCTTATATATGCCTCAAATTGGCAGCTCTTAGTACGATCTAGAGGCCAACCTCATTCAGCATACACCTCAGATTCATCGATGCTGTCGACCCACCCACCACTAGCATCGTCATCGTTATACGCACGTCAAATGTGTAACACGGCCACGGCAGCATATCACTTCCCACCCGAATTATTCCAGTACATCTGCCAAGCAGCAGACCGCCAATCTTCATCGTTTAGGCTGGTTTGCCGGTACTGGAACAGAATGAGCACGTCCCGAGTGTTCGAGCAGATCAATGTCAGAGGCTCGCCAGAACGGGTCCGCGCCTTTTGGAAGTGTATGAGGGCGGTGGCGACCGATCGGGCATCGTTACTCTTGCGGCGTCATGGGAAGGCTGTTGTGGATGTCCCCTGGCAGACCGCCAGAACACTAGAGAAGGCTCCATGGCTGCACCTTCTCGTCGAAGCCGCCAGCTCACTCGATTCGGCGTGGACACATCGAGAATCACCAGTCGCTCCCCCGTATGAGCTCCTTATGGACGTGGCACGCGACTTCCCTACCAAGTACGGGCCAGTTCGCTCGGTCCACGTCGGGCTTCCTCGATCTGTTCCTCGATCATTCTCTCGTGGTATCAGGGCACTTTATTTATGGCATAAACGCTTCCGCCGATTCGAGGACTTGCTACATTTGGTGGCCGAGCTGCCCGATCTAGACTGGCTATACTGCGCCGAAACAAGCTTCGATTCATTCCTGCCAGATATTCCACGCCGCCGACCACGAGTCACCCCCAACAAGCTCAGATTCGCCCAGGTGGACTGCAAGGGACTCAGCGACGAAGAGCGCTCAGACACAATGGTTGAGCTTGCCATATACTTAAGCGTATACGACACTGCGTCTTTCTTCTCTGATGATGAAATAGCTGTCGTGCTCGCTCTTATGCAGCTTGCTCGGGTCGATCTCACTGAGAGCCCCGTCATGCGATATCATGCGGATCCTCAAAATGTTTCCCAGACACTTGGTGAGCGATCCCCCCAATTTCTACGTTTGGGTTTCTCTACATCGTGTATACTGACTGGCCATGCCACGGGTTTGTCCCTTTCATAGTGCTCCAGGCGAAAGAGGTGTATGGTCTGGACTACATCAGTCCTGAGTATATTTACGCACCATTGTGGTTGTTTCGTGTTTCCCGACAAAATTGTCTTCGACCCATAAACACTTTCGTCATCATGTGCTTTTTTACGGCGGACGACGAAGATCCAGATCTCCCAGGCTGGACAGAGTTGGATGTGAAAGTCGGTAAGCTTGCATCGGTCGTCGGACAGGTTCAATTAACGGTCGGCTTCCCCAATCGAGAAAGAATGCTACATTTTGCGAGGGCCCTCCTACCGAAAATGCCGACGATATCCAGGATCGCGACAGTGCACTACATGGTCCATCGCAGATCCGGCAGGTTTGACGTCCAGAAGTGGTACCATGCTTCATTGGAGTCTGAAGAGCTCAGAGGTGCACTTTCTGGTCTATGATGCTTCTAATTTACTGACTTAATAGGAACAGGCGAAGGTACGCTGGACCCAGCAGGAGTATGTGCATGGTTTTGAAATATAGCCTATTCCGGATTTTGTCCCCCTTTTCCACGAGGTACAGACGATTCCATAGTGTCTAATGTCTTCGCAATAAAACTTGACTTGATCTTAGTGTTGGACCCTGTTACACTGTGTCCTGTTCCTCAGGCTCCGGCAGCAGCGTTGGAGAAACTCGCGCAGGAAGAATGTACAAGGCTTGTCTTGCATTTCTAGGCGCATTTTTCACTGGCATCGCGCTTGGATTGTCGTTTCTCTGCACGGATTCTATGTATATGAGAATTATCTTTATTTACTCGCCCTTCGTCTGTGTGACCGAAACGATACCTGCCTAATACGTGTCTTCTTGAAGTTCAACAAACATACGTTTATAAACATCATCAACAGCAACCTAAGTAGCTTTTCAAGCATCATTTGATGGAGGCGTTAGGTTGAGATACGATGAAATGTGGCGACCGAGGTTCGCCAATGATCCGGCGCAGTGCCGAATTTGCCGAGCGGCGACGGAGGAACTGGCGTCCATAACTTATCCGCTTCACCCATTCACTGGCTTACATCTTGATCATAACTCTCGCCACATTTCCTCTGCATGCTTTCCATCCGCTTACAGCCATGTTTACAACAAGCACATCGCATCCGCCTTTCCGCGACACTCCGTGTACCACTTGCTGCGCTCCGACCGTTCCACTCGTACCGACCCCGCTTGGCTGAGCACCCCGACAAACCTACCCCGCCCACGAAGACGTTCGCACCCATCAAGTCGCTACAGAACTTGCGCAACCTCAAAATCTCCGAGACCGTGCGCGAGAACATCTACACGCTCCCGAATCTGCTCACAGCGTCGCGCATCCTGGCGTGCCCCGCGCTCGGATACTGTGTCGTGCAAGACGACTTCGTTGCTGCGACCACGTTGCTTGTGTACGCGGATATCGTGAATCTTTCCTGCGTCTTGTGGCTTTATGTTGAGAAGCAACCGTGCTGAGCTGCTCTTTCTGCTGTGCACTATACAAAGGTCGACGGATGGCTTGCGCGCACGTACGATATGCATTCCGTCCTACTAGAGTCAATTCCTGACCTAGCGGTGAACAACATATTTATGGCCATGCTTACCGTCACGCTTGTCCTAAAAAGCCTCTCCTCGGTGTGTGAATCTACGCTGCTTGACCTATCCTATTGTACTATGGTTAATGACCATCGGTCTTGGCTGCATGTGTTCTAGATCAGTGGTAGACTCGCGCTGGAGTACCAAGAAGCGGAGGCCCCCTGTATTGTCTCTCATGAAGATTGCTATGCGAAAGATCGCGCATAGCTACATGTATGGCCTAGAGCAAAACTCTCAGTAGGTATGTGGAACACATGACTCTGAGCAGGTACTCACAACGCGATGAGCGCAAAACCAGGAGGGTTCTGATCACGTAGTTTAGTCCAGTTAGCCTTCACAGAGTCGCTCTCGCTGCACTGCACTTGGGCCTCTACTTTGTTGTTGACTTGTATCCAAAAGATAATTCGGGTGGGCATACGTCGGTGCAGTAACGCGTACACAGGCTGAGGTAGGATGGCATCACGTCAAGGTTCGTGAACGCTGTGAGATTCAGGACGGAGGACGCCAGATCGGGTCCTCGTCAGTCTCGATTGATGCGCCACGCGAGCGATGTGATTGGCTGGCTCATCACTCGGCACCCTCCGTTCACTGCGCTCGCCGCTGCAGCCTACATCGACCACCACTTGCATGTTGCTATAATTTCATAGTTCCTCGCCGATCTCTATCATAATGTGTTACGCAAACTACTGGACCCGAATTCCTAGGTTTTGGAGAGCAGCATGCCAATGGATGTGGTGTCAGTGTACCAACGACTCGTGATGTGAACGACTCGAGCTATACTTGGGCTTTGTGGTGCGTTTGCCTTAGTCTCGTATCCTCCCCTCGCCTCATATTTGCATATAGAACTATATTCACGCGTCAATTGATACTATGAGAACTGTATAACGCGCTTATTACCTAGGTATTGCGGTCGCCCTCGAAGGTCTCTGTACGAAATGCATTCGCTCGCTCAGCTGTACGTTTCCTTTAGGCTTTGGGAAGGCAGCTTCGAAGGAACTCAGTCTTACGTCAATGAGATGAATACTTTAAAGCACAGAGGACAGCCTACGCAGACTTCGTAAGCAATACTCTCGCTATGGACCAAGGTCCAGTTGATTCAATGCGGAGCCTAGAAAACAAAAGATGTATCACTGCGTTCTGTACGACATTCGAACATTGCGATACGATGCGTAGGTCGAGAATCAAAGACGGTACGTCTTCCAAGTTCGTCGCACAACCAAACCGATATGAACATTGGGGCATAAGGCACGGTACTCCGCTTCTACCTACGTTAGGCTGTCTCGCGGCCTCAAGGATATGGCTGGGCTTCGTGATATCATCTCCATTGTTATCCCCCTGCATTGATTCATATCCGCATCGCCCATTAAATCATGACCGCTATCCTATGCACCATGTATCCATAGTACTCATCACAAGACGATGTAGGCTATATGGAATCGGGGGACGATACATAGCCGCGAAAACTAGGGAAAAAGTATATTCTTTTGGGAATCGTACCCAGTGTCAGCAGTCAGAAGCGGTACAGTAAGTGCGTTTGGCAATGCCGTATGTATGGCGCCGCTAACCAGTTCACGATAGGCTCTGGGATCTTTGGATGCCATCTCCTCTCTCGGGTTCCTCAGAGACAGCTCATGGAGTTTTTACATCGCCACAGTCCTGGAACTTCCCTCTGTATGTTACGCAGCAGCGATCTGTGCCGCACGAGTATGTACCCGCATGTCAACCACGCATTTACTTTTTTGACCGGTTGTTCTTTTACCTGAAAGCTCCTTCGTATACTCTCCACAGTTTCCTGTGCTCTCGGCGCTCGCTCAGCGTCAGAATCCGGACCCTTGTCGCATAGTTGATACACATGGCACAAATGAGGACAGTACCGCATCCGGTCGCTACTAGGTGTGCTCCTGGCTGTGTTATTGGTGTTATCGAACGCATCTGATCATCGATGCGCGGACTCTTGAGGAACCAGATGATGCGCGGCATCAAGACAGTCAATGTCGTCCCAGCTCCTCGCCGCTGCGCTGTACAGGCTGCGGCATCCCTTCCACACGCGACTCCGGCTGCAGTCATATTCATGAACGTCAGCTAGTAGACTTTTAGGTTTAGTGGCCGACCTTCCCTCACCCCCAACCTCAACTGTCTATCCGTCCTTATCTCATGAATACCGCTCGCTGGCACCCTGCTGAAACGAGAGATGTCAAATGGGAAGATGAACTGGGTGTCTGCATGGAAGGCGGCGTTGCATGGTTTCTTACCGATGGGGAGTGGCAAACACGATCTCCCGAGCTATGGGCATGGCGATTACAGCGCGGCGACTATGGGACGCGAGTGTGGGTACCTTTGGTAAGACACATTCACAGTCAGGCACTATTGCTTGTTGACTCGTGCTGCGTGCCCTAGATTCTGTCCCTCGAATGCTGGCAAGCATCCAGTATTCTTCCGGCTCCAAACCCACGTTCGACTACTATCTTCAATATTCTACAACGTGAAAGGACGAATTGTATCACCCCAATCTTCGACTACCTTCTCAGCGCAAGCGAATATCACTTATTGAAGACGTGCAGACTCGTCTGTCGAGGATGGGCGTGGCATTATGCACGATGTATACCTGAATGCCCTTGCTCTGCACTGTCAGTTGATCATCGGCCTGGCGCTACGTGGGAACCTGCCCTAACGAGGAATGTCACATTTAAAGATGGCCTAGCAGCCATTGTTAATCACGGCGCTGTGTGGTTTCACATCGATGGGGAGTGGCAAACACGATCACCCGAACTATGGGCGTGGCGATTTCAGCGAGGCAATCATGAGATGCGGGTATGGGTACCACAGGTGCTACGAACCTTCTTTTAACAGATATAACCATCTAACTCAGGTCCCACAGCGGTTATCATCTTCAGAAACTCATAATTATCGCATGTCACCACGCCGGCCACACTGGCTGGACTCCACAAGCACCAACTTACCGCGATGGTACATCCTCGTAGTTCAACTTTTCAAATATCTTGCTCGTTTAGGAGACAGCCAATTGCTGAGGACCTGCAGAACTGTCTGTCGAAGTTGGTCGTGGTATTTCCCTCCCGGCGCAGTTGAGTCCGCTGCCCTGAGTCCGCTGCCTCGGTACATCTTCAATTCTAGGCACCTTACAGTCGACTGCGGGATCCTTTGTTCTTGGGTGGACGTGGCACGCCGCTATGTGCCTAATGCGCTCTGGGCTTGGGAACTTCGGGTGTCACATCCACAAAAGTGGATCCAGAAGGTAAGGTATTAGCCAAGTGTTCGGTTGCATCTCTAATCGCACCCTGCGAAGATTGTAACAACCAGGCTCAGCGCCTCCAAGTGGAAACTGATCTGTATCAAGCTGGGATTGCGCGTGTCGTTGAATGCAAGACGGCGACATGCGGCGACAACAATAGTCGCGCCCCGGCTACTCGAGTACATCGGCAATAATAAAGACAGCGAATTGTGCAGGTCATATCGATCAGTCTATCGCAACTGGGCAGCCCACTTCCCGGCCACTCCCTTGGATCTCGGGAACTTCAGAGTTGAAGGGAGCTTGGTCGTATACCGCACCTATGACGAGTGGTGGCTACTAGCGAAGAAAATTTGGGCTTGGACATTAGTACCTTGCTCGACAGACTGGTGGATGTATCGGGGTCGCCGCCAATGGATCCCGAAGGTACGTGCCTTTTCTATATTCTTATGGCGCAAATATACACCATGCTTCCTACAGCTCTTACACCCCGTTGGCGATGAAACGCATGGGATCTCCATCGAACCGACCCCGTCGTCATTACCGTCTCCAACGATATTATCGTCAACCACTGAACGACTAGATCATCGGCGTCAGCTGGCACTCAAGGCGACTATGATTATCCGTCCTCTGATCGTCGAATATATACGGAAAACCAGGGACTTCGAGGTTTGTCGAGCATATAGATACGTTCACCCAGACTGGGCCGCAGACTATCCACACGCTTTCCTGGAAGTCGGGACATTCGAAGTTCAAGGAGACACGGTCATATATCGTCTAGGTGACGATTGGTGGTATCCCGCTAAGAACCTCTGGGCATGGTTAATTGTGCGAAATCCTGAAGATTCGCCTCGTCTTTATGGGGCTAAACGCCCCTCGTATGAGTGGTCGCCGAATGTACGTTTGTCTCAAAGCTCGTGTAGAATCACAGGTCTTATACATATTATGACAGCTCTTAGTACGACCTAGTGCTCAATCTCACTCCGCGTACGTCCTCCATACATCGATGTTTTCGACCTACCCACCACTGGCGTCACCAACCCCCGGCGCACGTCAAATGCATGACACGACCATGGCAGCATATCGCCTCCCACCCGAATTGTTTCAATACATCTGCCAAGCGGCCGACAGCCGATCGTCATCGTTCAGGCTGGTCTGCAGGTGCTGGAACAGAATGAGTACGTCCCGTGTGTTCGAGCAGATCAACATCGAGGAGTCGCCAGAACGAATACGCGCCCTTTGGGAGTGTACAAGGGCGGTGGCGATGGATCCGGCATCATTGCTCTTGCGGCGCCATGGGAAGGGAATTGTGCGCGTCCCTCAACAGAGCCCCGAGACAATAAAGAAGGCTCCATGGCTGCACCTTCTCGTTGAAGCCTCCACCTCACTCGACTCGGTGTGGACACATCACGACTCACCAGTTACTAGCACATATATGCTCTGCATGGAAGGCCAGTTTCCTGAAAAATACGGGCCTCTTCGCTCGGTCCACGTCGGGCTTCCTCGATCTGCTCCTCGATCATTCTTTCGTGGCATTAGGGGGCTTCATCTACGGTTAGCGCCCTTCCGCCGGTTCGAAGACTTGCTGCATTTGGTGGCCGAGCTGCCCGATCTGGAGGGGCTCTACTGCTTCCAACGCAGCTTCGACTTGTCCCTGCCTAACCCCCCACGCCGCCGACCACGATTCACCCGCAACAAGCTCAGAGTCGCTCAGGTGGACTGCGGACGATTCGGCGACAAGGAGCGCTTAGACGCAATGGCTGAGCTTGCCATATTTTCAAGTGTATACGACATTGCGTCTTTCTTCTCCGATGATGAAATAGCAGTCGTGCTCGCTCTTATGCAACTTACTCGGGCCGGTCTCACTCGGAGCTCTATCATGCGATATCATGTCGATCCTCAAAACGCTTCCCAGGCACTTGGTGAGCAATCTATCCAATTGACACGTTTGGGTTTCTCTACATCGTGTATACTGACTGTTCATGTCACGGGTTTGTCCTTTTCATAGTGCTTCAAGATGAAGGTGACGAGGACTATAATATAGACTACATCAGTCCTGAGGATATTTGGAAACCATTCTGGTCTGTTCGTGTTTTCCGACAAAATGGACTCCGACGTATAAACACTTTTGTCATCATGTGCTTTTTTACGGAAACAGCCGACGAAGATCCCTTAGGCTGGACAGAGTTGGATGCGAAAGTTGGCAAGCTTGTATCGGTTGTCGAAGAGGTTCGATTGACGATCGGCTTCCGCAGTCAAAAAAGAATGCTATATTTTGCGAGGACCGTCCTACCGAAAATGCCGACAATATCTAGAGTCGTGACAGTGCACTACATGATCTATCGCGAAGACGACGACGCAGAGAAGGGAGAGGGGAAGTGGTACCAGGCTTCGCTAGAGTCGAACAAACTTACAGGTACACTTTCTGCTCTACAATGATACCATAATATACTAACAAACTGGGACAGGCGTAGGTACACAGGACCCGATGGGAGTATGTACATCATGATGGTCTTGAGAAATTTAACCCATGTTATGTTTCTCTTTTCCCTAAGATAAAAACAACCCAACAGTTTCTAGTAGTACTATCAAACATACACAGGAAAACAATAGCCCTCAAGTAGTTCCAGGGAGACGTGCGCGTGCTTCCTCCGCGAGCCGCGAGTCCATTAATATTCAATATTCAGTGATACGGCCGCCGGTGCAGGGCCAAATTTGCCCAGCGGTGACGGAGGAACCAGCGTCCGCAACTTATCCGCTTCACTCTCATTCACTGGCCCACATCTTGACCATAACTCTCGTCGCATCTCCTTTACCGTACATGTGGCCATTCGCTTCCAGCCATGCTTACAGCAAGCACATCTCGAGACCCGCATTTCCGTAACACTCCGTGTACCACTGGCTGTGACCCGGCCGTTCCACTCGTACCGGGCCCGTTTGGCTGAACACCCCAACAAGCCTACCCCACCCATGAGTGTTGACCCGTTAAAGGCGACTATACCAGCAGCTACGTCCTTAGCGGCGGCCGCAAGTTAGATAGTAGTTGTACCTTCATCTCGTCCGCTTGGGCGATTCATTTGGTGTTGGGATCATGTTGTACGACCCACCATCCAAGCATCGATATGAAACGACGAACGTATCGCCTCTGCGCATTGTCAATACCAATGACACGCGCAAACGAGAGCTAGACTTACACCACGACATCGAACTCGTCTTCTACCACGTACTAGTATATAGCGACCGCATAAGAGATCCTCGATGGACTCGGGTTGAGCTTTTCGCAGACAGCGGAGACGACGATGCTGTTAGTGGCGTCCGTAGAAGTGCTCTGGGGCTGGTCATCGGGGCCGTTCTTGGTCTCGACCGCGGGCAACATGGCCTCAGGCCATTCTGATTCCCTGTTTGTTCCAACAGTCAACAGACTGGATGTTCCTGTGTGACTCACGTGGTATTAGCTTATAGGTTTGGTGGTTGTGAGAGCATCCATACGAGCCATCGTCCACTCACAGCTTGAGGGATACATGTCGAGGGACCTCGAATTTTAAGCCATATGCGGTGCGTTGAAGATTCTTGGCATATTTAGAGGGCGAATCAGCGAGTGGCTGAGGGACGCGGCCCAGAGGATTCATGATGGTCCGCTGCAACTTGCGAGTCAAGGCCGCCAGCGTCGCGGTTGTTGTTAACGTCGGTCCCACGGCCCGAGTTAATGCGCCACCGGCACGCAACGTGATTGGCTAATCATTCAGCACTCTTCCTCGCGCTTTGCATCCGGACTCGCAAACACTACCATCGACCTCCGCCCTCCCATGTCGTATCTTGATACTGTGCGTCTGCTTGCCAGCCTCCGATTCCACCTTCACAATCTGTCTTTCTATTAATAAAGGGTACCTTCGATGCTGTGCACGACGCGCTCAGACTATCTTGCGACTCGCAAATCTACCAGACCTATTGGAAGGAAACACAGACCCTCGAGGAAGGACATGGACTGCAACTCACAACCATAGGTTCGATATTAGGAGATAGTAACTCGATGCTGGTAGTTTGATGAGGTTTTTCTACATGGTGCGTCGTTATTGATTCAGGCACTAGAACTGGGCTGACTTACAGTGCCGATAGCTTGCAAACGCATCAATCTTCTGCGTTCAACTGGTATCGCGCGCTGCATGGTTCCGGTACTGAGGTCTATCTCAAGACTGAGCAATCTAGAAAAAGCTGTACGCGGCTCGATGCCAGATCCCCTCATATGCCGGAATGCCGGACCACCGTCGTATGCGACACCCTATAGGGAACTGTTCAGCACCCGGCCCGTATAGGGGCACATACTATCGCACGGGAAACAGACATCGCCGCCAACCACGGAAAGCTCGAATCACGTATGCACTGCCTTCAGTACAGCAGTCGCCAATACGGCACCAAAGTCCTTGACACAACGCGCGGCTCGGAGAACAGCGACGGTACAGCCACATGTCAGCGGGAACCGATACGGATGTTCTGTACATTGGAGTGGTAGAGATCGACGCGCTTAGCCACGAAGAATGGGCGTGCTGTGACTGTCTTCAGCAAAGTAATCACGAACCTCAGGATGTTACACAGCAACAGATATTTTTCATTCGGTTGTGTATCGATGATTCCCGAGGGTCGACACAGCCTCTCGCAGCTTGTCTACAGCGAATTGAGGTACGTACGTGTTACTGGCAAGGTTCAACAAGAGGCTCTGCTTACAAGTACGTCTTCGGTCCTAGGATCCTAGGAACTCAATTTCATTGACAGCTTATCAAGAAATCGCCACTGCCCCGTGACTTCTCGGGTCTTAACGTCTGTTCAACGATGTTTTCAGCGGGTATGTACAATATTTGTGCGCTTTGTTGAAGAGTTGAATGTTTTGCCTTGCAGATTGGTCCGCATACTCGAAGTGGTTTATACAGCCTGCGATTAGCCTCACTACCGCTCAGTACTTGAGGCGCATGTCCTATAGCACCATTAATGCATACGGTGCGGATGCAGACGACACTGCATCCGAAAAGCCTCACGGTATGTTCCATACTGTACGTTTACTGTTATTCGCTGTATCTGATCATCGATAGCCAGGTTCTTCGAGCATAGCTCTCGCTTCAGTGTAGGCAATGCCCCTGGGTATGATGCCGTATTTGCGATTTCATTGGTGCTTATTCCAATGCGCTGTCATTCATTCCAAGGGTCCGACCAGTGCGATGCCGCCTCGATTTCGCCGCACTGGAGAAACTGCGATGTTCCTTCCGCGAGCAGTCTGACTTGGCTTTGATAGATCTTGATCATCCCAAGTAGGACGGCTTGACGGTCGAGGTCAGTATATAAACGTATGTCAATAGATGGTGGAATCAGAAGTCACTCTTAACTCGCCCCGAGCTCAGCTGTCTATTCGCCCTTGTGTATCCCCATGCATCCCGCTCTCTGGCACCCTGCCGACACTAGAGACGTTACGTACGCAGACGGAATCGAAGTGTGCGTCGCCAGTGGCCGTGTATACTTTCACATTGACGGACAGTGGCATACACTATCTGCCAAATCATGGGCATGGAGGTTTCAGCGAAACGACTATGGGGTCGGACTATGGATACCGCAGGTAAGACAGTCCGACAATCCCACGCTACTGCTCATTAATCCGTGTTGTGTCAGATTCTGTGCCTCGAAGGCTGGTCAGTGTCCAGTATGTTTCTGCCTTCGTCCCCACGTCCACACTCCAGCCCCGGATCTACCCAGCATGAGAAGACCAGTTGTCTAAATCTATTTTTCGACTATCTGCTCGGCGCAGAAGAATTCCATTTGTTGAAGACGTGCAGGCTCGTCTCCCGAGGATGGGCATCGCAGTACACACGATGTACGTCCAGACGCCCTTGCTCTGCGCTATCAGTCGGTCATCGGTCTGGCTCTACGAATCAAGCCGTCTGGGATCCTGCGTTAACACGGAATGTCACATATACAGACGGTCTAGCAAGCCTCGTTAATCACGGCGTCGTGTGGTTTCACATTGATGGAAGGTGGCAAATACTATCTTACGTGCTATGGGCGTGGCGATTTCAGCGTGGCGATCAGGAGATACGGATATGGGTACCACAGGTGCTACGAAACTTTATTTGACGGTTATAGCTATCTAACTCAGGTACCATAGCGTTTATCGTATTCAGACATTCATAAATATCGCACGTCGCCACGCCGGCCGCTCTGGCCGAAGTTCAAGTGCTTCTCAGTATCCCCATTTTTCAAATATCTTATTCGCTTAGGAGACAGCCAATTGCTGAGGATCTGCAGGACAGTCAGCCGCAGTTGGGCCTCGCATTGCCCTCCTGGTGCAATCGAGGACGCATCCTTAAGCAAGCTACCTTATTACATGTTCACTTCTCCGCACCTCACAGTCGCAGGCGGGGTCCCTTGCTCTTGGTTCGGCGTGAAGCAGCGACATGTACCTAACGCGCTTTGGGCATGGGAGCTGCAGAAGTTGGGCACAGAAGAATGGATTCAGAAGGTGAGCAATCAACTGAAGCGGCTAGTAACATCTCTGATTGTCTTCGAAGATCGTGACGACCAGGCTCAGTGCCTCCCAGTGGAAACAGATGTGTATTGGGCCGGGATCGCCCAAGTCGTCGGATGCAAGACGGCGACCTGCGGCGATAACAATAGTTGCGCCCCGGCTACTCAAGTACATCGGCAACATTAGAGACAGCGAATCGTGCAGGTCATGCAGATTAGTCTGTCGTGACTGGGCAGCCCACTTCTCGGCCACTCCCTTAGATCTCGGGAACTTCAGAATTGAAGGGACTTTGGTCTTATACCGTACCGACGACGAGTGGCGTCATCCAGCGAAGAATATCTGGGCTTGGACATTGGTACCTTGCTCGACAGACTGGTGGATGTACCGGGGTCGCCGCCAATGGATTCCGATGGTACGTGGCTTTGTTATACTCTCACGACACTGATATACATCATACTTCTTACAGCTCTTAAACCCCGTTGGCGATGAAATGCATGGGATGTCTATCGAACCGACCCCGTCGTCATTGCCGACTCCAACGATATTGTCGTCAACCACCGAACGACTTGATCACCAGCGTCAGCTGGCTTTCAAGGCGACTATGATCATCCGTCCCCTGATTGTCGAATACATACAGAGAACCAGGGACTGCGAGGTGTGTCAAGCATGCAGATACGTCTACCTAGACTGGGCCGCAGAATATCCACACGCCTTCCTAGAAGTCGGGACGTTCGAGGTCCGAGGAGACACGGTCGTATTTTGTCTAGGTGACGATTGGTGGTATTCCGCTAAGAACCTTTGGGCATGGTCGATTGTGCGAAATTCTAAAAATTCGCGTCCTCCTCTGTTTGGAGCTAAACACCCCTCGTATGAGTGGTCGCCGAATGTACGTTTATCTCAAAAATCGTGTAAATTCACAGGTCTTATACATATCATGACAGCTTTTAGTACGATCTAGTGGTCAATCTCACTCCGCGTACGTCCTCCATCCATCGATGTTGTCGACCCATCCACCATTAGCGCCACCATCGCCTGGCTTACCTACAATGCACAATACGACAATGGCAGCATATCTCCTCCCTCCCGAACTGTTCCAGTACATCTGCCAAGCGGCAGACAGCCAATCGTCTTCATTTAGGCTAGTCTGCCGGCACTGGAACAGAATGAGTACGTCCCGCGTGTTCGAGCAGATCGATGTCAGAGGCTCGCCAGAACGGGTCCGCGCCCTTTGGAAGTGTACAAGGGCGGTGGCGGCGGATCGGGCATCGTTGCTGTTGCGGCGCCATGGGAAGGCTATTGTGGATGTCCCCGAGCAGACCGCCAGAACACTAAAGAAGGCTCCATGGCTGCACCTTCTCGTCGCAGCCGCCAGCTCGCTCGACTCGGTGTGGACACATTACAACTCACCAGCTATTGGCCTATATGAGCTCCGTATGTACATGGAAGACAGGTTCCCTGCCAAGTACGGGCCTCTTCGCTCGGTCCACGTCGGGCTTCCTCGATCTGTTCCTCGATCATTCTCTCGTGGCATCAGGAAACTTTGGTTACGGCATGAACGATTCCGCCGGTTCCAAGATTTGCTGCATTTGGTGGCCGAGTTGCCCGATCTAGAATGGCTCTGGTGCGGCGGCTCAAGCCCCGACTCGTTCCTGCCAGATATTCCACGCCGCCGTCCACGATTCACCCGCAACAAGCTCAGAATGGCTCTGGTGGACTGCGGACGATCCGGCGACCTGGAGCGCTCAGACGCAATGGCTGAGCTTGCCATATACTTAAGCGTATACGACACTGCGTCTTTCTTCTCTGATGATGAAATAGCTGTCGTGCTCGCTCTGATGCAGCTTACTCGAGCCGGTCTCGATGAGAGACCTTTCATGCGATATCATGCGGATCCAGCAAACGTTTCCCAGGCACTGGGTGAGATTTCTACGTTTGGGTTTCTCTGGATCGTGTACGCTGATGTCCTTTTCATAGTGCTCCAACAGGAACGTTACGGGGCCCTTAATTCGGACTACATCAGTCCTGAGTATATTTTGACACCAATTTGTTCATTTCATGTTTTGCGACAAAATTGTCTCCGAGTTATGGATACTTTCGTTATCATGTGCTTCTTTGAGGACCTGGACCACAAAAATCCTGATCCCTCAGGCTGGACAGAGTTGGATGTGAAAGTCGGCAAGCTCGCATCGATCGTCGGACAGGTTCAATTGACGATCGGCTTCCCCAGTCAAGAAAGAATGCTGCATTTTACGGGAACCGTCCTACCGAAAATGCCGACGATATCCAGAGTCGCAACAGTGCACTACATGATCCATCGCAAAGACGACAAAGAGTGGAGGTGGTACCAGGCTTCACTAGAGTCTGACGAACTCACAGGTGAACTTTCTGCTCTCTAATGATACTAGTATATACTGACAAACTGGGACAGGCGAAGGTACACGGGACCCAATAGGAGTATGTACATGGTCTTGAAAATTTGATTTCAATTCTTGTTCCCCCCTTTTAATGTCCCCGCAATATATCTTCACTCGATTTCGGTATTGGACTCTGTTACACGTCCTATTCCTTAGGCCTTAGGTTCCAGCAGCGTTGAAGAAATTCACAGAGGAAGAGTGGACGAGGCTTGTCTTTCATTCATGCGCGCATGTTTCACTGGAACCGCTCTTGGGTTGTCGTCTCTCTGTATACGTTCTATATATCCGCTACTGATAGTATGTACAAGTCGTAAATATGAATTCTCTGAGAACTATCTTGATTTACTCGCTCTTCGTCTGTGTGACTGAAACGATACCTGTCGAATATATCATGATGTATATATATCTTCTTGAAGCCCAATTAATATGCGTGTAGAAGCATCGTCGACAGTAATCAATAGCTGCTTGAACACCCTTTGATGGAAGGGTCAGCACGTTGAGATAAGTACGATGAAATGTGGTGACCGAGGTCAATGATTCGTCGCGGCGCCGGATTTGCCGAGAGGTGACGCGGACGGAAGAACTTGCGGCGTCCGGACGCACGCAACTTATCCGTTTCACTCATTCACTGACATATATCTTGACTACAACTCTCATTGTATATCTCTTGCATGCTCTCCATTCGCTTTCAGCCATGTTTACAACAAGCACATTGTATCCGCCTTTCCGTATCATTCCGTGTACCACTTGCTGCGATGCGACCGTTCCACTCGTACCGACCCCGCTTGGCTGAGCACCCCAACAAACCTACCCAGTCCAAGAAGACGTTCGCACCCATCAAGTCGTTTCAGAACCTGCGGAATTTCAAACTCCCCGAAACCGTGCGCGAGAACATCTATACAGTCCCGATTCTGCTCACGGCGTCGCGGGTCCTGGCGTGTCTCCCGCTTGAACACTGCATCGTGCAAGACAACTTCGTAGCGGCTACCGCGTTGCTTGTGCACGCGGGTCTCACGGATCTGGTCTACGTCTCGCTTGTCTGTCTTGTTCAGAAGCAAACCGTGCTGAGCCTTTCCCCCGGCTGCGCCCTGTACAAAGGTAGACGCATGGCTTGCGCGCACGTACGACATGCATTTTGCCCTACTAAAGTCAACTCTTGACCCAGCGGTAAACACAATATTTACGGCAATGCTTACCGTGACGCTTGTCCTGAAGAGCCTTATCCTCGGTGTGTGAATCTGCGCTGCTTGACTTGTCCTACAGTATAATGGTTAATGGTCATCGGCATTGACTGCACGTGTTCTAAATCAACGGTAGACTTGCGCTGTAGTGTCAAGAAGCGGAGGCTCCCTGTATTGTCTCTCATGAAGATTGCTATGCGAAAGATCGCGCATAGCTACATGTATGGCCTAGAGCAAATATCCCAGTAGGTATGTAGAACACATGACTCTGAGCATGTACTCACAACGCCATGAGCGCAAAACCAGGAGGGTTCTGTCAATGATCATGTAGTTTAGTCCAGCTGGCCTTCACAGAGTTGCTCTCGCTGCACTGCACTTGGGCCTCTGCTTTGCTGATGACTTGTATATGAGAGATAATTCGGGTGGGGACACGTCGGTGCAGTGATGGCACGACAGGATGGCGTCGCGTCAAGTTTCGTGAACGCTGTGAGGTTCGGGACGGTGGACGCCAGATCGGGTCCTCGTCCTCGTCGGTCTCGATTGATGCGCCACGCGAGCGATGTGATTGGCTGGTGCACCACTCGGCACCCTCCGTTCACTGCGCTTGCGCGCGCTCGCCGCTGCAGCCTACATCGACCACCACTTGCATATTGCTACAATTTCATAGTTCCTCACCGACCTCTATGAGAATGTGATACGCAGACGACTGGACCCGAATTCTTAGGTTTTGGAGAGGCCAATGGATGTATTATCAGTGTACCAGCAACTCATGATTTGAACGACTCGAGCTGAACTAGGGCTTTTTGGTGCGTTTTCCTTATTCTCGTATCCTCGATTCGACTAATATATGCGTATATAATCATATTCACGCGTTGATTGATACTATTAGACCTGTATAACGCGCTTATTACCCAGGTGTCGTGCCCTCGAAGGCCTCTGTACGAAATGCAGTATTCTACCTCTTCGAGGATAGCTTTTAAAACCTCGGTCATCAGCTAACGTGCAAGATACTTTGTCACAGAATGAAAAGCCCGCGCAGACTTCGTAGACAATACCCACGATGCGGACCAAGACATAGTAGCTATCATGCGGAGCCTAGAAAGAAAACGGAGCTTTACCAATGTGACCTGGGCTACGGTCGAATGTTGCGATGCAAATGATAGGCCGAGAATCCAAGACAGTATGTTTTCCAAGCTTGTTGCACACATAAATCGATGTTAATATTGGGGTACTCGGCTTCTTCCTACGTTAGGCTGTCTCGCGGCCTCAAGGATATGGCTGGGCTTGGTGCTATTTTCTCCATTGCTATCCCGAGCTACTGTGGTTTTTATCTGCATCATCCACCAGATCATTACCGCTGTCCTACGCCTCATATATGCATACTCATCATAAGAAGATCTGGGCTATATGGAATCAAGGGACGATACACTGCCGCAAAAGCCTTCTCTGGAGATTAGGAAACCGTGTATACTTTAGGGGACTGCATCCAACATCAGCGCCCAGAAGCGGTACATTCAGTGTCGTTGGCAATGCCGTATGTATGTTGCCGCTGACCAGTCCATGATAGGCTCTGGGATCTTTGGATGTCACCTCTTCTCTCGAGCTTCCTAGAGGCAGCCTGCCGAGTTTCGACATCAACACGGTCCTATGCCCTCCTCCGTATGGCGCAGGGTAGCGATCTATGCCGCACGAGTTTGAGAAAGTGAGTATGTACCCGCATGTCAGCCACTTATTTACTTATTTTGACCGGTTGTTTCCTTACCTGAAAGCTCGTTGGTGTACCCTCTGTAGTTTCCTGTGCTCAATCGGCGCTCGCCCAGCGTTAGAATCCGGACCCTTGTCGCAACTTTGATACACATGGCGCAAATGAGGACAGCACCGCATCCGAATGATACGAGGTGTGCTCCTGGCCGTGTTAGTTGTGTTATCGAACGCATCTGACCACCGATGCGCGGGCTCTTGAGGAACCAGATCATGCGCGGCGTCAAGACAGTCAATGCGGTCCCAGCTCCTCGCCGCTGCGCTGTACAGGCTGCGGC
Organism: Pleurotus ostreatoroseus; assembly: GCA_005298045.1. Classification (NCBI taxonomy): domain Eukaryota; kingdom Fungi; phylum Basidiomycota; class Agaricomycetes; order Agaricales; family Pleurotaceae; genus Pleurotus; species Pleurotus ostreatoroseus. The sequence goes on along the minus strand of SWBT01000483.1, from coordinate 263,705 downwards.
ATCCCTTCCACACGAGGACTGATCTGACTCCCGCTGCAGTCAGATTCATAAACGTCAGCTAGTAGACTTTTAGGTTTAGCGGTCGACCTTCCCTCACCCCCAACCTCAGCTGTCTATCCGTCCTTGTCTCATGAATATTGCTCGCTGGCACCCTGCCGAAACTAGAGATGTCAAATGGGAAGATGAACTGGGTGTCTGCATCGAAGACGGCGTTGCATGGTTTCTTACCGATGGGGAGTGGCAAGCACGATCTTCCGATCTATGGGCATGGCGATTACAGCGCGGCGACTATGGGACGCGAGTGTGGGTACCTCTGGTAAGACACATTCACAGTCAGGCACTGTTGCTTGTTGACTGGTGCTGCGTGCCCTAGATTCTGTCCCTCGAATGCTGGCAAGCGTCCAGCATTCTTCCGGCTTCAAACCCACATCCAAACACCAACCTCGATACGACACAATGTGTGAAGACCAGTTGTATCGCTCCAACTTTCGACTACCTTTTCAACGCTGGGGAATACCACTTATTGAAGACGTGTAGGCTCGTCTGTCGAGGATGGGCATGGCATTATGCACGATGCATATCTAGACACAGTTGCTCTGCCCCAACAATTGATCGCCAGCCAAACCCCCCGAATCAAGATTCCTGGGACCCTGCCTCGACAAGGAATGTTACATATCAAGATGGTCTGGCAGTTATCGTTGATCACGGCGCCGTGTGGTTTCACATCGACGGAGAGTGGCAAACACGACCACCCGAGCTATGGGCGTGGCGATTTCAGCGAGGCGATTATGGGATGCGGATATGGATACCACAGGTGTTACGAACCTTCGTTTAACGGATATAACAATCTAACTCAAGTCTCACAGCGTTTACCATATTCAGCATTTCATAATGATTGCGCGCCGCTATGGCACTGGTTGTTGTTGCTGAAGTTCAAACTCACGAGCGCATCTATGTGGGAGATTTGGCTATCCAAATATCTTATTCGCTCAGGAGACAGCCAATTGGTGAGGATCTGCCGGACCGTCAGTCGTAGTTGGGCGTGTCATTGTCCTCCTGGTGCAATCGAGGACGCAGCTCTTAGCCAGCTACCTCATTACATCTTCACTTCTCCGCACCTCACAGTCGAAGGCGGGGTCCCTTGCTCTTGGCTCGGCGCGAGACAGCGACATGTACCTAATGCGCTTTGGGCATGGGAGCTATGTAACTTTGGCACTGAAAAATGGATCCAGAAGGTGAGCAGACACTGAAGTTGCTGGTGGCATCTCTGACTGTCTTCGAAGATTACGACATCCAGGCTCAGTGCCTCCCAGTGGAAACAGATATGTATGCAGCCGGGATTGCCCACGTCGTCGGATGCAAGACGGCGACATGTGGCGACAACAATAGTCGCGCCCTGGCTACTCGAGTACATCAGCAAGAATAGAGACAGCGAATTGTGCTGCGCATACCGATCAGTCTGTCGCGACTGGGCAGCCCATTTCCCGTCCACCCCATTGGATCTCGGAAATTTCAGGCTTCAGGAGAACTCAGTCTTATATAGTATCGAAGACGAGTGGGGGCATCCAGCGAAGGATACTTGGGCGTGGAGCTTGGTACCTTACTCGACAGACTGGTGGATGCACCGGGGTCGCCGCCAATGGATTCCGAAGGTACGCGGTCTCTATATATCCTCCTCATACAGTATACGCACTGAGCCTCCGTCCTATAGCTCTTACATCCCATTGGCCTCACGACACACATACATTGCGTCGAACCGATGTCGTCCCTGCCAGACTCCACGGCAGTATTGTCTACAACCGAACAACTACATCAACTGGCGCTCAAGGTGATGACGCTCCTCCGTCCTGCTCTCGTCGAGTATACGCGGAAACATAGACATCCCGAATCATGTGAGACGTATAGATACGTTCACCCCGACTGTGCCGCAAAATATCCGCACGCTTTCTTGGAACTCGGGATCCTCGAGGTCCGAGAAGACATGGTCGTACTTTGTTTAGGTGACTATTGGTGGTATCCCGCCAAGGATCTTTGGGCATGGTCGATTGTGCGAAATCTTGGAAACTCGGGTCGTCTGTATGGACCTGAGCTCCCCTGGTATGAGTGGTCGCCAAATGTACGTTTGTCTCCAAACTCGTGTAGATTCACAGGTCTTATACATATTATGACAGTTCTTAGCACGATCTAGTGACCAATCTCACTCCGCGTACATCCCCCATCCATCGATGTTGTCGACCTACCCACCATTAGCGTCACTGTCTCCCAGCGTGTACCAAGTGCGCAATACAACCATGGCAGCATATCGCCTCCCTCCCGAATTGTTCCAGTACATCTGCCAAGCAGCAGACCGCCAATCGTCTTCCTTTAGGCTAGTGTGCCGGTACTGGAACAGAATGAGCACGTCCCGCGTGTTCGAGCATATCAATGTCAGAGAGTCGCCAGAGCGGGTCCGCGCCCTTTGGAAGTGTACAAGGGCGCTGGCGACGGATCGGGCAACGTCGCTGTTGCGGCGCCATGGGAAGGCTATCGCGCATGTCCCCGACCAGACCGCCGGAACACTAGAGAAGGCTCCATGGCTCCACCTTCTTGTCGAAGCCGCCAGCTCACTCAACTCGGTGTGGACACATCGAGAATCACCAGTTACTGACCCGTATGAGCTGCGTATGAGTATGGGAGACAAGTTCCCTACCAAGTACGGGCCTGTTCGCTCGGTCCACGTCGGGCTTCCTCGATCTGTTCCTCGATCATTCTCTCGTGGCATCAGGGCACTTCATTTATCGCGCGGACGCTTCCGCGGATTCGAGCACCTGCTGCATTTGGTGTCCGAGTTGCCCGATTTGGAGGGGCTCTACTACTTAGGAAACATCGACTCGTTCCTGCCTGATCTCTCACGCCGCCGACCACGAGTCACCCGCAACAAGCTCAGAGTCGCTCTGGTGGACTGCGGACGATTCGGCGACCTGGAGCGCTCAGACGCAATGGCTGAGCTTGCCATATACTTGAGCGTATACGACGCTGCGTCTTTCTTCTCCGATGATGAAATAGCCATCGTGCTCGCTCTTATGCAGCTTACTAGGGTCGATCTCAATGGGCGCCCTGTCATGCGATATCATGCCGATCCTCAAAACGTTTCCCAGACACTTGGTGAGCGATCTCCCCAGTTTCCACGTTTGGGTTTCTCTGGATCGTGTACGCTGATGTCCTTTTCATAGTGCTCCAAGAGGAAGATGACAAGAACTTTAATTCGGACTACCTCAGTCCTGAGTATATTTTGACACCAATTTGTTCATTTCATGTTTTGCGACAAAATCGTCTCCGAATAATGGATACCTTCGTTATCATGTGCTTCTGTGAGGACCTGGACGACAAAAATCCCGATCCCTCAGGCTGGACAGAGTTGGATGTGAAAGTCGGCAATCTCGCATCGATCGTCGGACAGGTTCAATTGACGATCGGCTTCCCCAGTCAAGAAAGAATGCTGCATTTTACGGGAACCGTCCTACCGAAAATGCCGACGATATCCAGAGTCGCAACAGTGCACTACATGATCTATCGCGAAGACGACGACGAGGAAGAAGAGGGAAGGTGGTACCAGGCTTCGCTAGAGTCTGACGCACTCACAGGTGGACTTTCTGCTCTATAATGTTACTAGAATATACTGACAAACTGGGACAGGCGAAGGGACACGGGACCCAATAGGAGTATGTACATGGTTTTGAAAATTTGATCTCAATCCTTGTTCCCCCTTCTAATGCCCTCGTAATACATCTTCACTCGATATCAGCGTTAGACTCTGTCACACGTCCTATTCCTTAGGTTCCAGCAGCAGCGGTGAAGAAATTCACGGAGGAAGAATGGACAATGCTTATATTGCATTCATGCGCACATATTTCACTGGCACAGCTCTTGGATTGTCGTTTCTTTGCAAGGGTTCTATATATCTGAGAGTTATCTTTATTTGCTCGCTCCCCGTCTGTGTGACCGAAACGATATCTGCCAAATATATGTCTTCTTGAAGCTCAATGAACATGCGTATAGAAGCAACAGCAGCAGCAACTTAAGTAGCTTTTTAAGTATCATTTGATGGAGGGTTTAGGTTGAGATACGATGAAATGTGGCGATAAAGGTTCGTCAATGACCCGGCGCAGTGCCGAATTTGCCGAGCGGCGACGGAGGAACCGGCGTTCTCAACGTATCCGCTTCACCCATTCACTGGCTTACATCTTGACCCTACCTCTCGCCACATCTCCTCTGCATGCTTTCCATTCGCATCCGGCCATGTTTACAGCGAGCATATTTTACACGCCTTTCCCTAACACTCCATGTACCACTGGCTGCAACCCGGCCGTTCCACTCGTACCGACCCTGCTTGGCTGAACACCCCAACAAGCCTACCCAACCCAGGAGGACGTTCGCACCCATCAAGTCGCTACAGAACCTGCGAAATTTCAAACTCTCCAAAACCGTGCGCGAGAACATCTATACGGTCCCGAATTTGCTCACGGCGTCGCGGATCCTGGCGTGTCCCGCGCTCGGATACTGTGCCGTGCAAGACGACTTCGTTGCTGCGAGCGCTTTGTTTGTGTACGCGGGTCTCGCAGATCTTGTGGTTGTCGGCCGCCCAAGGCATCGCCGCCCAACGACGAGGACGGGCTGCCGTTATGTGCGCTGCTAGTGCTGGGCATGTTCGTTGCCGGACCGGTTGGTGGGAGCTTGTCAATGAACGTTATGAACCATGACCGAAGAAATAGTGAGTGAAAGGATCACAGCGAATGTATGGCTGAAACTTACTGGTATCCAATGGTTAACGGCAGAATGAGTGTTGGCCCGTTAAAGGCAACTACGCCCTTTGCGGTAGCCGCTTGGATAGCGGTTGCAGCTGATACACTTGTTTCGAGGCGACTGTCGGCGGGTACCCAGCCCTGCTTCATCTCATCCGCTTCCGCAATTCCGTTGACGTTCGGATCATGTCGTGCGACACACCATCCAGGGCTCGATATAAAACGATGGATATATCGCCTCTGTGCATTATCAGGAGAGATACCATGCACACCTGAGAGCTAGACTTACACCACGACATCGAACCTGTCTTCCTGCTTTGCCATGTACGGATATATAGCGACCGCATACAAGATTCCCGATGGGCTCGGGTTGAGCTTTTCACGGGCGGCGGAGACGGCGATGCTGTTAGTGCCGTCCATAGCGGTAGATACTGAAGTACGTATGGCTCTAGGACTGGTCGTCGAGGTCGTTAGGCTTGGTCTTCGTCGCGGGCGAGATGCTATACGGCCATCCTGATGTTCTGCTGGATCCAGAAGTCAAGATACCGATACTGGCTGCTCTTGTGTGACTCACATGGCTATTGGCCTATAGGCTTTGTGGCTGTGAGCAACCATACGAGCCATCGTCCACTCACAGCTTAGTGATCCATGTCAAAGGACCTCAAAATTTGAGCGGTATGCGGTACGTTAAAGTTTTGCAATAAAACTAGAGTGTGAACTAGCGAGTGGCTCAGGGATGCGGCCGAGAGGATTCATGGTGGTCCGCTGCAACTTCAAGGAACCGCTGTTGCTGGTCGATGTCGGTCCCACGGCCCGAGTCGATGCGCCACCCACACGCGAGCACTGCGATTGGCTTACCACCCGGCGCTCTTCCTCGCGCTTTGCCATTGGACGGCTCGCGAAGCGCAAACTACCATCGACTTCCGCTGTCTTCTGTACTATTTGGGCATCGTGCAGCCGTCTTCCTGTACTCGAACTCGACTCCACCTTGTCATTTTCCCTCGTGTGTCAAGGGATAGACTGTTCTTCGGAGTACGGACTGTCAGGTACACCACGCTTGAACAGCGGCCAAATTCCCGACTCTCAAATCTTGCAGACCTATTGGAAGGAAACACAGACTCTCCGGGAAGGAGATGAGATGCAACTCACAACTCGGGTTCGATATTAGGAGATAGTAACGAGATGCAGGTAGTCTGATGGAGTTTTCTCTACATGGTGCGTCGTCATTGATTTAGGCATTCGAATTGGGCTGACTTACAATGCAGATAGCTTGCAAACGCGTCAATCTTCTGCGTTCAACCGCTACCGTGCGCTGCAGGGTTCTGTTACTGTGGTCCATTTCAAGACTGAGCAATCTACACAAATCTGTACGCGGCTCGATGCCAGGTCCCCTCATATGCCAAAATGCAGGACCACCACATTCGTATACGAGACCCTATGGGGCACTGTTCAATGAGTGGTCCGTATAGGGGCACATACAGTCGCACGGGAAACGGACATCGCCGTCTGCCACGAAGAGTCCCATGCCAAAATCGCGTTATCACTATCTCCAGTACAGCGGCCACCGATACGGCAAACAACGCGCGGTTCGGAGAGGAGCGACATCACGACCACATACCAGCGAGAATCGGTACGAATATTGTATAGGTGGTTCGCCGCGAAGAAGAGGGGTGTCGCGACTGTCTTCACCAAGCCCTCTGTGGGAGAGTCAAAGCGATTTCTACGGCTGGAGTTGAGCGGTCACGAACCCTAGAATCACACAGCAACAGAGAGTTTTCATCCGGCCCCAATTTGTGTATCGATAGTTTTCGAGGCTTGACACAGCCCCTCACAGGTTGTCTACAGCGAATTGAGGAACGTAAGTGTTACTGGCAATATTCAATAAGAGGCTCTGCTTACAAGTACGTCCTCTGTCCTAGGATCCTGGGAACTCAATTTCATTGACAGTTTATCAGGAAATCGCCACTGCCCCGTGACCTCTCGGGTCTTAACGCTACACGATGTTTTCAGCGGGTATGTACCATACTTGTGCGCTTTGTTGAAGAATCAAATGTTTTGCCTTGCAGATTGGTCCGCAAATTCAAAGTATTCTGTATGTCCTGCGTTCAGCCTCACTCTCGCTCAGCACTTGGACCACGTTCTCTGTCGCACCATTGATGCACATGGTGCAGATGCAGACGACACCGCACCCGAGAAGCCTCACGGTCCGTTCCGTGTACTGTTATTCGCTGTATCTGATTATCGATAACCAGGTTTCTCTAGCATAGCTCTGGCTTTAAGGTATACTATACTCCCGGGTATGATGCCGTATTTGCGACTTCATTGGTGTTTACATGCGTCTATTCCAATGCGCTGTCATTCATTCAAGTGTCCGACCAGTGCGATACCGCCTCGGTTTTGCCGCATTGGAGAGGCTGCGGTGTCCCTTCCGCAAGCAGTTTGAATTACCTGTAACTTGGTTTTGATCACTTCAGGTAGGACAGTTTCACGGCCAAAGTCAAATACCTAGACGTTCGTCAGTGGACGGTGTTCACGGGTAACCCTTCCCTCGCCCTCACCCTCAACTATCTCTTCTCCCTTGTTTATCCCCATGAGTCTCGCTCGCTGGCACCCTGCCGAAACTAGAGATGTCAAGTGGGAAGATGGACTCGGTGCCTACATCGACGACGGCGCCGCATGGTTTCTTACCGATGGGGGATGGCAAACTCGATCTCCTGGGCTGTGGGCATGGCAGTTAAGGCGAAACGGCTACGGGATGCGGATATGGGTGCCTCGGGTAAGACAGGGGAGGTGCTACTGCTCGTCGACTCATGCTGCGTGTCCCAGATTCTATACTCTGAATGCTGGCAAGCGCCCAGTATTATTCCAGCTTCAAACCCTCGTTCGGCTACTAGCCTCAATGTCTTACAACGTGAAAAAACCAATTGTATTACCTCAATCTTCGAGGTATTTCAGGTGCGGATATGCTAATACCATCTAATGATTTCCGTGAACTGACTTGTTTTGGGCTTTCAAAGCATCTGTTGTCCTTAAAGATCCAGCCTAAATGTCCGCCTCGCTCACACTCCGGTCGTATGATTCCATACACGTGGGATATACTATTTACCCCCTTTCTCGAATACCTTCTCAGCTTAGAAGACGGTCAACTGCTGAGAGCGTGTAGGCTTGTCTGTCGAGATTGGCTGTGGCATTGTCCTCCTCGAGGCGTTGATAATGCCACTTCCTTACAGTCTATCCGATGCACGCTCGATGCTCTGCAATTTATCATCGAAGGAGGAGTACTTTGCTCTTGGGTACGTGAAGAAGCGCGCTATGTGCCCAATGCGCTTTGGGCATGGGTGTATGGGAGATGGTATACGGGAGAATGGACTCGGAAGGTAAGGCACCATCTATTTCTGCAATGGTAATTCTGATCATGTTCGAAGATTGTGACGACTAGGCTCAGTGTCCTCCAGTGGAAACAGATATGTATCGATCCAGGACTGCCCACGTCGTCAGATACAAGACGGCGATATGCGACGACAATAATAGTCGTACCGCAGCTACTCAAGTACATCGACAACAACAGAGACAGCGAACTGTGCAGGTCATACAGATCTGTCTGTCGTGACTGGGCAGCCCATTTTCCGGCCACTCCTTTAGATCTTGGAAACTTCAAAATTGAAGGGAGCTTGGTCGTATACCGCACCTACGACGAGTGGTGGCCACCAGCGAAGAATATTTGGGCATGGACATTGGTGCCTTGCTCGACAGAATGGTGGATGTACCGGGGTCGCCGCCAATGGATTCCGAAGGTACGTGGCTTTGTTATACTCTTACGACACCGATATACATCATACTTCCTACAGCTCTTAAACCCCGTTGGCGATGAAATGCATAGGATATCCACCGAGCTGACGTCGTCGTCATTGTCGGTCTCAACAACATTGTCGTCAGTCACCGAACGACTAGATCACCAGCGTCAGCTAGCATTCAACGCGACTATCATCATCCGTCCCCTGATCGTCGAATATATACGGAAAACCAGGGACTGCGAGGTGTGTCAAGCATGCAAATATGTCTACCTAGACTGGGCCGCAGAATATCCACACGCTTTTTTGGAAGTCGGAACATTCGAGGTTCGAGGAGAGACGGTCGTATTTTGCCTAGGTGATGATTGGTGGTATCCCGCTAAGAACCTTTGGGCATGGTCATTTGTGCAAAATTCGGGTTATTCGTTCATTCTGTATGGGGAGGTGCTCCCCTTGTATGAGTGGTCGCCGAATGTACGTCTGTCTCACATCTCATGTACATTCACAGGTCTTATGTATGTTACAAACTGGCAGCTCTTAGTACGGTCTCATGGTCAATCTCGTCCAGCGCATACCCCACATCCATCGATGTTGTCGACCCATCCACCATTAGCGCCACCATCGCCTGGCGTACGTAAAATGCACAATACGACTATGGCAGCATATCTCCTCCCTCCCGAACTATTCCAGTATATCTGCCGGGCAGCAGATCGCCGATCGTCTTCGTTTAGACTGGTATGCCGGTACTGGAACAGAATGAGTACATCCCGCGTGTTCGAGCAGATCGATGTCGAAGGGTCGCCAGAACGGGTCCGCGCCCTTTGGAAGTGTACAAGGGCGGTGGCGGCGGATCCGGCATCGTTGCTGTTGCGGCGGCATGGGAAGGCTATTGTGCGTGTCCCCGAACAAACCGCCAGAACACTAAAGAAGGCGCCATGGCTGCACCTTCTCGTCGAAGCCGCCAGCTCACTCAACTCGGTGTGGACACATCGAGAATTACTAGTCACTCCCACATGTGAGCTCCGTATGATCATGGAAGACGGGTTCCCTACCAAGTACGGGCCTGTTCGCTCGGTCCACGTCGGGCTTCCTCGATCTGTTCCTCGATCATTCTCTCGTGGCATCAGGGCACTTTGGTTATTGCATGAACGCTTCCACCGATTCGAAGACTTGCTGCATGTGGTGGCCGAGCTGCCCGATCTAGAATGGCTCTTTTGCGACATCTCAAGCTCAAGCTTCGACTCGTTCCTGCCAGATATTCCACGCCGCCGTCCACGATTCACCCGCAACAATCTCAGATTCGCCCTGGTGGATTGCGGACGATCCGGCGACAAGGAGCGCACAGACGCAATGGCTGAGCTTGCCATATACTTAAGCGTATACGACACTGCGTCTTTCTTCTCTGATGATGAAATAGCTGTCGTGCTCGCTCTTATGCAGTTTACTCGGGTCGGTCTCGTTTGGAGCCCTGTCATGCGATATCATGCCGATCCTCAAACCGTTTCCCAGGCACTTGGTGAGCGATCTCCCCAGTTTCCACGTTTGGGTTTCTCTGGATCGTGTATGCTGACTGGTCATGTCACGGTTTTGTCTTTTTCATAGTGCTCCAACAGGAAGGTGACGAAGACTATATTCCGGACTACATCAGACCTGAGGATATTCGGAGACCAATTTGTTCATTTCATGTTTTGCGACAAAATCGTCTCCGAATTATGGATACTTTCGTCATCATGTGCTTCTTTGCGGGCCCGGTCGACGAAGATCTAGATCCCTCAGGCTTCACAGAGTTAGCTGTGAAAGTCGGCAAGCTCGCATCGGTCGCCAGACAGGTTCAATTGACGATCGGCTTCCCCAGTCAAGAAAGAATGCTACATTTTGCGAGGACCGTTCTCCCGAATATGCCGACGATATCCAGAGTCGCGACAGTGCACTACATGATCTATCGCGAAGAGCAAGACGACGAGTATGGGGTGGGGAAGTGGTACCAGGCTTCGCTAGAGTCTGCCGAACTCACAGGTGGACTTTCTGCTCTATGATTTTACTAGAATATACTGACAAACTGTGACAGGCGAAGGTACACGGGACCCAATAGGAGTATGTACATGGTCTTGAAATTTGATTTCAATTTTTGTTCACCCCTCTTGATGCCCTCGCATTACATCTTCACTCGATCTCAGTGTTGGACTCTGTTACACGTCCTGTTTCTTAGGTTCCAGCAGCAGCGTTGAAGAAAATCATGGGGGAAGAATGGACAAGGCTTATTATGCATTCATGCGCACATGTTTCACTGGCATCGCTCTTCGGTTATCGTTTCTCTGTATATGTTCCATACTATATTTGCCACTGATAGTATGTACGAGTCGTCAACATTCATTGTCTAAGAATTATCTTTATTTACTCGCTCTTCGTCTGTGTGACCGAAACGATACCTGCCAGATATATCTTCTTGGAGCTCAATAAACATGCGTATAGAAGCATTATCAACAGCAACCTAAGTAGCTTTTCAAACATCTTTTGATGGTGTTAGGTTGAGATACGATGAGATGTGGCGACCGAGGTTCGTCAATGATCCGGCGCAGTGCCGGATTTGCCGAGCAGGGATGGAGAAACCGGCGTCCGCAACTTATCCGCTTCACCCATTCACTGGCTTACATCTTAACCACAAGTCTCGCTACAATTCCTCTGCATGCTTTCCATCCACTTCTTACCATGTTTACAACAAGCACATCGCATCCGCCTTTCCGCAGCACTCCGTGTACCACTGGCTGCGATCCGACCGTTCCACTCGCACCGACCCCGCTTGGCTGAACACCCCAACAAGCCTAGCCAGTCTAAGAAGACGTTCGCGCCCATCAAGTCGCTACAGAGCCTGCGAAACCTCAAACTCTCCGAGACCGTGCGCGAGAACATCTATACGGTCCCGAATCTGCTCACGGCGTCGCGCATCCTGGCGTGCCCCGCGCTCGGATACTGCATCGTGCAAGACGACTTCGTAGCGGCGACCGCGCTGCTTGTGTACGCGGATCTCATGGATCCTGTGATTGCTGGAGTGTTGACCCGTTGGAGGCAACTACGCCAGCAACCGCGCCCTTGATGGTGCCCGCTTAGATGGCCGTTGCAACTGGTACGCTTGTTTCGAGGAGACAGCCGGCAGGTACCCAGTCCTATTTCATCTCATCTGCTTCCGCGAATCCGTCGGCGTTCGGATCATGTTGTACGACCCACCTCCAGGGCTCGATATCAAACGAGGAATGTGTCGTCTCGACGAATTATCAGTACAACCATCACGCATAAACGAGAGCTAGACTTACACCACAACATCGAACTTGTCTTCCCACTTTGTCATGTACGGATATATAGCGACCGCATATAAAATTTCCGATGGACTCGTGCTGAGATTTTCACGGGTCGCGGAGACGGCGATGCTGTTAGCGGCGCCTATAGTGGTAGATACTGAAGTGCGTATCGCCTTAGGACATATATTAGTACAGCGTCGGAGGTACGACGACCTTGTGCTGCTAACGGTACAACGGCTGGTTTACGAGCCTACTTAGGACAGGCTGCTGAGGTCGTTAGGTTTGGTCTATGTCGCGGGCGAGATTATATACGGCCATCCTAATGTTCTGCTTGGTCCAGAAGTAAAGATACTGATACTGGCTGCTATTGTGTGACTCACATGACTATTGGCCTATAGGTTTTGTGGTTGTGAGCAACCATACGAGCCATCGTCCACTCACAGCTTAATGATCCATGTCAAAGAACCTCAAATTCCAGGCCGTATGTGGTGCGTTGAAGATTCTTAGCAAATTTAGAGAGCGAACTAGCGAGTAGCTGAGGGACGCGGCCCAGAAGATTCATGATGGTCCGCTGCAATTTCAAGGAAGCGTCGCGCGACGCGGTTGTTGCCGATCAACGTCGGTCCCACGGCCCGAGTCGATGCGCCACCGACACGTGAGAAGCGTGATTGGCTGGTCATCCGGCACTCTTCCTCGCGCTTTGCATCCGGACTCCTTGCAAACACTACCATCAACCTCTAAGTATCCTCCCATGTCGTATCTTGATACTGTATGTCTGCTTGCCTAGCTCCGACGACCCCTCCACAATTTGCCTTTCTATCAATAAAGGGTTCTTTCTATGCTGTGCACGACGCGCTCAGACTATCTTGCGACTTTCAAATCTACTAGGCTCTTGGAAGAAAACACAGGCCCTCGAGGAAGGACATGGGCTGGAACTCACAACCATGGGTTGGAGATTATGAGGTAGTAAATCGATGCAGGTAGTCTCATGAGATTTCCTCTACATGGTGCGTCATCATTGATTCAGGCACTCGAATTGGGCTAACTTACAGTGCAGATAGCTTGGAAACGCGTTGATTTCCTGTGTTCAACTAATACCGCGCGCTGCATGGTTTTGGTATTGGGCTAAGACCGAGCAGTCTGCGCGAAGCTGTACGCGGCTCGAGGTCAGGTTTCGTCATATACCGGAACCTAGGACCACCACAATTATATGCGACACCTCATGGGGCACTGTTCAGTACCTGGCCCGTATAGGGGCACATACGGTCGCACGGGGAACAGACATCACCGCCAGCCACGGAAGGTCCTAGGCCAAAATTGCGTTATCACTGCCTCCTGTGCAACGGTCGCTAATACGGCAACAACATCCTTGACACAACGCGCGGTTCGGAGAGCAGCGACGTAACGACTACATGCCAGCGAGAATCGGCACGAATATCCCATAGGCGGAGGCGTGCTGCGATCGTCTTCTCCAAGCCCTCTGCGGAGAATCAAAGCGATCTCGACGGCTGGAGTTGAACCCCAGAATGTTACACAGCAACGGAGACTTCTCATTCGGCCTCAATTTGTGTATCAATAATTTCCGAGGCCCGACACTGCCTACAAGTACGTCTTCGCTCCTAGGATCCTGGGAACTCAAATTCCTTACCAATCTCTCAGGACCATAGCCCCGTGACTTCTCGGGTATTGACGTCTGCTACACGATTTGTTCAGCGGGTATGTGCTGCACTTGAACCTCTGTGCTCGACACCATTCCGGCCGCTATAGGCAAAATCATCTCGCCCGGTTATGCGTCTTGAACGGCGCATATATGCGGCTGTCTCACACATCCGGGTATGTAGATTAGTGCAATCCTAACACGCCTTCCATCATTGAACTGGAATACGCTGGTGGAATATAGCTCAAGACGGCATCATGGCCCACAGCCCCAGATTGGATATATAATAGTCTCAACGTCGGAGCTTACATTCAATCTTCCCTCGTCCCCCTCGTCATTTATGTCTCAACATCCTACTCGTCCCCCATTATCTCCGAGTGCAGTTCGCTGGAACCCTGCTGAAACTAGAGACGTCACGTACGCAGACGGATACGGAGTCTGCGTCTACAGCGGGCTCGTTTGGTTCCTTCTCGATGGAGAGTGGCAGACACTGTCTCAACAGCGATGGGCATGGAAATTCCAGCGAGGTGATGACGAAGTGCCACTCTGGGTCCCCCTGGTGCGCGTATCGTACTTACATCGATCCTCTATTGTGACTCATGTTCACTGTCTTGAAGTTCCTCCCGTGGTCTCCACGTATACAAGCCGAGCAGAGCTACGCTCTTACTCCCCAACTCAGTTATATGTTTGCAACAAACACACCTGCTTTCCGTGTCGGCGCCGTACTCGCTCGAGCTCTTGTGAAACTAGGCAACAGCCAATCGTTGAGAATATGTAGGCTCGTCTGTCGAGATTGGGCATTTCATTTTCCTCCTGGGGCGCTCGAAGACATTGAGCTACCGTGGCCAGCGACAAGGCTGACTATCCAAGGAGGAATTACCTGTTCCTGGATATGGCTTCAGGCACATCGGTACGTGCCGAACGCGCTCTGGGCATGGAAGCATCCCGAAACAACAGCCGTAGCATCCGGTGAAGAGGTATGGATCCAGAAGGTAGACTATCACTGAAGCCTTCGACAACGTTTCATCTGATTATTTCAATAGACTATACACCCATGTGTCAGCATGTCCCAGTGGAATCAGATTTGTGCACAATCAAGGTCGTCTTCCACCACACCATCGAGTACGAGACAGCAGCATATATCAACGACTATCGCTTCTTTGCTATGCAAGTACATCCGTAACACCAGAGACAGCGGACTGTGCAGGGCATACAGACTGGTGTGCCGGGACTGGGCTGCACGCTTCCCGGCTACTCACTCAGACCTTTCGAACTTCAAAATCCAAGGAGAGTCCGTTCTATATTGCATGGGAGATAGATGGCAGCGTCTAGATAAGGCACTCTGGGCATGGATACTGGCAGGACGTTCGACAGACTGGTGGATGTATGGGGATCGCCTTCAGTGGATTCCGAAGGTGTAGACTTTTTCATACCCTCTGACGACACGGATGTTCATTCTTCGTTCTACAGCTTATGCGCCCTACTAGCTATGCAACGCACATAGACTGTACCGGACCGACGTCTCCGTCACCGCTTGCCCCAAAAGCAATCCTGCCTGTCACACAACGTCTACACAGTCTCGGTCAACTAGCGTTCAAGGCGACAGCAATAATCGGCCCGCTTCTCGCTGAGTATATTTGCGTAACAAAAGACCGCAAAATGTGTCGGGCATACAAGTTGGCTCGCCCAGACTGGGCTGCACAATACTACCCTCATTGTTTCTTGGAACTGGGGAGCTTTGAAGACCGCGCAGGATCTGTTGTTTTCTGCATAGGCGACGAGTGGTGGTATTCCGCCAAGAGTCTTTGGGCGTGGCAAATCGTGACCGAGGTGGGAGATTCAGACGAGCAAGACCTCCCCGTGTATGACTGGATACCAAGGGTGCGTAGGTCTCGAAATTAATTCCACCGACAACCAGTTGATCCACATATCCAATATCCATATAGCTCCTGACTCGGTCTATTGACCGATCTCAGTCGGTGTATGCCCGCCATCCATCGATATTGTCGACTTCTCCACCACCAGCATCGCCATCCCCCAGCGCATATCAACTACGTACCAATAACATGGCAGCCCATCGCCTACCTCCCGAACTCTTCAAGTGCATCTGCCAATCAGCAGACAATGAATCTTTCTCGTGCAGGCTGGTATGCCGATACTGGAGCAAACAGTGTACTTCCAGGGTTTTTGAACGAATCGACATTAAGACGTCTTCAAAAAGGGTGTGCGCCCTATGGAAGTACATAATGGCGGTAGCGGTGGATCCTATTTCGTCGCTATTGCGGCGCAACGTGAAGGCTATTGTGCGTTGTCCGCTCCAGAATGCCGAAGCAATACGAAAGGATCCATGGCTACATCTTCTTGCCGAAGCCTCCAACTTGTTCAACCTGAAGTGGACACATGAAGATTCGCCCAGTATCGGGCCCTTTGAGCTTTACATGGAAGGCCCATTCCTTGCGAAACATGGGTGTATTCGCTCGGTCCATGTTGGGCTTCCTCGATCCCTCCCTCGATATTTCTCACGTGGTATCAAAGTGCTTATTATACTTGGGGTCAACTTCCGCCGATTCGAGAACTTGATACATTTGGTGTCCGATCTACCTGATCTAGAATGGCTCGACTGTGCAGAGCCACTCGCTGATTCATTCGAGCCGTATGTTACACGCCGTCGGCCACGGTATACCCGCAATAAGCTCAGGCTCGTCAAGATGGCACTTCCGAGTTACCACTACGAGTCTCAATCTGACTCTGAGACCACACTCAAAGAACACACAGCCGTGACTACACTCGCTGTGTTCCTGGGTGTCTACGACATTGCGTCCTTCTTTTTCAGTGACGAAATCGCTGTTGTTCTTGCTCTCCTGCGGCTCTTGGGAATTGATCTACCGTTGTCTTTAACCGGAAGATATCGTGTCGAACCACAGATTCATTCTCAGACTCTTGGTAAGTTTTACAAAATCGAAACTATATCTTAACCAGCTAAGTTACGGGCTCGTCTTCTACGCAGTGCTCACAGAAGAACAAGATCGGCCTGGTGACCCTGATGGCATCATACAAACCTCGCTCTTATTCCATGCTTCCCGCCAAAATCTCGAAGGTCTGACAACCCTCGTCATTCTGTGCTGTTTTACGCGAACGGTCAACAAAAGCCTAAAGGATTGGACAGAATTCGGATTGAAACTTGGCAAGCTGGCGCGGCTCGTTGGAGACGTTCAGCTAACGATCGGCTTTCCCAGTCGAGAAGAGATGTCTCATTTTGCTAGTAGAGTTCTACCGGAGCTGCCGACGATATCCAAAATTGCGACAGTGCACTATATGATCAATCTCGAAGAACGCGAACCCTCCGATGTCCATGGAGAGCCGAAGCGCAAGTGGTATCAAGCTTCATTAGAGTCTGAGGAACTCTCAGGTACTCGTCTCCTCTTATAACCATACTCTCGCACATACTGACAAAACCCACTAGGCGGAGGAACGTGGGACCCGGCAGGAGTATGTGCATGGTCCTGACAATTCGATCCCGTGAAATGTCGCCTCCTGAGACCCAAACAGGCCAACAGTGCCTTACTGTCCGCACCATAAATTTTATGTTACGCTCTCAGTTCCGAATTTCATCGCGTATTTCAACACTCCAGCGAGGAACTGATGATAACGCGTAATATTCTCAGAAAGTCTACCTCCGTAGATGCAACATACATACTAACAATATCAGATATATGAAACTACATAGAGAGATCACAACTGCGGTCTCAGTGGAAAGATGCGCGGAAAGGCAATTTTTAGCTGTTCTCCTTCCGCAAGTCTTTTCAACGCTCCGATCAAAACGATAGCTGTCAAGAACAACCTTCTTCCAGTGAAATAAATATTCATACAAAAGCCTTCTGAACAATAGTTTGAATTGCATGAACATCCCTTGATGGAGATGTCAGCACGCTGAGATACGACAAAATGTGGCGAGTTCGTGGATGATGGGCAATAGTAGAGCGCCCACGTAGTTACTAAAGAAATTCCATCCATCCATCCGACGCAGTGCCGAATTTGCCGAGCAGTGACGGAGGAGCCAGCGCCTGCGACTGCGAGTCTATCAGCCTCACTCAAGACTCCAACGCAAGAGTCTCGCTGGTATATATCTCGAGTGAGATTCTCGTCAAATTTCCTACGAATGCTTTCCGCTCGCTTTCAGCCATGTTTGCAACAAGCATGTCATCTCCGCCTTTCCGTGACGCTCCGTGTACCACTAGTTGCGACGCGGCCGTTTTACTCGTACCGACCCCGCTTAGCTAAACACCCCCCCAACAAGCCTACCCAACCCAAGAAGACATTCGCACCCATCAAGTCGTTACAGAACCTGCGCAATCTCAAACTTCCCGAAACCGTGCGCGAGAACATCTACACGGTCCCGAATCTGCTCACGGCGTCGCGGATCCTGGCGTGTCCCGCACTCGGATACTGCATCGTGCAAGACAACTTCGTTGCTGCGACCGCGTTGCTTTTGTACGCGGGCCTCACAGATCTGGTCTGCGTCTTGTTTGGCTTACTGTTGAGAGGCAACCGTGCTGAGCCGTTCTCTCTGCTACGCCCTACACAAAGGTCGACGGATGGCTTGCGCGCACGTACAACATGCGTTCCGTTTTAGGGACAATCCTTGACCCTGCAGCAGACAAGATTCTTATGACAACGCTCACTATCACACTCGCCGTGAAGAGCCTCATCCCTTGTGTGTAAAACAACGCTGCTTCACCTGTTCTAACACACTCACCTTATGTCCTAACACAGTACCATTAACGGTGGTAATCATCGGCAGGGACGTTCTGCTCAGTATATCTGCTTTCTACATACGGTATACATCGCTACCAGAGCCTGTGCGTGTCGATATCTCGCCTAGCCCCCATCGAAACTCACGCGACCACACAGAAAACACTGTCCAGATACTGGGACTTCTCAATACCATCCGCGGAGGTACGGCCAACAGGCATTAGCAAAGTAAGTGCCATGTCTATATCGCTGAACCGTTCAGCTAACTGCGCATAAGATCAATACGGCACTACAGCTTCTTCTGATGGGTACCACTACCATCAGCCCGCTCTTGCCATTTGACATAGGCCTGGGGTTGCAGGCGTTACAGTATGTTCTCAACTCAGCGCGCCGCGGTGCCCTTCATGATGATGCGCCTATAGATGGACTGTCGGTGCTACCACTGTGTGGAGCGGCGCTTCCTACTTGTTTTCCAAAGATGCCGTGCGCATACTCTCCAAACTACCCCGGAATCCGAATCCGCCCAATCCACCGCCACGATCCTGACCCAATGGCAGGCATTTATTTACATGCCGTGCATTGCGCAATCAAAAATACGAATATATCCGGCCTGTTCTACATTACACTAATACAACACACAAACGTCGGTTTGCTACTCTATGAGAACGAGACAGTGCGAAATGGGGTACACGAAAACAATGTGCAAACAATGAGATGCCGAAAGATACCACCATGGAGAACAATACGACGCTCTAACGTTCAGCAAGACAGGCTCACGCGCCGTCCTTTGCGGACTGTCTTCGTTTTCGCACTTCCTGATATGCAAGTGCGATCGCGTCTTTCGCTGCCGACTGCTCACGCCACGCCTCACTCGCGCGTCTGCACATAACGAACGGTGGTCAACGCGCTGAAAGACCTGTCCGTAGCTGAGATAAGACCTACCTCGCTCGGGCGAGGAACATCACACAATGGGCAACGCTCCTCAGCGTCTTCCGTCTCTTCGCTACAGGCAGTGTGGGTGCTGGCGTTGTAGGGAACCCTATCTGAGCTATCGCGGCCAGGATCTTCTGCTCGCTATATCGGACGAAGTTTGTGAGCGTTCCAGAAAGAAGACGAGTGAGATGGACTTACTTCCGTTCGCTCCGAGCGAGGAGTACGAGCAAGTATCGTTTCTGGTTGCACAAGTCCGACCTCATCGTCGACTCACGCGTGTACTTGGCCTTCAGGTAGCGTATTTGTACGATGAGGCCCTTACACTCTTCCTTGTGTTGTGATCGCAAGATGCTCAGCTGTTGCCCGTCGCTGTGCGAGACGTATGGAGTCAGTCACATGCTCAAGCAGAATAAGATAACAGGAGCAACTTACGCAGCACACACATGCTCGCTCAAACGCTTCTGCAGCACCAGCACCATATCCTTCTGTTCCCTCGCCTCATCTTTGAGCAGCCTGATCTGCGTCTGACTCTGCTTCTGTGCCCGCTCGGCCTTCGTCCTCTCGTCCTTCCTGTCAGCCTCCAGGCGCTCCTTCTGCGCGCGCAACGCCTTGAGATCGCGCCCGAACGCCTCCGCCTCGCGCTTCACACGCCGCAGATCCGCCTCCAGCGCAGCGACATCCCGATCCACGTCCCCGCGCTCGCTCGCGATGCGCCGCTTCTCCGCCTCGACGCGCTCGAGGTCGTCCTCGCGCGCGGACAGCGCGCGCCGCAGGTCCTCAATTTCGAGCAGCTTCATGTCGAGCTCGTGCCGGCGGTTGTCGTGCGCCGCCTGCGACGCCGCGTGCTCTTCGCGGAGTTTAGTGACGTGCTGGCGAAAAGGCGCGTATGGTCAGCGGGGTATCAGGACGTGTCGCTGTTGCTGGACGAAACTTACCTCCGTGATCTGCACGAATTGGCGCTGCAGGTCCTTGTGGTCCGAGACGAGCAGCGATCGCTCCTTGCGTAGCTGTTCGATCGTCTCAGAGTTCTCAGAGACCTTGGCCTCAAGTAATCTCGCTTTCTGGTCGATCGTGGCATTGCCTTGTGCTTGGTCAGTATCAGACGTAGCCAGATGCAACACAACTCACTGCGCATCTCTGCCTCAAGCTCGCGATTCTCTTGTTTGATCCTCTGCAGCTCTTCACGTATATCGGCCATGTCCTAGAGAAGTCATGTTGAACATAGATCAAACGGTATTGAACCTAAATGTACTCACTGCTTCATTGCGCCTCAGCTGTAGCGCCACCTCGTCCTTCCGACGTTCGACATCAACCTGCCCGGTCGTTAGCGACCGCAGGCGAGCCCGCTCTGTGGTCAAGGCGTGCTCCAGTTCTTCGACCATGCGTTTCGCCTTGCCGAGCTCCTGCGAAGTCGAGATCAATTTGACTACATATAATATCAAGACAGGCGTGACTTACGCCTTGCATGTTCGCCTTAGTCTTCTCACTTGCTCGCTCCGACTCGGCGTAACGTTGAATCTCGCTCTTCGCCTGTCGTACCTCCGCATGTAGACGAGTGGTGGCATCCTGTAGCACGGCCTTGTCGCCGATGAGCTGGCGTTTCTCCTCTTCCCACTGTTTCTTCATGGAAGCAAGTTGGGTATTGACAGTCTCCAGGTCGGCACGCAGTTTCTCGCTGGTCCTGGTGGGGGGCGTAGGAGGCTCCAGTGCCATCGAAGTTTCGGACAAGATTGAGCTAGTTCCCAAGGTCAATATGACACCGAGCTTGTATCTGAATACCCCTTACCTTTCATCCGCCATGAGTTTTTGCTCCATGACTCGAGTGTCAACCTTGACAAGACACTTCTGGCAATGCAATTTCTCCAGGCGACGCTTCCGTCGCTCTTCATTACGGGTGATGCGTCCTATCTCTTCCTCCAACGTCACGATCTTGCTCTTAGCATCTTCGAGCTGCACGGCGACAGTGATGGCATCGACGCCGGCATCCCCGAGACGGTCCAACTGGTCGTCAACGACCATGTGTGCACGCTCAAGTTCCTCGTTCAAGCGCTCGATCTCGGATATAAGAGGTGTCAGGGTGGGGTCGTGCATAGTACTTTGAAGCCAAGAAAGCTGCGGGCGAAGACGTTTGGTTGTTAGCCTTGCGTACAGAAATTGACAGAAGAGATTCTTACATCTCTAAGAGGGCCCCCAGGCGTCTTCGGACTGCGCATTGTCATGGACAAGATGTGACGATGCATTGGGGAGAGTTTGCTCGAATTTGCCTTCATCGGGGTGCTAAACGGCAGGCTGTCGCGACGTAGAGACTTGATCCGCTCCAGCAAGTCCTCTTTCTCCTGCTCCAACAACTCGATCTTCGCGTCTTTCGCTTTCTCCATAGCTTTGCGTGCAGGTGACTGGCTGAATTTTACATTCAGCCTCGCAATCTCCTTGTTCGCCTCCTCGAGCTCAGCCTCCAAGGCTTCGATCTGTTCCTGAGCTTCGGCGTCTGGTGCAAGGTGGGACACTGAGCGCGAGCGCGAGCGTCCAAGTTCACGTTCGAGAGTTGCATTTTTCGCTTTCAATGAGACGATCTCCTCCTCGTCTGCCCGCATCTTCATCTCTGCCGCATCCAAGGCCTCTTCGACTTGTTTCGTCAGCTCGGACGTTCGCTTTGTCTCGGCTTCCACGCGGTTGGCACGGTCTCTCTCTTCATCGAGCATGACGGTAGTCGCCTCCAGCTGACTCTGCTTGATAGTGAGTTGTTCTGTAAGAGACTCGATGTGCTCGACAGCAGCCTCCGCGTCCTGGTCGTTCTGCGCGATCTCCGCCTTGTATGACTCGGTCGTAATCCTCGCAATCTTGAGCTCGCCTTCCAGAGTATTGATGCGCGCGGAGGTCTGCCCAAGCTCGACCGACTTGATCTGCAGAGCCTCTTCCAGCGCGGACACGTGTGCTTTCTGTTCATGGAGTGCCTGTTCGAGCTCTTCAATCTGCTCATCCTGTCGTGAACGCTCTTCTTCAAGCTCCCGAATATGGATATTCGCGTTCTTGAGGTCACCGAGCACCTTGCTGACACGCTCATTGGCGGCATTCACATCCGAGCCAAGATCTCGTCCGCTGGCAAGAGCGCTCTCCGCCTTCTCCGTCCGTTCCGCTAGCAAGTCCCGCTCGATGACAACCTCCGCAAGGCGCCGCTCGACGTCCTTCACTATCTGGTGCTTGTCCTTTTCAGCTATCATAGCGCGTCGCTCTGCATCCTGCAGCTTCACGTCGAGCTCGTCAACAACTGCTTGCACTTTTTGTTCTAGAGCCGCGATCTTGCTGGCATATTTCTCTTTCGCCTGCCCCCGCTCGCCACGCTCCTCTTCCAAATCCTTCTCCACTTCTGCTCTAGCTCCGACAGCAGCATCTTTCTCCTGAATCGCACGTGCTAGCTCGTCCTTGAGTTGTTCTATATCTTCTTCCATGGCTGCCTTCTCCTCAACCCAGTCTTCCGCCGCAACTTCAGCGACATCCCCAAGACCGGTCGGTCCGGCGCTAACACGTCGACCACTGCTCTTCCTACGAGCGTTCGCAATCGTCTGGTCTGCGCCGGAAGTTGTCTCTAACGAGCCAAATCGTTCCTCGTACATTCTGAGACGCGATGTGACGTCCTCATTCTCTTCCTGTAGCTTCCGGTTGAGTCCATGCAGATAGTTATTAAGCTTGTTGGCGTTGAACCGACTCACGCCATGCCCGCGCTCGCCGAGCCCGATGATGGGGTCAAAGGATGCATTTGCGCGCGCATGCGTAGTCAGGTCCTGTGAAGAAGCTGTGGAGATGAAGGATGCACGGTCTATAGCACCGTCATACCCTCCAGGTGATTGTGTACGTGACTCTATGCGGATGGCTGACTGTGGTTCCTGCGCTGTCACGGTCCATGCTTGGGAGAGGGGGTGCGATAATCGAGGGCGTGCCGCAGCGCGGGGACGAGGCGTAACCCCAGCGAAAGCAGTCCGTGGGTTCGCGTTTGCGGCAGATACAGTCGTATCCGATTCGTCCTCTTCAGGTACAGACATTTCAGGAGCCTCCGATCCTGCACGGTGCGGATGTGGCGTGGACAGTTTGATGCGAGGACGTGCAGTAGAGTTGATGACAGATAAGAGGAAGGATCGTTTGTGAGAGGTACCCGGCGTCTCAGGTATCCCTTCTCTATATGCGTCTGTTCGAGTATCTGCGCGCCATGTATTATTGTTCTGTTCTTCAGGGCCGGTTTCCTGACTTGCATATACGGGCAGATCTGGGGGTGTCGTACTATGCTGTGGTGCTTGTACCGGATTCACATTGAATCTGGCGCGCGGCCTGGGCGGGAAGGCAGGAGTCGGTGTCATCATAGAGCTTTGGGCTGGTGAGCCGAACCCTGGAGTGATACTGCGATAATGCAGATTGATCGTGTCGTGCCCGCCGCGAGAAGTCTGTGTCATCTCCTCTGACGAAAAAGTGGGCTCTCTGTCATCTTGGCCGGGTGCGTCTGAGCGAGTCTCTTCCGTATGTATATCAGTGCCCATAGTAAAGTCTTCAGGTTCGGAGACAGACGGTGGAGGAGGAAGTGACGTCGGGGCCTCATCCATGTCGTCTTCAGTTTCTGACGCCACTGTATGAACAGTCTGCTCGCGTTCATCACGGACACGAACAAGAGGGGCGACTGTGGGTGAGTTTGTTCGAGAACGAGGGAGGGGAACCCCCCGAGCATTAATTACACTCGCAGGTGTGTTGAAGGCACTCCCCGAGGGCATGGGCGAGGCTGTATTCGAGCGAGGTAACGGGACCTGGGCGGGAGAAGAAGCATGGGGCCGAGGCGACTGGCGTTGAGAGCGTGCACTCTGGGGTGTTGGCTGAGATGACAAAGATGAAGTGGGTGAGGGGGATTCCGTTCGTGTTAACGAAGGGGTACGCGTATTACGCGATATGGGTCTCCGGAAGGACACGTTTCGCATCGGATTCATCGGCGATGGCTACGGGTGAGTCAGGTCAGAGATGGGAAACCACTTAATGGATTCGACAAACCCGGGGTTCTGACTTCAAGCTCACGGAGTAGTCGTATTTCTTCGACATCGGTGTCATACCAGGAAGGTCCGGGCCTGGCGAGTTGGAGCGACTAATAGGCCGCAAGGCATCAGAGAGGTCCACATCAACATCATGATCGGCGTCGATGCTAATGGGTGGGAGGTAGTCGTCCGGTACAGAGTCATCTTTGCTCCTGCTCTCATGGTCGCTACTGCGAATATCCAAGTCTTCGCGGGGTATGACGGGTATTATGCTGACATCAAAGCTATCGTCGCGCTTCGAAGCTCCGATACTCTGATACGCAGTGCTGGCCCGTGATGCGGATAAGCCCGTGCTAGACTTACTAGACCGTGAGTTGATAGAGTGAGCGAAACGAGCCGTGCTGCCTGTGCTACCTGGAGGACGTATAGTCGTCATAGTATTGGAGGATTTATACGTAGCTGGAGTGGATGTCAGGGGATTTGAAGCGTCGGACAGATCCATAGATTCTGATTGTGTGGAGGCTTGGTCGGCGGAATCTTCGAAGACAGGGAGCGAGGGCAAGGAAGGCATGTCTTGCCCCTCCACTTCTTGTATGCGTCTCCATACGCGCGAGGGAGTCTCCAACATAGCCGCAGCCATCTTTGCCGAGGAGGTCCTCGTAAACTTCTGCGGCCTTTATGTAAACCTGGCAGTTTGTGTAGAAGTCAGGAGTCTACACACCTCTCGCCAAGCTCCTTTGTCTCGTGGGAGGGTATATCTCCTGACGCAAAATCTATGCGATGACAGAAAATGTCGTAGGTATCTCTTCTGGTGTCTTGGACTCTGTGAACTGAAGAGAAACGATAGCAAGCGGGAGGAAGATGGCGGCGCGAAACAAACGTCCAAACTGAAACTCGGCGCGTCGTCGCGAGTAAGCGCCCTGTCGCTGCTCCGTCTTGCCACGTGATCGCGCGTGGCCGATTATGGGAGGCTTAATGGGCGTCTAGCGGGCTGGCGGTACGGGGCCACTGCAGTTGCGACTATGGACAAAACAATGGTTTTGGCCTGTTCAATATATCTAGCAACGTTCCAAACATCTACTTCACTATCGCCCCAACATGAACCACAACCACAGCAAGAGCTATTCATCCAACAACTCCAGAGGGGACGTACACAGACCCATGCGCGACAGGCGAGACCCAAGTTCGACACCGGCAAAGGCACAGAATTTTACAGACGCGTCGAGGTAGATATGATGAATTGCGCATATTCTCTCTAGACGGTTTGAAAACTGAGCGAAAATACCAGAACCACTGCGAGTCCAAGGACGCCTTCCAACCATGCACGCGAACCGCGTGGCTGCGACAGTCTACAGGCCACTTCCCCATCTACTAGCAGCAGTGGCAAGAGAAAGGCAGACTCTGAGGACCCTACACAAGCAGATTTCAAACATGCCATGCGAGCAGGGCTCGCTGCAGCCAAAAACGATGCGCCTAAGACTAATGAGGAGAACCTGCTCAAGACGACAAACCTGTCTACATTTCGTTTTACCAAGAGGCAACGGGTAGACAACGACTCAACCAGAGGCCAGACTCCACCAGCGCCGTTGGCTTCTCCGTCCGCTCGTGCAAACACTGTCCGACCGGCGACACAGACCACATGCCCATCGCCACGGCATCCTCTGCCTCCTAAGCCACAGACGGCACCTACTCGGCGACGATCACCACTTGCGACTCGACGGGCCTCGTCATCAGCAATCCGACGAGCAACATCACCAGAGACCACTCAGCAGCCTTCACCTGCTCCATCTCCAGTTCAGCAACAGCCTTCTACAACTCAACAGCCGCCCTCTACAGCTCATCAGCGGCCGTCACGACCAGCAGCTCTAGGAAACTCAACGCCTCCGATTCGACAGTCTCAGTTGCCGCCGCCCCCAGCTCGAGAACAACTACGTCGGCTTGTGACTCAGAAGTCGCCCCCGATACCACTAGAAAGCACACTGGATCCTTTCGAGATGCTGAAAGAACACTTTCCGGACTCTGAGGAGTCGCTGAACAGATGGAAAGCCAAGTGGGAATTCGTGGAGTTTCCTTATGCGAGTGTGCTCGGAAAGCTTGCCTATGTTCCGGAGTTTGGAGACAAATACTATGATCGATACAACAACACTAAGACAAGCCAACAACATTAGCACCTCTCGCCTCATACTGTTCCAGAACGGACCTACCCTCATATACCTTGCGCAATATCTACTTTCGTGTTATCAGCAGAAACAATACCTGGTCGCCACATACCTAATACCTCTTGGACAACCTATTGTGTATTTTCCTCCTCTCTTGCTTTCGGACAAACATCGCTTAGATCTGTAATTAGTTTGCTAATAGTGGATGATGCTCGGTCAATGTGTAAATAGCGGATAGATGGGTATGTACGAGTTGCGTTGGTATGAGTCCCTGTGAGCCGAAGCCCGAGATGCGATGCTGGCGGTCAAAGAGAGATAGTCGTGCACTAGGATCGAAGAGTAAGGAATGCCAAAAGAGTGTCAGGTTCATGGAAGTGTTTGGGCTCCGGGATACGAGTCTGGTACGGGTATTGAAGGGGCCGAGCTCGAGTTGGCGGCGGATCCACTCATGCGCATGAGACGGCGCATGCGAGCCAGCTCGTCGGATAAGTTTCTGCACCAACTGTGAGAACAACATCAGTGTCAAACAGAATGTACACGCACTTTGCTGTGTTCACAGCGTCTTCATTATGCTTCGTAGCCTTCCCCACCTCTTCACGCAGCACCTCCACCTTTGCCTCAATCCGCGTCTCCATTTCATTCCGTATCCGTTCACTCTCCTCCTTCAACTTCACCGCTTCACCTAACCCGCCACCATCCACTTCCCGCTGTTTCTTCACTTCCTCAGCCAGCCGCCTATACTTCTTCGCCACCTCCTCAGCCTCCTTCCGCATCCTCTCCTCCCGTTTGCGCATCTCCTCGCGCAGGCGCTCGTGGTCTGTCTTAAACGACTGGACTAAACCCTTTAATGACTCTCGCAGCGTGATGTACTCGCGCTCTGATTTCTGTGACCGCGCCGTCGACTCTGCTAGCGCGGTCTCCATCTCGCGCATGCTCTTTTTCGAGGTGGTCGTCTCGGACTTGAGTTGCGCCTTCAATGCTACGACTTCCGATTCCGCTTTACGTGCTCGTTCCAGTACCTGGTGTGCAAATGTTGTCGAGTTGTCGTCATGAAAACGCATATATGTGGACTCACTTCCTGGAGTAGTCGCTCTTTTCTCGTTACCACATTATTCAGACCTTCATTTTCGAGGCGGAGTCGCTCCCTCACCTCCTTCAAATCTTCTGTTTGACGTGTTAGCTGGCTTACTTGCCGTTGACTCTGCCTAAGCTGCGCTTTCGTATTCTCTAGCGCATTCCGCGCGTTTAGGACGCCAGCCTGGAGGTCTGCTAGGACTTTGGTTGTGTTTCCTGGTGTAAACGATGTACGTCGATTTGGTGATAACGAGACATGCGATGATGTAGAGACATTCAAGCGTGACTCTCCGTTTTCTTCAGCGAGAGTACGCGCATTTCCTGCGTACAACAGTCACTCGTCAGCTATCTGTGCACATGATTAACCATCGATAGAAAAGGAACACACGCCCAGACTCACCAACAGCAGAAATTGGAATTCCTAGACAAAAATGATGGTTCGGTCAGTGTAACGACCGAGAGCATAGACAAGCACGCACGACTCAGCGTACGCGTCGGACTCGGCGCGCGCTTACTTGGACTGGATAGTGGAATGCCCTCGCGGATCTCACCGACGCTGCCATCGTCGCCGAAGGACGCCGATCGATGGTCTCGTCTGGGCAGAGGAAGATTAGAGTCGGAACCAGCGAGGTTTTGCAAAGCCTCGAAGCTGGTCCGTCTTAGAGACTTCACGGCTGTGCTCGGCGACGGAGAGCTTGCGCCCGACGTGGCAGAAGGTGTGTAGAGAGTGGAAGAGTCATACGGGGAGTATTCAAGCTCTTCCAGCGTGAAGGCTGGAGAGTTGAATATGCCTGGGGGAAGCGGCCGTGGACCACGGAGGAGGGCGTTTTCCAGGTTGTGTAGCTGCGCCTGCTGCTGGCGGATGTTATGCTTGAGCGTGGACATTTGAGTACGTATAGCAACTGGATGTGAAAGTAGGTCAGACCAACGGCAAAGCCGAGCGAGATTTAAATGGTGGAAACATATTGCCAGGACGGCCGTCGGCGCGAGCCAAATCACCAGCGTGCACGACCCGTACTAGCAGGATCATGCAATCAGACATGACAGTAGTGCCATGCTTCGCTGAACAGCGGTACGCAGCTCATACAACTACAGCATGTGCTGGAAACGGCTCATGTGTCATGACAAGCGCATGGCCGTCCCAGGACGCGTCTCATCGCCAGCCTCATGCGAGTATACTTGGCCATGACACGCACCATTCTCTTCTTGCATCGTAACCACAGGGCTTGCGGCGCGTCCGTTCGAGCGTATCGAGCTACGCGAGGATGGTCGAGAGATGGAACGAGGCGCAGACAACGGCGAATTGAGGTATGGCGAGGACATCAAAAGAAATACAAGCTGAGCATGCGAAGTCAAGGAAGAGATGTGGTAGGATCCTGCACGAGTTTCAGGTCAAGAAGGAGATCAGCAGTAGATAGAATGAGCGGCAGGCATGCGGGCGGTGAGAGCTGTTCAAAGCAACCAGCCATCTCCGTTCGCTCAACGCTCTCTTCAGCGTCAAAAAGTTCTCCGCAGAAATTCTCCCACCGGCTGCGGCGCTTCCTTCTCTCTTTCTAGCAACCACTCTGCCAGCACGATTCGTCCATTGCCACCGGTAACGCACGTCTTACAGCGGTGATATATACTACAAAATGGACTCTGTGTCCAGAGACTACTGTTGACGTCACATCGGATCGACAACCGCACCAGGAGGCCGAAGCTGTTGCTGCTCGAGGAAATCAGGTGCGTCTGTGTAGTCACGGATGTCCAAGGTAGTCGAGAAGGTACCATCCGCGATGAGCTCAAGCCCAGCTATGAATGCTCCGTCAGAGTCGAGGGACCAAAGCGACAACGCCAGCGTGTTCTCTGAGTTCCGCCGTAATATTCTGTGAAAGCGTGAGACCCAAGAATAGGGAGGGCACCAGACTGAATGACGCACCCAGCAGGCAGAACGAAAACAGTTTGAGGCCTGCGAAGAAAATTCATCGGAACCAATATACTAAATGTAGACGCCATGCTCACCCAAAGTTGTTGATGTACTTTCCGACTTGCCATCCGTTTAGATAGATCTGAACCCGGAAGTTCGAGGTGATGTCACTCGGTGTGATCGACAGCCTTGTAGGTATGTCGGCCCCGTCAGGAGTACTCTGCACATGTGAGATCTCAGCAAAACATCCGCGAAATGGTACGTACCAAGTTAAACGTCGTTCGGAAGAAGTTCACACCAGCTCCTTGGACCCCGCCACCCGCCAAGGGGGTACCTTCCTGCCAATCTGCATCTGGGTATCCAGGAAGATGAGCCCCGATACGCTCCGCATACAAGCCACCTTCGTTTAAATATCCTCTGAAAGTATCTGGTGCATGCGCGGCGCCTCCCTAACCGCAATACAGATCAGTTACAGTACACGAGACATCATAACAACCGACCTGATTGCCCTGAAGCTTCCAAGAGCTGAATGTCGTATTGCCACCTACAATCTTGGCGCCACGGATTCCTCTTGGTTCCTTACCACCGTTAGCTGAGTGAACGAGGTCAGATATATGAGATTTGACACAAATATGTATCACTTACTGCTCGTTTCTACGATTCTGCCGTGAAACTGGGCTTAAGTCATCGTCGTTATGCATACACATCAGGAAACACGAACCCCATATGATCTAGGTGTCATACTCGTCAATCAGGGTTATGTGGAAAGCAGATAACTACTCGCCTTGTATGACAGTTACCACAT
This sequence comes from Pleurotus ostreatoroseus, assembly GCA_005298045.1. Taxonomy (NCBI): domain Eukaryota; kingdom Fungi; phylum Basidiomycota; class Agaricomycetes; order Agaricales; family Pleurotaceae; genus Pleurotus; species Pleurotus ostreatoroseus. The sequence continues at coordinate 233,542 of SWBT01000483.1, read as the reverse complement.
TGTCACCAGCTCTCAACGCGCCATTTGGGAAGGGCCAAACGTCAGCAGTCACGCTAACCGTTGCGCTTCCTTGGTTGGACCCCAAGAACACACCGTTCAGGAAGGCTGAATATCCGAAAGCAAAACCGCCTTGCACTGTAAGATTGACAGCTGTTTCATCACCAGATGCGTTGAAATGGCCTCGGAATATGAGGTTGCCTCCATAGAACCTTCGTGGATGATCAGTGGTGGAAGTAATGAGGACGAATACTTGGTACGCACCCGTACTGCTGAGCGTACAAAACCTGATCACCGGAAAGAGGCGGGAGATTCGTATACTTTCCCTACAATAAGTATTAGTTGAATTGTAAGTAAGAGGACATACATTTGTTGTCGTTAAATTGGCGACAGTAAACGTAGAATCATCAAAGTTCGGATTAACCTCAGGCAAGCTGTAAATGAATATCTCAGTACCAGCCGTCTGATCGCAGAAATCAGCCACTGTACATACCTTCCGGACACCTTCCAGTTACTTAGAACAGGGAAGGGCACGCTCTTCACGCCCGCAACAGAGAAGGTCATAGATCCCTGACTCGTCTTCGAAGTTTCTTGCACCTTCCCATTCCACTCGACAGTGGTGACACGCTGCGGCGCAAAGACCTCCACCGAAGTCGTCCCATTGAGATCCCCAGTCTGCACGTCAGTCAGCGACGGAACAACCCTCGAGGAAAATAGAACACCCGCCAACAACAAGCTATTGCCCGATATTTCAGCGCTGCGCACGAGATATGGCCCGCCCACGAGCACCCTAAGCCCAACGCAGGCCGTCAGCGCACGTCGCGGCCGATGACCGGTACGGTACTTACGTCTCGTTTGTTCCTATCGAGAAGTAGTTCCCGAACGTTCCCTCACCGGGAATCATTGGTGCGTGCCATTGTGAGGCTGTTTCCTTAGCCATCAAGGCGAGGATCACCGTCGAGCCAGACAGGTCCACGGAAACATACTCGACGGACCCGAGTGCGTAGTTGAGCGTGATTGTGTTGTCCGCTATCGTGTAGGATACGCTGGAGCCGTTCGAGACGCTCACTCTGGGTGCAGAGGAGAATTGTAATACCGTCTCCCCGGTCTGTCCAGACGGCGCATAAAGGATCACGAAGTCCTGATTATCCATACTGTAGTCTCATGATCAGCTCGAGCCATGCAGACAAGATTGGCAAGAACGCCTACGTTGTCCAAGTCAGTACCCTGCAAATGTTGGTTAGCATAGGCATAGACGGGCGATACGGCAATGTCCTACTCTGTAGTTGTATAGAGTATTCTCGAAGCAGATCTGCCAAAGACATAATCCGTAACGAGGATCTTGCTTTCGCGTCCAGCAATGGTGATGCTACCTGACGTGGGTATCATTTGATGACCAGCAGATGTCGAAACATTGAGCGTTGTGGTCGTGACATCTGTGGATCTTCGTGACAATGCCTAAGCATACTTAACTTCAGGTACTAGCCACCACTTACGGCGAAGAGTCATGGCGTAAGATATAGAAGCCTGCACCAGTTGCTAAGTTCCTTAATTCTGCAGTGTGAATCAACGAAGAGCTCGTGTAGTTTGCTCCGTTGGCGATGAGTGTAGCAGAGAATAGATCTCGTGAGACCCTGAGGAAGAGACCTTTTCTGTCATGAGCCGAGGTATGCGTAGAGTGGGGTGTAATCCAACCTTGAAGCCTCATCTCGTTCATTTTAGGTGTCGCAATCCTATTCTCGTTGATACCTGGACGCCGTCAACTAAACTGGCAGTCGTGGATCTTACTAAGACAGACCTGCGCCATAGTCGTAGCTAGTGTAGACCGTCGGCTCCGCTGTTTGGCCCCAATTTGTTCCTCCAAAGGTCACTGGAATATTGTTAGAACAGCTATATTGTCCTGGAAACCGATAAGATCGAACTCACTGTATACGTCTAGCCACAATATAAGGTTAGGAATACGATAGAAAAACAGCTAGCTTACTCATGATCGTAGCTGTTTGTGCGCTACCGCACTCATCAGATACATCGTTGCACCAATCCGGAAGTGGCTTACTAGTTCTCCTTGTAAAAAATATCCTCTTCGTAGTCCATTATTTACACGCAGAGAGGCGCAATGATGTCTGGACATACCGTAGGCTGGTCCAGAAAGGTCATTTGCTGTAGAATGCATTAGACGAGACTCGAGACTCAAACAAGACGAGTATGAATCTTACTAAACATCTCGTATCCAGTTCCCCCACGAGCCGTACTTCCCCAGCCAAGAAGCCATCCTCCGCCAAACTGCACCAAGAAATGGGTTACTCGATTCTTCGTAGGTATGTGTGTTAGTTCACCTCGGCTAAGCACAATGGGTTGCTGGGGGCCACCGCTTCGTGGTCTGAGTAGTATACGGACTGTACCTGCGACCACCTCAACGACTGAGGATAGGAGTCGCCGCTGCGCAGCGTCAAACCTGAGACATGATGACAGAAGTAGGTTAACGTACCAGTAGATATTGACACGTCCAGTACCCGGCAAATCCGGACTGAAGTTACCTGCAGCACCTCCATGTTGATCGTTCTGGGTAATAGCTTGAGTACTGCCTCAGTCAAATGATTTCCACCGATGAAGTAGATCACCTACGAATGACAATCCCATTGGCGCGATACAGATTGATGATGTCCTGCATATAGTCACTGCGTCCGTTTCCTGCACTGAACTCGTTCTCGGATTGTATAAGAATGACTTTGCCCACATCAGACTAAGGTTGCATCGAAAAACAACGGACCTACTTGGCCCGCCATTGGTGATCTGGTTTTTGGCAATAATCTTCGATATAGCAGTCATATAAGGCATCCATGCTGCTATGGTTCAAAAGTGCAACATTTATCTCCGTTATCGCCAACGTACCTGCAGTGTAAGCAGGATTGTCGGTCCTCAAAGAACCGGCTATGTTTCCTACCCATCCCGGGAAGCCACCGCCACTTGTTTCCGCATCTATGCATCTCGTCAACTATCATCGAGAAAAGTGAGGTAGTTATACTGCACTGATATATGGTCCAGGCCTGAGTGCAAGCGATGAGTATACATGGAATCAAACTACTGCAGTGTTCTAACCTAGCAATCATCCATAGACCTGCAGCTTTGGCTTCGTCTATGAAACGCTGGATGTCTCGGTAAGTTCTCGCTTGGAAGTCTCCGGTCCCATTGTTTGTGTCAGGTGTAGGGAAGTGAAGGGCCCAGTCCACGTAGAATGAGACTGTGTTGAAGCCGTTAGCACGTATCTTCTGAAAAACGTCTGCCCACAAATTAGGGTTCGGTAAACGCCATGGATGAAACTCGGCAGAGAGAATGAAAACGCGTTGGCCCTCAATGGACAAGGAGTGCGGGTCCCAGGTTACTGAATTAGTTAAGCCTGTCGAGTTCCGTTTGACGTGAAGACGTTCAATGTTTCCGTTGTATTCGAAAGCATCACTCAGTGAGGCAGTATAGAGCGAGCAGAGCACAGCGAGCAATAGAGAGAGTGCCGGCAGCATTGTGCAAGAAGAGAGCTATCTAGAAATGGTATACGACATTGCGTCTTATAGGTTCTCCTGTGATGGTCTTTAAATTCGATGAGAAGAATGTACGGGTGACGTCTACTCACCTGACTGCGTCACACGGCATAGCGACATACGCACAAATATTGGAGAATCACATCGTCTGGCGGGCCGTTGCACCGTCGACTATATCGCAGATTCGCACACGGAGAAACCATTCGCAAGAAGACTGGCGTTCTGAGACTGTGTGGCTGAGAAGATGGTGGTCATGATCAAAGCGCGGCTCCCCCGCACCGTGCCGCTTTGATGCGCGCCACATGGGCGCTTCATTGGCAAACAATCATGATCACCATCACGATCGTAAAGCTGTCTCCTCACCTCCATCACTGATTCTGGTACGAATCCTGGCCAAACGGCGAGCTTGGTAACACAGGCATGTAGGCTATTAAACAATCAAAGATACACTCTGCTAATCACCATGAATATCGAGAAGACTTGCGATGAGCTTAGCTCCCTATAAAGCACCATCTGGTAAGATCAGGCTGTTCCTAGTCCTCTACTCCTGTACTAAACAATTGTTTTCCAAGGTTACTTGCTACCATCTATTCACAGCGCACCTCCCTTCTTCACGTAGGTCTCTTCCCAGCCTATGATACGGCAAGATTTCATTACGCGTTCAGACAGCAACCCAATGCCGCTACACAAGCCATATTCACAGAGAATTGGACACGCCTGATATTGTCATACGCACGGTACAAGAGACTTTTTGTGTTACGTGTAGAAGATGCTGAGGTGGCTGGGAGCGATTGGGATGAGGTACTACGCAACGAACGGATAAACAGTGCGTAATTACACTTCCACAGTTCAGCATTGTGTCTGACGAAATTGCTCGCTGCCTCAAGGAAAAATGCCGTCGTCACATCTATCCTTTATCATGACCGACATGGTGAGCAAGAATCTTGCGGTCTATGAACCTCCCAAGCAGACGAAATCTGTGCTTTTGTACTGGCGCTCTCTGGACGAGTGGGCGGAGGTGCTACATGACTGGGTAAGTCATTTCTTCGCTGTGATGCGTCTTTGAAATGACATCCTCGAACAATTGTCGATTCTGCAGGCAAACGCAATCGGACAACTCAATACCATCATGACGTTCTATGAGATCATTGAGCCGCGAGTGCCATCACCTTTGTCCGGCATCCCAATGACGATCCTACGCAGGGCTATAACGATATTGACAAAGACTAATCGTGCACAGATCATTGCTGTTTCCGATGGCGAAGGAGTCCGTTTCTTACCGGGAAACGCTGGTCGATGAGATCGATGAGAGCGAGGTGGCAACGTACGATTTTTCTCTTGCTCGCGCCGTAGTGGATGATATTTGCATTCATTTAGATACCCCTGACAATGTAGCACTGTGTCAGAAAGCCGTGTATTGTATTAATAACACTGCAAGCCGACGGCGCACGTTTCGGCTACTGTCCACATAATTTTTGGTTTCGGTCCAACTTCCGCAGCAGTCGACCACCATAGACCAATAGTCACCCTCGGCGAATGAGTACCTACGTGCGATAGTCCACAGGAAGCCAATTACGTCGGAGGCCATTCGTGGATCTTCGACCTCTCAAGAATCTCGAACATGAGCGGCAAGAAGCTTAGGAATGCTCTATGATGCGCATCCCGAAACCCAGAAACCGTCGAGGCCACGTCGGCCGCTTTTTATCTGTATAGCAACCTGAACGGCGGGCAGCAACTGGACGATGGGCGGGATCCTAGCTGCATCGTGCCTGAAAAAACGAGTGTTGGGGGCGCGAAAGGCGTCGTTCGGCAAAGCCACGGTTATTCACAAGCCAAATTTGACGCGATATTCTGTAGATCGTATCGCCAGGAGGCGGGTGCGACGGAGGTCTCGAACAGACGTACGGCGCCTTGTATGTGTCTCGTACGCTCTTACCACCATTCGAAGCGCAACGTTCGCACGTCAGCGATGTCTCGACCCGGGTGTCGCACCGAATAACGTACTCGTAATTCCGCAAATCGTTTATAATTCCGTGGCGTTAAACTGCGCATAGATGGGACGCTAGCAGATAGTGTACAATACTTTGCTACCGAGATAAAGGTGCTGAGGGGTGGGGTTGGCATGCTTAGCATGCTACGAGCGCGAACGAAGATAAGACAGATAGAGTACAGACTAGTACAAGAATTGCATGCGACGCTGTAAAGGGTGTAGGAAGAAACCGTAATCGGCGACCAAGATGAACGCCAAGCAGCCATGATGTCGAAGCAGTGTAACGTAAGGGAGAGTCCAGAACCCAAAGCCCAAGGGAAATGATACACAGATAATGGATACAGGGGGTGACATGGCTGTAATAAAGTGATAATGAAGATGTTTAAGCAGCGAGTTTTACCTCTGCTGGTGGTGTTAATGGCCCCGTCGATGATGGCGACGCGGGAAGAGGGATTGTCGGGGTTGTCGGTGACCGCTTGAAATGTGGTATCGGCGAAGACGTCCGCTGACGCTTGGCGGCGGGTTGGCAGTCGGGACAGTCCGAGCAGTAAGAAGCATCGCTTGGGCAGGGGGATATGGGACGGAATGTCGACGGAGATGTAGCACGAGGGTGTGATCGTACGATTCGGGGTATCTCGTAGGTCTCCGGGGGAGTCGGGAGGTATGGTGCAGGCTTCCTGAAGTCGGCTTTCATGAGCACCGGTTGCAGAGACGAAGGGGGAGAAACTTACTCTGAGTACTCGTGCTTTCTCTTCAGAGCATTGTATTTCTCTTCCAGCTCTGTTTTCTCCTGTTTCATCTTGAGAGCGTGGTCTCGGGCAAGCCGTGCAAGACCAACAAGGCCGAGGGTAGCGGCGGCGTGGACTCCTGCACGTTTGCGCCATACCTCGCAACAGCTCTTCAGCGAGGCATTTTCTGCCCGCAGTCGCTCGCACTCTTCGGACGAAGAAGAGCCGGGGGAAGTGCTGGGCATGCTGAAGTCTAAGCAGAGTTTTCTAATAGACGGGGTGAAGTGCTGTCTCATGTGCGTAGGGAGCAGCTCAGGGTCGACATGGGCTGCAAAAATTTTACTTAATACGAGATATACCGAATGACAGCACGACTTACTTATCGAGTACGGAGCGCGGCATGTTGGGCAAAAATGCTGATGGGTATATGGCTGCACATTGCGGACGACTCGCACGATGCAATCGTAGCAGAATACGTGGCCTGCAAGTCATGATCGACCATGAGCCTTCCTCGCCATTCATGAGAGAGAAGGAAGGGAACACATACCGCAAGGCAATGCCGCTGGGTTCTTCAAAGCGCTAAGGCAGATGATGCAAGTGGGCATGAGTAGCGGATGGCTCAGAGGCAGCTGTGGGAGTCTATACGTGGGGAGCTGGAATGTTGGAGAGGAGAAAAACAGTCCCTCGGAGCGAACACTTTATACTTCTCCCCAGGGAAGGAGGAACATATTTTGTTCCCATCCGAGAACTACCGACGTAAATGTTGGAAGAGGGCAGGCAGCAGAAAATGAAGGTCAAACGGTACGAAATACGATCCACGGCCTAAGAGTCGAGAGCCTCGCGTGCGCGCGGGGTGCACACCCTCGCAGGCTCGCAGCCCGGCATGTCCAGGTCTGGATGCACCGCACAGCGCGGTGCGATGCCGTGGCGTCCGCTCTGGACTCTTACCCCGGAGCGCCTAGCGGACAGGAAGGCGGCTGCCTGGGTTCGCATCCCGCCGTCCGAACAGTTAACGTGGCCTATTGAAAAACATCTAAGATACATGCGTGAGGTCAGTCAGTCGGCACTGCACATCAAGCTCGCCACATACTGTCTCAGGTCGTGGAAGAGCTCTCATCTGTCCCTGGGAAAGATGAGCGTCGGTCCGATAGGGGAGGATTCGGAGATAAGTCGCTTCTACGTCTTTATTACATAATACTCCTCCCTCAGTAAGTACTTACAGCGCAAAAATAAACCTTGAGGAAATTACCCCAGTCGCAGCGATGGGTCCGACCTCCACTTCATCGACTTGGCTCGACGTCGGGCACACCGACCTCGAGGCTAGCAACTCCAGGCACTAGACTATGCTCGCTCGTAGCCTATTTGCAGTCATATGATTTCATCCGGGGTAAGCTGGTCTTTTGAAACCCGCCATTTGCGAACAGCGGCGCTCATCGAGCGCAGCGGATATAGGAAGACTGGTGAAGGCGTTTTAATATGTCTCAGCATGGGGACACGGCGCGTTGCTAGATGCGTCAGCATTCGGTAGTACTTGCATTAATACCACCCCCAAGACCGAGCAGAGGGGCGAGCAACCCTCCCAGTGGGCAACCATGGCTCTGATCACCACCCCCGTAACCGAACTTTTCAAAATCAAGCACCCAGTGATTCTAGCCGGTATGGATCGCGCCGCTGGACCTGAGCTCGCCGCCGCCGTCACGAACGCAGGCGGTCTCGGTGTTATTGGAGGCTACGGCTTCACGCCTAAGGCTCTTCGGATGCAGGTGCGTCAACCGAATCGTCCTACTTTCCCCGCTCTGGAGAAGTGACACGTGTGGGGTAGATCTCAGAGATAAGGAAGCACCTTCACGACAGAAATGCGCCATTTGGGGTCGACCTATTACTTCCGCAAGTCGGCGGCAACGCTCGAAAGACCAATGTGAGAGTCGTCTAGATTCGCTACGCGGTTATCAGCTGATGCTGAATTTTTCAGTACGACTATACTAAGGGACAGCTTCCCGAATTGGTGAACGTTCTCATCGAGGAAAAAGTCGCACTGTTTGTGTCTGCGGTAGGTGCTCCACCGTCATGGGTCGTTGAAAATCTGCATGAAGCCGGAATACCGGTAATGAACGTAAGTAGGTACTTTTAGAGTGCGGCGTCTTACTTACGGCTCGTAGATGGTCGGGCATCCCAAACACGTTCCAAAGGCACTCGAGGCAGGCGTAGACCTCATCTGCGCACAGGCCGGAGAGGCTGGTGGACATACGGGTGACATCCCCGCAACTATCCTGATTCCAGCCTGCGTAGACGCCGTCAAAGGGCACAAGTCGCCCCTTACAGGCCAGCCGGTCTACGTCGTCGGCGCCGGTGCAGTCTACGACGGCCGCGGGCTCGCCGCAAACCTTATGTGGGGTGCACAAGCTGTGTGGGTTGGTACGCGTTTCGTAGCAAGCGCGGAGAGCATGGCGCCCAAGGCGCACAAGGATATGCTGTTGAGCGCAGGATGGGACGACGCGGTGACGACGCTTATATATTCGGGCAGACCCATGCGGGTCAGGCGCACCCCATATGTAGACGAATGGTAAGTGGCGAGATGCATTATGCCATTTTGGCTCTGGTCGTCCGCAGAGGCTGACTGTGCGTTTATTCATGTGACAGGAATAACAATCGTCACCGTGAGATCCGCGAACTGACCTCCCGCGGGATTATACCCAACGAACACGAACTCGACAAACACCCTGAGCGGTCACTCGAGTCACGTACATTCCCCATTGGTCGGGTGGCAGCCGTGATCGACGAGGTGCTGCCGGCGCGAACAATCGTGGAACGTATGGTGCAGGATGCTGCGACAGTGATCACTACCCGTGCGAAACAATTAGGCGGCAGAGCTAAGTTGTGATGTACTGTTATAGTCATTTGACGTTGATTTTATATATTGTACACGAGTTCACTGTGTGCTTCGTACAGATGACATAGTACCGCGTACAAAAGCTGCATCGGTCACGAAGCTCGAATTACCGTCCAAAAGGCTGAGTCTGGCTGACTGAACAGCTGGCCATGGAGGCCATCTTCCTCCCCGGTCCCCGATAGCTGGGGAGGGGAGGAGAGACACCTACTTTGCGAAAGGACAGACCTACCTTGCGGAAAAGAAGACTTACCGTAAGGAAAAGAAAGACCTACCTGTACGAGAAACATCTGAATAGGAACAGACTCACCTGTGCTTGGCTCACGACTTACCTTCGCAATAGGAGAAACTTACCTTCAAGAAGAGAATCACTTATCTTAACGAATAGAGACTTACCTTCGGGCACAAAAAGACTTACCTTCACGGAGAGAGCGACCTACCTTCGAATTTTCGCGGACTTACCTTGCAAGAGAGAAAAACCTACCTTGGATGCAATAAAAACCTACCTTCGCACGAAGAAAGACCTACCTGTGAGAGAGACTTGCCGTGATTCAACCGAGCCACTTACCTGCAACAGACTTACCTTGATGAAGAGAGAGACCTACATTATAATAAAAGCAAGACTTACCATGAAGAGAGAGACCTACATTATAATAAAAGCAAGACTTACCTTAGCTACAAGACGAACCCACCTTCGCGTAAGGAATGACCTACCTCTACAAACAGACAAACCTACTTTGCATGCAGAAAGACTAACCTTGATAGAGAGAAAAACCCACCTTCGTGTGAAAGGAAGACCTACCCGTAAGCGACTTACCTTGACCTACACGAACCACTTACCTATATCTGACTTTCCTAGACGAAGAGAGACCTACCTTACGATAAAAACACGGCTTACCTAGACTGCAAGACGAACTTACCTGTGCGTACAGAGAGGCTTACCTTGGTTGTAGGAAGAGCTTACCGTTATGTGAAGAAAGACTTACTTTGATATAAGGGATTGAAGACCTACCTTCGCGTAAAAGGAAGGCTTACCTGTAAGAGGGACCTACCTTCGTACAAACATGAAAGACTTACCAGTACCCATCACAGAAAGACTCACCTCAGAGAAACATCCACCTTTGACGAAACGAAAGACCGACTTACCTCGCTGACCTGAAGAGTTGAACACTTACCTGCACATACGTACGACCTACCTTCGCGAAAGAAGACACTTACCTATACGCAAGACCTACCTTCAATAAATGAAACACCTACCTACACGCATGACTTACCCTGAAGAGACGGAGAACCTACCTTGAAGAGAAGGGGGACCTACCTGGGCGAGCTCTAGCGACATACCTTCACGGACGAAAGACTCACCTGAGTTGACGACTTACCTAGAGCAGGATTAGGTCGACCAACCTAGGGACGGGGGACTGAACGTCAGCCCCCGCCCCCAGACGGACAAACGGCCTAGCATAAGGTGAGAGGAAGTCAGCCTCCATGAGACAAATTGTAAAACAGACGACAACGCACCGGTACCCACGAACCCAACGATCGGCACGATTGGAACGCAACCGAGAACAGACGGGCTGACACGAAAAGCATGGTCAGCGACGACGACAAGCGTACTACTGGCAGCACGGACGACGTACCATACAGGCGAACATGACGACTCCGAGGATAGTAAGTATGAAGAGAGAAGGGAGAGGATGGGGGTAGAGAGGCAAGAGAGAATGGGGAGCAAAGGGCAGAATGGCTCGGTATTTAAGCCCTCTGGTAGTGCCGTACTCGGCCACGCCGGGAGAGGCTGACTGCTGCCATTCTGGGGGATGAACAACGTCGAGAGAGACGTACAAATGAGCAACCCTCGGGGAGCAGAGCTGGAGACAGCGACCACTGCTATCCCAGCTCTACTCGCTCATAATCACGCTATAATTCGTCTTGTGGGCTTCGCTAGACGGTCTAGTTCTTCGATAACATACACTTTGCAGTTTATTGAGACAATATCCATAACGGCGATGCGGGCTTAAATACTCGACACTTGGGTTGACGATGAGAGTCTTAAACTGGTACCGGTGGCGCATCCGACTACTTCGCCTTGCCCACTCTCCTCTGTTCAATGAAGACCCACGTAAGGAGCACAAGGTCAAAGAAGGGCATAACCGAGTCGTCCACTTGCATGACGGCTGGTGTCCTGGCAATATAATTAGGATCAATCTTCACGACCTGGGTATCCTTCTCTCCAGCGCCGTTCTTGCGGTGTAGCTGTAAGGCGAGAGTATCAGTGGCGTTTCAAGGAATCAAATGAGAGAAGACTCGCAGAGCAATTGCCCGCGTGTTGGTTCATCTTCCACACGTATCGATTCCCGTCAGGCCCTGTAAACCTTCTCGCCCTGAGGTTGTCAAGGACAGGGGCAATGTTAGAACAAACGCAGCGAATGTTTAGAGAAGCACGCTTACCCTCTTATGAAGTTAGTGGGGGGGAAGAACTCGGAGACAGAGAGTTTCTCGCCCTGGTACACCATCCATGTACCAGTGAAGAAGTTCCAGTTCACCCTCCCGGTCTCTTCCAGACGCGGTTCGGATTCCGAGCTGGGAGCACCCTCCTGGGGAGGCTCTTCCTCCGACGGATCGTCTGACTCGTTACCGCGAGCTGGGAATTCATTGATATACCGAGATACCCTTGTCGTCCCCCGTAGAAAATCGGGAGTAGAGGATACGCATCTGACTTTCTCGCCGGTGTCCACGTCGGTCAAGACTGTGTTGAGCGGGCTGTAGCGCGAGAGCTCAAAGGACCTCATTTGTGACTGAGAGTGCGTAGTGTTTGCGAGATCAATGGGATGGGCGAGTCAAACTCAGTGACGGTGGTGTAGCACGGAGGTATTTATGTGGCTGCGCTTGAAGTGGCAGCTGCAAGACCGCAGCAAGATGTTGTCTCAGTTGAAGCAGATGCCGCGACTCAGCCGCGCGACTGTATCCATAGCCATCAGCACATGGCCATGGCTATGCCTTGCAATGAACGTAATTGAAAACGAGCCGACGAACGCATTGCATTCAGATACGATACATGACCAGGAGGTTTTTTGAGAGCCCCAACACCAAACCGTAGATCGTACACAAGTTAAACCGAGAAAATGCGGATTAGACTACTTACACCGGGCCGCCCTTTCCCCGCGCGACGCCACATACCACGGCACTACGGTCCGAGGTGCCAGCACCTCCGGACGCGTTCTGTCCGGGCTCAGCCTTCTACTCGCCCTTGCGCCTCTGCTCGATGAATATCCATGTAAGGAGCACGAGGTCAAGGAAGGGCACCAGCGAGTCGTCTACCTCGAAAAGAGTGCGTTTCCTGCACGTAGAATAGGTGTCGATGATGTTGACGACTTTGGAGTCTTTCTCGCCGGGGCCGTTCCTGCGGTAAAGCTAGACAGACTTGGGGTGAGTTATCGTTGAGCATGTTGAGTTTCAGACGTCTTACCAAGCAGTTGGTTGAGCCCATCTTCCATACGTATTGATGTCCGTCGGGCCCTGTAAAGATTCTCTCACTAGTACCAGAAGGGATGGTATGTCAGGAGAGCACAGCGACTATTACGATTAGCTGACCTACGCTTTCGTCCAGTTGGTAGGGGGCATCAGTTTGGCAACAGTGACGATCTTGCCCTCGTATACCATCCATGTGCCAGTGAAGAAATTCCAATTCACTCTCGCTATCTCTTCCAGACGTGGATCGGATTCGGAGGCATCCTCCTGAGCAGATTGCTCGTCCGATTCCACTTGCATGGCATCGCGAGTTGATGATTCTGCGTCGATGTACCGCGACAACTTCGTTGTCCCACGCAGATGGCTGGGAGTCGAGGATATACATCTAATTTCCTTGCCGGTGTCCACATCGATGATGACAGTGTTTAGCGGTGAATAATTCGTGAGCTCGTAGGACTTCATTTCGTTAAGGAGAGCCTGTAGTGTACGCGTATACCAGTAAGCGTGAAGGTCGGAGCAAAAAGCGAGTGCTGGTAGCAAATGGAATTGGAGACTTTATGGGGTTGCGCTTCGAGACACCCGCAGTAAACAGCAGTGTAGCATGAGGCGCGAGATCGGCCGCGGACCTAAAGGCATCAATGACGCGGCTGTGCCTCTGGTGGTCAACGAGGCTTGGCCTCTAATCGATGCGCGTACAATGGTTGTAGACAAGAGGTAGTCTAGGGGAACAGAAATACGTACTCAACGTCATGCATCGCGTTGCAAGAACGATAAATGAAGCCGCCCTTTCAGCACGACGCCACATAGCACGGCAACACGGTCCGGAGTGCCCACTGCCAATAGACTCGATTGAGCCATAGCGCTTTGCGAACTCAATCTTGGAATCTGCGAGCGGTGATGCAGTTGCTGAGCCTGCAAGCTGCGCATTGCGGGTCTGACTTGCACGACGTAAAGTTGTCGTTCTTGGGTCAGAGGTCAGCTAGGGTTCAAGTGAGCTGTGCGTGCTGCCCCGCGTGACGCAGTTCTCGTGTCCCATGTGATTCCGGCTTCTACGATATTTAGGTTTCCATGCTTGAGCGGGTCGTTCGATGCTAGCAGGTGCATGTGAGCGGTCTCTTCGCGGTGTAGTGGGAAGCACGAAGCCACCGTAGTCCTTAAACTTGAAGCAGCGTGAGATGATCTGAGTGATTATGAGCTTAGCCAAAGGCTCCTGATAATGAAACACGTACATCTTACTATCCTCTGTCTCATCCAGTGCTTTACCCGTGCCCCTCTTTCGTGGCGAGTTCATGAAGCAGGCTAACCCGCACGATGCGCGTCCGCCGGTTTTCCCTCCGCGCCGGCCTCGGGACTTCCAAATATGTCGCCGTGCGTGCGCCCACAGCGCCGAGGCCGCCGGAGCAATCACATGTGCGGCGCTGATTGGCAGGGGCAGGCCGGCGTCGGGGCCGGTGTCACAACGGTCATCATCATGCAAGTGAACACAGGCCGGGCTTCATAAACCCAATCCGCCTCCCGCTGCCCCTCCCTCCTCCTCTCCTCCTCCCACCACCCTGCACAGCCGCCATGTCTGTCATCTCGACCCCTATCACCGAGCTCTTCGGTATCAAGCACCCCATCCTCCTCGCTGGTGCGTACTGCCGCTAAAAATTTCGTCTGCGAACCGGTCTCACGATCACGTACAGGCATGAACGTAGCGGCGGGCCCTGAGCTTGCGGCGGCGGTCACGAACGCAGGAGGCTTGGGTGTCATCGGCGGTGTGGGATACACCCCCAAAGTCCTTCGCTCTCAGGTACTTCCTCGCAACTCGCTCGATTTGGTCCGATCCGCGCGACTGACGCGACCGCGCTTTGCGTGCCGCTGTGCCCATAGATCCAAGCGATTAAGCAGGACCTGCACGACAAGAACGCGCCGTTTGGCGTCGACCTCCTCCTCCCGCAGGTCGGCGGTAGTGCTCGCAAAACAAACGTACGTGATTCCAGTGCGCAGTCTGGCGTTCCGCATCACTGATGTCCGCGCTCAATCCTTGACAGTACGACTACACTAAGGGCCAGCTGCCCGACCTCATTGACGTAATCATCGAGGAAAAGGCGAGATTGTTCGTTTGCGCGGTCGGTGTCCCGCCAAAGTGGGCAGTTGAGAAGCTGCACAAGGCCGGCATTCCCGTAATGAACGTACGTTTGTCGTTTGTAAAGGAGAAACTCTAGTACGCATGAAACGCTAACCTTGTCGCCTCTAGATGGTCGGACATCCCAAACACGTTCCCAAGGCCTTGGAGTCAGGTGTGGATCTTATCTGCGCTCAGGGCGGCGAAGGTGGCGGTCACACGGGTGACATTCCATCCACAATCCTTATCCCTGCCTGCGTCGACGCGGTCCGCGGACACAAGTCGCCACTCACAGGGAAGCCGGTCTATGTCATCGGTGCTGGCGCAGTCTACGATGGCCGTTCGCTCGCCGCGAATCTGGCATGGGGCGCACAGGCTGTGTGGGTCGGAACGCGCTTTGTCGCCAGTACGGAGGCGAGTGCGCCTAAGGCGCACAAGGACGCGCTTCTCAGCGCTGGGTACGAAGACGCTGTCACCACGCTGATCTACACCGGCCGCCCGTTGCGTGTGCGGAGGACGCCATACGTCGATGATTGGTAAGTCTCCAATAACCACACTTCAGAACCTGTTCGCTGATTTCGATGGTCAGGAACAACAACCGCCAAGCTGAGATCAAGGAACTCACTGCTAAGGGCGTCCTCCCGAACGATCACGAGCTTGAACAACACCCAGAGAAGTCCCTCCAGGCCCGGACGTTCCTCATCGGACGCGTCGCGTCCCTGATCCACGAGGTCCTGCCCGCCAAGCAGATCGTCGACGAGATGGTCAACGACGCGGCGCGCATCATGTCCGAGAACGCGGCGAGGGTCAAGGTGCAGGCGAAGCTATGAGCTGTAATGCATGATGCATGATGTGTCGGATGGACTGACGCGTCGGGCTGGGTCGGCGGATACATTGGATGTTTCTGGATCTACACGGACGGAAGCGGATGGCTTGGGATTATAGGTACAAGTTACATTTTGATCGTATACTTAGGATCGCTTAAATGCATGCAATATGTTGTAATGTGTCGCGTGTCGTGAGTGTGCGCTGTCGTTAACATTGTAGGTGGTATCTTCGTTGAGGGTATACTGTTTGTGTTTCACAGCCAAAGCAAGACGTGGCCGGGTCAGTTATTTCGGTGCAGCTTCATCCTCGAACCGAGCGCGACGGGTTTCAACGCTCGCCCGTGCGCGTCGCGCGCGATGGGGAACGTGTCGGCGTCGCGTTTGCGCTTCCCGGGGCCCGTCTCCGACGCTGGCCGCGGCAGGTTCCAGCCCGAGCCGAACTTGGGCCGCTGAGGTGGTGGTGCGGGGTGCGCTGCTCTGTGTTGTAGCGCGGCTGAGCCCCGGTTTGACGGCTGTTCGTGGAGCGGAGGCGAGGAGCGAGGGTTGTCGTCGTCGAGGTCGATGTCGAGGTACATGTCGTCGAAGCCGTCGGATGCGGAGTGCTGGATGTGGAGAGTCAAGCGGGATCGTAAGTGGTTAGTGAATAGAATTAGAGAATACGGGCGTGAGGGTATTACCTCGCTGTCTAATGGATACGCTGCCTGGCTCATCTCTAACTGCGACTCGAGCGCGAGCTTCTCTTCTGCAGCGGCAGTGGATGCCTCCTCGAGGGTGTCTATTTGCTTGCGTTGTTGTTCTAGCTGCGCTTCCAGCTCTTTGATCTTAGCTAGATGTTTCGTGTCCTAGTAAGTAGTCAGATCAACCATCATTATTCGAAAGAGGGTAAACCTACGCGTCTCTTATGAGAGTTGACCAAGTCTTGCAGCCGATTGATACTCTGTGTGCGCTCTCTGGCCTCTTCCTCGGCCTTGTCCAACCGTGCCTGCATCACGTCCTTCTCCTCGCGCAGCTTCAAGCACTCCTTTTGCGCTCTCTCGGCAGTGTCGACAGCGTCCGCGGCGACGCGCTCTGCCTTCGCGTTCTTCTCTTCGAGCTGCGTCACCTGGTTGCGCCGCTGGACGTCTCGCCTGCGCATGGACGCAATTTCGGTCTGTGTGCCCCAGAGGGGCGCGATGCGCGCGACGAACGCGCTCAGAGATAAGAGGAGGGCCTGTGCGACACGTCAGACCATCTGAAAGAATCAAGAGAAACAGAAAGCCGTACATGTAATTTATCGGCGCCGTTGCTCGTCGGATCCATCCTGTCCGCGACCTTCTTGATCTCAGACGCAGCCCTGCGCACGCTCTGCTCGAGGCTCTGCGTGTCCAGCTTGTCGATCCCGTCCGCGGCGTTCGCAGCCTGCTGGTACACGCGCTCGGGGTACCCGCCCGCAAGGGACTCCCCGTCGTATTCCGCATCGAGTGGCGGCGAGCTCAGCCCGGTGCCCTCTTCTGCAAGACGCAGGTCGAGGTATATGCGCCGTTTCGTGGAGGGCTTGAATTCCTGTTTGCAGTGCGGGCAGAGGGTGAGAGGCGGGTGTGGGGGTTTTCGTGTTTGGTTCTTGAGGACGTTCGCGCAGTAGCCGTGCCCTGCCCTGGGTGTGTCAGTGCGTGTCTGTTGCGTTTCGTGGATGTGTGCTTACCGCAGGGCAGGACGTAGATGGAGTGCACGTCGTGGGTATCCCAGCAGACGTTGCAATACACGCCTATCGCGCCCGCCGCCGCCTCAGCTTTTCCAGGCATGGTCAAGACGGTCTATTATGGCCTTGTCGAGCGAGTACGTCGTCGTTGATGAGGTAGGAGGGAAGGAAGGTGCGGTCGAAAGGCGTTGACGCCGCGCGCTAACTCCGTGCACGTGAGCGTGTTTCATGAGTGCGCGCTCAATTGGCTGCATGGTCGTTGTTTCAGATCCGCCCCTTTTTCCTCGACCACCACCACCGCCCGCCCAGCCGCCCCGCCCCTCCCGCCATCCAGGCGCAGGGACTTCAAGACGATGGCGGGAACGTCGTGCTCGATCTGCCTCGACGAGCTCAAGGACCCGGTCTCTATCCCGTGTGGTATGTACTACTCCAAGCACGCTCATTGTTGTCGCGGGCCCAAGCGCTGACGGGCGTGTTTTAGGTCACATTCACTGCGAGAAATGCCTCTTCGAGTACATCGACGCGGGCGACGATGCGATGAGGGCGCTGTGCCCGACGTGTCGGTCCCCCTTCTCGCTGGGTAAGTCACCTTGCTTTCCTTTACCGGCGGATGGCTGATTATGCCGCGTCTCCAGCCGTGCCGGACCTGCGTACCGTACCGAACAAGTACCACGCATACATCGACAAGGCCATCCGTCGCGTGTACATCCCGCAGGACGCGACCTATGCCGCGACTGTCAGGAACCTCAAGGTAGAGGTGGCGAAGTACAAGAAGACGGCGGACGGGCTGGCTCGAGACAAAACGAGGCTTATGGACCGCTGCGAGGCGCAGATCGCGAGAGCAAACGTTATGGCTAGGAAGGAGCAAGATATAAGAGCGGAAAATGAACGCCTGAAGAGACAGCTAGTGGACAATGAACGTCTGAAGAAACAGCTGGCGGAGGTGTCGGCTAAATACGACCTCTTGAAGAACAAATACAAGGCCGTAAAGCACACGTATGTGAATCACCATAGTCTACATAGCATCACCTGATGGTCCCCTCTCACAGGCAGCCTGCACCTTCGTCTGTGACGTCCATATCCGCGCCTCCGGCTGTAGAAGTAACTCGCTCTCCCATCGTTACTCGTTCCGCCAAGCGCAAGAGCGAACAGGCCTTCGTTGACGGAGATGCCCAACCAGCCGCCGACATCACACATCCTGCGATTAGAAAACGTCCTCGCCTTCACCACAAGCCCGACCCTAACACGCATCAAGGAGAGATACATATCCAGCCCAAACAAGAGCCGAGAGCCGCGCCTGTGCCCCCCGCAGGCCCCTCAAACTCGAGAAGGTCCGCCGGTCCGCCCCCGGACGCTATGCGACCCCGTTCAAGACTGCCTGATCTTCCGAATGTCCCGTTTCTCACCTATCCATTTCTCCCGCCCTCTCTCCTCGGTCCGTCGATGATGCCGTTCTCCTGGGACCTTGCCACTGGTTTGAGAATGCCTGCGCCCGCGCCCAGAGCTGTCAGCTCTCGTCCCGCTAGTGGCAGTGGGAGCGCGCCTGCACCTAGAGCTAGCAGCTCTCGTCCTGCTGGTGGCAGTGGGAGCGCGTCTGCGCCTAGAACTAGCAGCTCTCGTCCTACTGCTGGTAGTGAGAGAGCACCTGCGCCCAAAGTTATCGATCCAGCACCGGTTTTCGAGTGGACAGATGATGACATGGACGATGAAGACGATGAAAACATCGACACAGAGGAGGATGTTGCCGAGGAGGAGCCCGTACGGGGAAAGGGCAAGGCGCGCGCGCAGATCCGCGAACCGCTGCGGAAGTATGTCTTCCGTGGTAGGAGGTTCGAATTCTAGCAGTGAAGTGATCACGAACAATCTTCGTTCGTTTCTTTTCCTTTTCCTCTCCCTGAGCCCAAATATCTAAAGGCGTATCTCAATCTCTATATCTAACACACCTGATCTATGTACAACGAAGTCTTGGCGATAGACACACATTCTCGTACTGAACTGATGTACTCAATACTCACAAATATATTCTCTCCTTGGTCCACATTACACATGCTCAAGCTACTCTGGTCAGCGAAGTACGACTTGATATGACCCATTCTTCCGCGCTAGCTTGGTGGTGGACAAAGCTGCCAGTGCTTCCTGGGCTATCTATCGAATAATCAGAGGCCAGCTGGTGGAGAGCGCTATTTCGAGCGATGAAATCGATAAAGCAAATGCCGCTGGGGAGCATGCGACAATATGTTGTACAGAGGCCGACGAAGCGTCGGTCGTGGGTATAATGAGGGCTCGTAAACGAGCCGGAAGACTGCAGCACAAGGTGTGTGTGCCGCCGCCGCTGGTGGGACGACTGTTCCGGGTATCATGACGATGAGCGCGGGCGCGTGTGCGATGCCCGAGGCGACTCGCCAGGCCCACGGACGTCGAGGACCATGGAGGACCCCTTTTGTTCCTCGGGCAGTCCGACCGGCCCAGCAACCGCCAGCAGCAGGCTCGGTAACGGCTTGCAGACCGGTGCTTCGTACCGGCGCTCCGCGCGGCGATTGGTCGGTATGTCTGGACAAGGATCGCGGCGGCTGGCTGTGAGTATTTCGAACCACCCCTCGAGGTTCGGGAACGACGCCGCGCAACTTCCGTAGCATCACGCCTTGTCCGTCATCCACCATCTGCTCAGTATGTGCGGAATCGAGACGCCGACGTCATACAGAGCGCGACGGCAAAACCAGGGGAACAGACACAACATGGGGAGGGAGCAGGTGGTATAAAGGCGGGGTGTGCAGCGAGCTGAACGGCACTCGCAGTCCTCAGTTCAATCCTCACTCACCAACTCACTCCTCCTTACACCGTTTCAAAATCAACACATCCTCTAGCATGTCTGCTCACTCTCATCCCGAGTCCTACGTCTGCTACCGCTTCGAAGAGCTCAACGGCAAGCTCAAGCGCGCTGTGGTCGACTGGAAAGACCCCAAGGAGGGCGAAGTCGTCATTAAAGTCCTCGCTTGCGGTGTCTGTGGCAGGTAAGCTCTTCTGCTTCATGCAATGCATGTCTTGACAGAAACCTAATGTTATCTCGTCACACAGCGACGCAGTCGTTCCCAGTCAGACTTACCCTACTGGCTTCCCTCGTGTACCTGGGCACGAGGTCGTTGGCGACATTGTTGCCGTTCCCGAAGGCGAGGAGATTTACAAGGTCGGCGACCGCGTCGGCGCTGGCTGGCACGGCGGCCACTGCGGCAGGTGCTCGCACTGCTTGAAGGGCGACTTCATCATGTGCGAGCACGAGGACATCACTGGTGTCTTCCGCGATGGCGGCTACGCCGAGTACACTACCCTCCGCGTCGAGTCGGTCGTTCCCATTCCAAAGGAGATGGACCCAGCTGAGGCTGCGCCACTCCTCTGCGCTGGTATCACCACCTACAGTAAGTAGTCACCCACGTCAATGGGTCTAACAGCTTGACTTACTGGATGTTATAGACTCGCTCCGTAACATGAATGTCCATGCTCCTGAGCTCGTCGCTGTCCAGGGTATTGGGTGAGTACCAAATTCTCTTTTGAGCATAATGAGCCGAGCTGACAGTGCTTTCCAGAGGTCTCGGCCACCTTGCTCTCCAGTTCTCGCAGGCGATGGGCTTCCACACCGTCGCAGTCTCCTCCGGCGACTCGAAGCGTGAACTCGCTCTGAGCCTCGGGGCGACTGAATACCTCGACGGCTCCAAGGTCGACCTTGTCAAGGCACTCGAGGAGCTGGGCGGTGCAAAGGTCATCGTGTGCACCGCACCGAACCCGAAGGCATATCAGGGCCTCGTCCCCGCTCTCGCGGTCGACGGCACGCTCCTGCTCCTGGGCATCACCCTCGAGGACGCGAGCTTCAACACCGGTAAGTGTTCCTTCGACCCGAGCTCCATAATATGGATGCTTACTTTGCTACCCTCCAGTTCCTCTGCTCCTGAAGCGCGCCTCGATCCGCGGCTGGGCCTCTGGCACGGCGGCCGACGGTGTCGACACCATCAAGTTCGCAAACCAGAACGGCATTAAGTGCATGGTCCAGAAGTACCCTCTTGAGAAGGCTCAGGAAGCGTACGACCACCGTGACACCGCTCGCTTCCGCTCCGTCATTGTCCCTTGAAGTATTTGACTGGTCACTAGATGAGCTTCGATGATCGCTTTCAGTCTTCTCATGAACCAAAACAAGTTGTGATATACCTACGGATAGAACCATTAGATGTACTGTCTTATACCATTTACCATAGAATCGCAAAATAATGACGACCAATTTGCTCAAAGACTTTCATCGTTCAGAGACTCGAGAGAATCGTTTAACATCTGTGAACATCTACGACATCTTTTCTGTCTAGAAACTAGCTTGGATCCTCTTCGAAGAAATCCACCGTTTACCTATGAAGCGATAACGGCCCAGGTCGACCTCGAAGTTCGCATACAAGAATGTCTGATGCCCGTGGCAGAAAGAGAAGTGCTGTCTCAAAAGCTCGGCTTCATCATTCGAGCCCGAGTATATTTTCCACGTGGTTGCCACAAAGACGTACCAGTACGTTATTTGGGCCACCTTCTTTCGGTCCTTGTCGATTAGTGGTTAGATCATCACGTTGTGGCGACACAAATCCGTGAAGACGGAGGCTCGAATCCTCCCTGGGACACTTCTTTTTTTTTCGCCTGTGGCAAGGCGCTTACACAGCGTGGCGATCAATGTGACAGGATGTCGCGGTGGTCACAGCCTCGTCACGCTGCGCACCGTACAGAACTCAATCTCGTACCCTGCCTTGATCATTACGATGTCTCCCCACGCCGGCCACTCTACACCTCAATAATTCTTCGAGACCTCTCCGGTCGTTGAATATGTTGCGTTGCGCATTATAATCGTCGCCAGGACGCTGTCGGCTCCGGATCACTTGGTCTATCATTGCCCGTATGTTGTGCTGTGTGTCCGAGATAGACGGCGGCAGGTACAGCCCTTGGAACCCAACGCGGTATATGAGAAGATGTATATGATCGTGCTGTCAATCAATGCATCAACGTCAATGCATAAGTACGGGTTCAGTGATGCGGCCTCTTAGCCATCCACTTCCGCAGCGCACGCCGCAACCACGAATCGATGGTGCAGCAGGCCTACCACCACCCCGCCGAGAGCTTCAGTTCTGCATCTAAGTTTTCCGACAACTTGACAACAAAGAGAGCGTCGCGCTCATACACCTTTCAGAGAGTCGTCTGTCTGTCCTTACACGCTTTGCTGGTCGTCCTGCATGTCATCCCCATACCGCTATGGATACTTGGTCCCTCAAGCAAGTTCGATGTAAACCTGGACCAAACGACTTTCTCAAGACTTTCGGGCTTGACGGCCGCAGTCCCTCAAGCGGTTGTGCTGGTGAGACTCACGCTGCTGCTAGTTTATCCACGGATACTTACTGCACTGCCTCCAGGTGCTGACTACGCTCCTCGTATTCATGACCCAAAAGCTAGCTCTAAAGCGTGAAGTGCACTATTACCAGTACCTGACGACACTGCACGACAAGTCTACTGCATGGCAAGGTCTGGGCTCCTCACTGCGCACAATAGTATGGCAGTGTGCAATGGGCTCGAAAGCCCACAGTATCATCCTCGTCTTCCTGTATCTCTTTGGTGTCTTCGTCTTGCAGATAACATCTCCGGCAATCTTCCACCTCGCGGTCGTGGAGGCCCCTCGTAATATTGTTCTAGAGACCGCACTTGGAAGACCGACTCTAAATAATACACACGACCAGTGAGTGTGTGACTCGAGACTAGTGCTTGTTCACGACTTTCTTACATTATGTCAGACGATTCCCTGCAGAAGCGTACTCTATCCTTTACCTGCTGTCATCCGCGCCTGGCTTGAAGTTCGTTGGCCTTGCGCAAAACACCGTCTACGATACATTACCTTCTCTCCTCTTGAGTACCTTTGATGGCTTATCTCCGGATAACACCATAGAAGTCAACGGCACCTCTTTCGAGATCAGCTGCCACACACTGCCGAATGCGACTGCCGCGCCACTTACTAACGACGCAAACCAGCCCGTCTGGGTCATCGATCTGGATTCTTCAAGTGCCTCTAGCTACGATGTTTCGATCCCTGTCCTCGGTCAGTCTGCTTGAACATCTATATTGTGCATTACTCCCATGATGCTAATAAACGGTAAAGGGTACCCTTCCTTAATGGCTTTCACTCCCAACTCGTCCAGTACGGATGACCCGTCTACCGTTATCATCGCCTCTACTGTTGATATACACGATTCTACGAGTGCACCTGCACCGAAAGTGGCTACCTCACCGGAAATCGCCAATGTATGTTTTACTAGCCTGGTTTATCTGACGTTGTACTAACTAGTACTGTCCTTGCTATGTAGTCGCAATCAGGGCTGATACTCCTAGCTTGCGACATATCCCCTCTCAATCATTCGGTAGCGATTAACCTCGATAATCTCCCTTCGACCGGCATCTCAGACGAGTCCCCAAGTCCCCATGCGTTCCAGCCATGGCAACCCCCTGCACAGCCACCGAGCGATCCATTAGCTACAATGGTGAGCTGAAGTGCGCTCTTGCCTCCGTCGCTTACTGAGAACATTCATATTAAGTTGAACACTTCCACGATTCCCGCGGCGCCGACCAACAGCCCCGGATTATCTTGCAACACGACTGATGGAAGCACGGGCCAGACTGCGCACGCTTGCGCCAACCCTTCAGTTCTCGATGCGTATGTATACGGCTTGATTCGTCGCAAAAGATGGCTAATGGCGGCTTGATGCTATACCCAGGTTCATCACGACATCTGTGGGCTTAGGCCCTTCTGTCTCAAGCGGTGCGTCAAGTCCGAACGTCTCGCTCGTAGCCCTAGAAGGCGCGGTAGCGAACGCACTTGCAGCTGTTACATGGTTCAGTACGTCTCGTATCCTGTAACCTTACACTTTGAACCCTCCTAAGTCGCTCCGATGTAGCTGGCCATGTGGACGGTCCTGACGGCAAGCCGTCGCCGTTCCAGCGCGGCCTAGGTGAAGCACACAGCCTCGCCTCCGTAATGACTGGTCAATTCGCGGTAAGCCTCTTGTCCGTTCTAGGAGTTAAACATCGGTTAATCATCTTGCGTCTCCCAGCTCAACGGTCTTCCTGTACGCCACCAATGCAGCATCTGATTCCTTGAGAGCACGTAGCTAATTATTGTTCTTCGTTTTCACAGCTCGTGGTCGGTCTCCTCGTCTCGTTCTTCCTCCTCTGCGCCGCAGCGATTATGACCCGCAGGCCGCAAAGCTTCCGAAACCACCCCTCGCTCGACGGTCCAGGCGTGCTGCAGCTTGCATGGCTCTTCGGGCGCGATCCTGCCGTCGCACAGCATATCGCCGGCGCGACGTACGACCCGAGCGTGCACGCCCTGCGTGGCGCAGGGATGATGAAGGCTGATCTTACCTCAACGACTCACTACGGGCCGCCAAGCAACACCGGGGGATATGGAATGGGAGACATGAGCAACTCCGTACAGTTTCCCGAGCCGCGGCCGGTGACAGACGAGGGGGTGTCAGTCGAGTCGGCGAGGCTGTTAAGCGATCCTCATCATTCTAGCCTTTGATATTTGTACCCATAGACTTTCACATTCGATTCGCTAGGGAAATTCGGACTGGGACATTTGCTGGAGTGTCCGTTCTTTATATGTTATGGATCCGACCCGTAGCATCATGTTTAGGCTGAGGTCCCGTGTTTCATTAGCTAACAATTCATTCACTTACTCCGTTCAATCAATGCCTCTTCTGTTGTATAGCGTCAAACGCACTATCTGACTTGGTCGCCACATTCGCCCCGCCGGACCGGTGGCGTATGTCGGCGCCCATCAACGCAGATGCTACTGACGCTGGAGTTCGAGTCCACAACTTGGCGACGACTTTCATGGCTGGTTGGTCTACCTTCATATCGCCTTCCCCCATGGTTCCTGCCAGTCATCAAGGTTTAGAGCACACCGCTTTATTAGCATAGATCAATGTCAAGATCGCTGTTCACATTAGATCTCAGACCTTGGACCGCTGGTGCGGCGTCGGTAAGTAGGGGCTCTAAAAGGACCTGATGAGTTTCGACTCATTTTTTTTTTCAAATTATTGATAATATCTTGCAGCGGCTGGCCTTGCAGGCCTACTCACTGGGCTCTGTACATGACATCCTCCGGGTCATGGACGAGTGGTTGAATGCGAAATTCAACGGGCCGCGGATGCTCGATTGGATTGTGTGGCGAAGACAGTGGTTGCTCAGCACAGTCGTGAGTACTCCACAGTGCTGTACCGTTATTCATGTTATTTTCATTAACCAATTCAGGCGTTTCAATTTCCATTTCACACGGAAACCTTTCTGCTCATTCCTCAGATATATCAATGGATTTCTTTTATCGCGAAATCATAGCCCGTCCCACACAAGTATCCGCCTCTCGCTGCATGTTTAACTTAACGATGAATTAAAATCCCATAGGTCGGCTACTCCCGTCTGCTACACGCCGATAAAGTGGATTCGCGGGAAGGTCCACTCCCGTTACAGCAAGATACTCCCGCCCGCCGTGAACACAACGTAAGTATTTACTGGTACATATCCCGCCGTTGATAGTCTCTTCCTAGATCCGAGGCGTCGCAGCCACAATATGTCGTGTACCCTTTGAGAGCCTTGGGACCGCATTGCACATCCACCGCCCTTCCCTCGCGGCGTAGGTGAGCAACGACTGGGTAGGCACGTATTTCCGACAATTCACAGCGCTGCTGAACTTCGGGCCGTGGCATCAGAGCCGCGGTAACTGTCGTAAATCACATGCTTGTCGCGGGAGGCCACATTTTCTTGCCAGATCGCTGGCCCCTACAGTAAATCGTACGAACCTTGGCAGGCGTGTTACCTGTGTCCCTCAGAACCATTGAATACCACCAGCGCGAGTACCTTGCTCTCAACCCTCCTTCGCAGCTGTCTTCCGTCGTCGAGCGTGATCGCCGCCATTCTGCTGGTCCTAGAGCCCGACATTTCACCGTCGGCGTCGACGTCGATCCGCGCATGATCAAAGGCTGCTGGATAGCCGAGCATATCTCCGTATAAGCCGAGATTCGAGTGTAGGGTCGAGGACGAGTTCATCCCTAGTGTGTTTCGCGTACGCTTGAAGCATTCAGCCTTCTCCGCGACGCTGTCCATCGCGGATGCCTATCAGGCTCGCGGAGTGTGTTTTGTATTAGGTTTGTGACCTTAGCGTAGTGCGTGTACCGAGTCCAGCTGTCAGCGTATCTCCTAACGTGCACCCTGTGCGCGGCATTTCCTCGGTTCAGAGTCTGCGGCGACATCGAGGAGACAGAGAGGGAATAAGATCTTGTGTTCCAAATTCCTCCGAGTAGCTAGCGGGATCATGTGGCACAACGGCAGAAGTTTGCTGGTGGCAGGCGAAATTGCGATGACTTAAGTAGCGCACAGCCACTATTGTCTTTGTCTCTAGCTTATCACGCCTCAGACGATTAGAGTAGTAAATAACATCGCATTAAACCATCATTAACTAAATTGCTAAGTCGTTAAATCTTTAAGTCTGTGCTTGTCTGCGGTTCTATGTTCTAGTCTCTATTGATTCTAGATGTAATCTAAGTATCCACCAAGACGTGAAGCATGAAGCATGACGTTGCGTGCGTGATAAAATGAGTAAAACCCAATGAAAACCGCGAGGGGACCCGAAATTAGTGGGCCTCGTCGATCTTTTCCATGCGACCCTCCTCGATGCCGGCGGGGGACTTCGCACGCTCGCGCTCGCCCTGGTTGGCGATGTCGGCACGGGATGCGAAGCCCTCGGGAGCCCAGTTGGCGGAGTTCCATGGCTTGCAGTCTGGGTCGCAGTACATCTGTGATAGGAGAATGGTCAGCCACTGATTAGCATAATTGAGTGCGAAAAAAGACGTACCATATCGACCATCTCAAGTGAAAGACCTGAGGACTCGTAGGCGAAGAAGTAGACGATCACAGCGCCAGCGAGATTGCAGGCGGCGAAGACGAAACCGTAACGGAATTGGATGGCTTGCGTGATGAACGGCGTGAAGAAGGCGAGCAAGAAGTTCCACAACCAGTTGGACATGGTGGCGACGGCGGCCTGGGAGGACCGCGTACGGGTGGGGAAACTCTCGCCGGTAAGAATCCAAGCACCGGGAGCCCAGGTCGACGCGAAACCGAGAATGAAGAGACAGGCGGACACGATCATAACTAGAGAGAGAACATGAGTGGACGGTAGAACATAAGGGAAGAAGCGGACGTACGCTTGCCGATGCCCTCGCTGGTGGACGGGTCCTTGGCGGTACCGGCGGCGGCGAAAACGAACAGCCAGGCAGATTGCCAGAGACCGCCGATGATCAGAGGCCAACGACGACCAAACTTCTCGAAGAAGTACATGCCGAGGAAAGTACAGCCGAAGTTGACGGCACCCAGAATGATTTGCGTGATGAACGAGTCGGAGATACCAACAGACTTGAAGATGGTTGAACCGTACTATATGCCGACGTCAGTATGGGTTCAATAGGAAAGGCGAAGACGATGAAAACTCACGTAGAAGAAGTAGTTCGCACCAGTAAGCTGCTGGAACATCTGGATCGTCGCCATAAGTGCGGTACGGTAGAACGTCTTGTCCTTGAGCTCGAAGATGGACCAGAAGTTAGACTTGACCTGTTGTTCGTACTCGTAGGCGCTCCGCATCTCCTCGACTTCGATGTTGATCTGCTTGTTGGTCAACGACTCCTCCTTCGAGATGCCGCGAGAGCGAGCAAGGGAACGGCGAGCGTCGTCGAGACGGCCCTTTGCGACGAGCCAACGTGGCGACTCAGGCATGGTAAGGATACCGAAGCCAAGGATTGTCGGCCAGATGAAGGCAATGCCGACGACCGTGCGCCATGAGCCCGCTTCCGAGATGTAACGGGTACCGATACAAATACAGTAGGCGACGAGGATACCGAGGGTGATGAACAGCTGATACATGGCGGTGATGGTACCACGAATAGCTGGTGGTGCTGTCTCGGCTTGGAACTGGATAGGCAGCCGTCAGCGACGGCCGATAGAACTAGTGGTGCGCGAAGACTTACCATAGGTACAGCTACTGATAGAGCGCCGACACCCCAACCACCGACAAGACGGCCAATAACGTACTGCTGCCATGCGTGGACGGATGTAATTTGGATGATAAGGCCGACTATGAAGACAGCAGAGCTGGCGGACATAGCTAGCCGACGACCCATGGCGTCAACAGCCCTGATAGCGGAATTATTGTGAGTGACTTGTGGTACGCAACAAGTAAATGGTATCAACTCACCAAGAACCAGCAAGAGAACCAACCATGGTACCGATGGAGAAAATACCGACAATCAGACCCTTCCGACCAATTGGCCAGTGGCATGTGTTGATATCCGTACGATCCGTACACGAAGAGAACCGAAGCATGTAGTCGTCCATGAGGGTGACATCGGAAATTTGACCGGTATCGTACTACGCGATGTAACTCAGTAAAAGTTTTTGAACCGTTGAGTATTGTAAGGTACTTACACCGAAGATGAAACCGCCCATGGATGCCAACACTGCCAACATGATGGCCGTGTAGCCGATGGGTGTACCCTTACTGTATATCGAAGAAGCATTGAGTAAGGTTCAAGAGAAGGGTGGGGAAGATACGTACACATTTGCGATAGCCATTACGAAAAGATGTTCAGGGAGTTATTAGAACAAGAGAATATTGATACAGAGATGGGGGTGGGGAAGTCGTGAGGGGGCTCCGGTTCCAAGAACAGGAAGCGTGATAAGGAAATGTGGGGGGTGGCTGTATCGTGTGGAGGCAGAGCGAGGGTTCGTGGAGGTATGGGCTTCTGTTTTATAAGGAAGGTACAAGGTCGACCGTGCCCGACGAGACCACAGACCGCGACACATCCTCTATGACAGTGACATCACTTTTTGAAGAGGCAATTGTCTTTGCCGGTTTTCTGCAGCAACCTGAGAGGGCGAGGTGTTAGCCAGAAGGGTCAATCTGGGGCCTCCATACGGGTCATGTAGGAAGAATTCGAGCCGACTCGGTTCAAGGGTCTAGTAGAGCCACATTTGGCGTCGGCACTTGGGGCCCCTGGCCGAAACTTAGGACCTCGTCGGGGAACGGGCGCAGAATGGTTCTTGCATTTGCCCCAGGCTCTCGCCGCCATCTGGCACGGTGCCCCTCAAAGAGAAAGCTAAGAACAAATTGCAATGTGAGAAATTAGATCCAACCGAGGACGAGAGGGCTCTTACGAAGACGGTGGCAGCGCACGCGGAGCGCGCATTCTCGAGGGGAAAGGAAAAACCTAGACCGGTGTCTCGGATCTCGATGCTCGCCTCGCGGCGCCGATTGCTTCCTACACGTGCGCACGCCACACTGCGCTGTACCCAGTCCGCTCTACGAGTCGACTTCTGTGGTTTCTAGGCGTAGGTGGGCCTATCACTGCAGGCCGCTGTATTATGGCGGTCGGTGAGGCTGCCTAGGGCTGCCTTCGTGCATTGTACGCAGAGAAAGACGAGTTCTTTCAGGAACATTGCCGAGGACAGCCGAAGTCCCTCAGGTCGAGGGGACTCACGAAAAAATTCCCGTTACCAGCGGGATCGCCAAGTACACTCGTTGCCGCCGGCGGCCCTAATGATCGGCTGTCGGGACCCCGACCACCAAAGACCGCATCCTCGATCAAGCGCCGCGGCCCGGCACAGCACGCGCGGCACCGTCGTCAACAACGCCTCAGCAAGGCTCGTGCTGCTTACTGTTCCTGTTACAAAGGCAACGCTGGGGATAGCTAAGCTGTCGATGTGTAGACGGTACGATACCCTTCTCGCATCTCTTAGACATGTCTTGGTCGTCTCGAAAGGGAAGCCATGCGTTATCAGTGAAATTTCGAAATGATACGCCTTTTTGCAAACGACTCATTCCTGGCCATCAGAATTGAGCCACCGACCCATAGAAAAGATAGTCCAGCTTCGCAAGCGCCATTGATTATCCCGTAAGTACAGCATCAGCATGCAACCTACCCTCCATAGCGTAACTTAGAAGCCGTAGCCTACGCTGTCTCGCAAAGCAGTATGTGATGGGCCACCGGCCTTCTACGACAGTCTTCGCAGATATCGGGCGATAGCCACGAGTAAAACATTTTCGATATTTTCTGCTACGATTCCATGCTTTTTATCTTGGAAAAGCATGGAAGGGCAGGCCCTAGACAAGGTCTAAAATGTACTTCAGGGATGAAAATCAGGACCCCGAACACCTGGTACGACACAGGCGCTAACGACAGTGGATGCTTGTGGACGCTCCGTGTTCTAGGCTAAGGTTACAAAACTATCTAGACAAAATCTAGCCCGACAAAGTTACACAACCCGGATCTCCCAGCTCTCTTCCAATCTGAGAGCTCTAATACGATGATAGTAAAGGTAGCGTTGTACGCAGAGCCAGGTGTGAGCCCAGGCTGTGGCGACTAGGTGTGGTCTTTGCTTAGGCCTCAGGCCTGGTTTGGTCAAAGAGGATCCGGAGGTACGCAGTGTCGACGGACTCCATGGCCTTGATCTTCACCTCCATGCGGGCAACGCGAGTCCGCAGCTCTGACCGTTCTTTCTCTTTCGCCATCTTCTCGTGCGCAATGGCCGATTCCTCTAGGGCGCGAGCTAGGATCCGAGCCTCTGCGAGCTGCTGAGTCAAGACCAGAGAGAGTCGCCATAGAACCAGGAGGCCAGTCAAGAGCTGTGTGACGGTAGAGTTGTAGCGGGTCGTGATGTGCTGGTGGTAGGCTTTGAACTTCCGTGCCGCGAGCTCGCGCGACCGGACCGACTTGTGAAATTCGGTCTGCCATTTCTCGTGGTGGTGACGGCGGCTGATTTGAATATCGAGTTTCCGGCGGAGCTCCTGGTTTGCGTATACGGCCTTGATCAGCTCTCGCCGGGCGGAGACCTTTTGTGAAGAGACTGTCCGCCATCGCGATAGAAGGCGGGCTTGCGCATGCATTGAGCGGGCCAGGCGGGCTCCGAGCTGGCGTGTGAGTCCCAAGACAACCATAAGAGATACGACGAGGATCCGGATGGTTCGCACGCGTTGCGCATCCATCCGCTGCATCGTGTGCTGGTAATGGCGGCAGCTCTGAATAAGCGTGCGGAGCCGGTCTTTCGTCTCCTGATGTGAACTTTGAGCGCGTCCGAGATCCTCGTGCAACCGGCGGTAGTTCTCCTGGAAAGCCTGCAGCTCACGCTCCAGGTCGGAGCATCTCGCCTGTTGGTCACGGAATTCCCGTTCGAGACGGTCGAAACGATCGCGGACCGACGCAAAGGCGTCATGATTCTCATCTGAACCTAATAGTCGATCATTGATGTGCATGTGGGAATGATCTTTATCATCGCTGTGTGAACTAGGCTTGACGGGCTGAGCGAGCTCCTCGACAGCGCACAGGATGCTCGCACGCTCGGCCTGCACATCGCTCAGTCGACTAGTAAGAGAGAAGTTGTCCCTACGGAGTTTCGATGCGTCGTCTAAAGCACGAGAAAGTCGTTTCTGAATTCGAAGCATATGCTCATCGTGTCTTAAAAGGTCTTCTTCGTCCTGGCTGGCTTGCGTTAATAGGGTCGCCTCATCAATTGTCCGCAAGTCATACGTCTTAAAGGCACAGTGAGTACACGTTGTTCAGCCTGAGTCGGGAGTGAACCTACAGCGACAAGATGCCTTGCTAGCCGGTTGAAGTCTTCTAAAGCTGATCCCTTGCAGACGCCAAAACAAACGAGGAGACGGACCGGAATGCGCAGAACAGAGGCCGCTATCTCGATGACCAGCCGAAGAAAGTTGCACAGTATCTGGGATTGTCGAAGGGACGGCCGCTGTAGCGTATGTGGTCAGACGACTATAACACATCTCATAAACGACGGCACAGGTGGTCGAGGTTGCCGCGAAACCAGAGGTGCTCGCGACGCTCGCGCACTGCGACAGTGAGAGGCGCAAGAGTAAAGGAATATAAACGCACCTCTAGAGACTCCTCTAACGCACACAGGATGATCAGAGAGAGCTGAACACACACGAGAACGCGGGTTGACAGTAGGTCCATGTTTCGCTCCAACGTCTTGGCACTCAACTGGCGGAGGAATAAAACCAGAAAAAGAGAGGATATAATACAGAATACCGGGTATCGCTTTAGTGCAGTATCAAACTGCAAGGGGTATCGCGTGAAGTGGTGGTGGTAGCGGAATGGCGGCAAGCCAACAACCAGGCGGCGTGCGAACTATCACCAATACGGAAGCCCTAACCCAACTCTTGGTTAGAAGTTAGGAGCATCTCAGCCGGGCTCCAAGTCCACGAATGGATCTTACGTTGTACCAAGACTTGACCAAGACTCAGTGGATGGAATTGTGACAGGAAGTCATGGTCCGAGTGAATTAGGATTATGGAACGACATAATTAATGTATAAGCGTAATTATAGATACAGACAATGTTAAAGCTACACGGCACAAAAAATACAATTAGAACGAGGATGGCCTGGAGAGAATGACACGTCGATAACAGTTTGCAAAACACGGGAGACATAGCAAGACGGAAAAAGGAGACAGAGATAAGAATTCTTAAACTGTCGTTACGGAACTCGAGCACAGCTCAAGCACGTGAGGGCTTTTTCGATTTGAAGAGTCCTTTGAGCATAGACTTCTTGGTACCGTACGCGTCGACTGTCGCGCTGGATGGGTTGGGGATAGCTGAGACTGGCTTGGCGGGTGGCGCAAAAGACGAGTCGAGGAACTCCCTGCGCGCATCACTTGCATCGGCTGGGTTGGCTACGCGTCCGCGATACGCATTCTCGGGAACTAATGTGAGCGGTTCCGGACGCCGACGGTTCTTCCCTGAGGACTCGTGATGAGAGTGTGGGGAAGGGAATCTCGCCGATCCAGATGCGTCTAGTGGGTCGACGGACGCGTACATGGCATACCGCGGGTCCAAGGAGTCCACACTCGGGCGGACTGCACTCGGGGCGCCCTGATCGCGCCGCCCGTCAAACTGAACCCAGCCCTCATCGCCTTCCCCCTCCTCGTCACGGTCCAACAGCCCTGTGTACTCCATCTCCTCCTCGGGATCGCGCCAGACACCGCCCCGCCCATCTCTGTGAAGCTCACCGACGCCCACAAGCTGCCCGTTCTCGCGCGTCGCACCAGCAGCCTTCGCCTGCTTCTTCGCCTGCTGCTTCATATGGTGCTCGATCTTGCCGCCACCCATGAACTGCGCGAGCGCAAGGTCCGTCGAGATCTGTGGTGGGCGCTCGTTCGCGTACTTCGACTTCTTTTCCTTTGCCGGCTTGCTCTTGGAAGAAGACGCGTCCTCAACACCGGCCGCGGACTTGTTGCGTGAGTGCCTCATGGAGAGACCGCGCAAGAAGCCCTTGCCCGACGCGGTCGTGGGCGTGGGCGGTACAGAAGGCGCTGTGGTTCGGGGAACGGCGCTTACGGAGCGGCGGCGGTCCGGAGTGTACTCAACAGGCGGGGTTTTTGGAGGAAGTGTGACGAAGATAGAGGTGTAGCCTACAGATGGCAGATCGTGTTTGGCTTCCTGCTTGATATTGGGTGTGATAGAGTGGCTGCTGCTTGTCGGTGAATCCTGCTCCGGAAGATACGCAGCAGGCGATGGCGGGGCGGGGAAGCTACTGGTGGGGGCGACAGTGTGCGACTTACGACGCGAAGAGCGCACATCCGTGGTGAAGTCGAGACGGGATGGAGAGATTGGTGCTGGTGGACCAGGTTGGACTGTTGATGCCCAAGCACTTATTGTCGCTGAGCGGCGGCGCGCGTTCTCAGCCATCTTAGTAGTAGCGTTCGGTGGTGGTGGTGGTGGTTGGGAGAGGAATGCGTAAGGCTGTCCGGAAGCTGTCTCAGTGTATCCTTGCATGTCTACGGTATACGGAGAGTAGACGACGATAGGCTATCCGAAACGATTATATGAGTATACTCCCGGGGGCTGTGAATGATGTCAACACGTACCTGATATCTGGAATTCAACCAAATTCTACTTTAGAGGAAATCTGGAAACGAAGAGCGCGACAGTTGCGGGAAACCCAAATATGATGTCAAGGCAGCTGAGTGGAACTGATACGAAGAAACAGACGTTGTGATGATACTAGAAGTGCCGGCCTCGTCGACTAGAGGACTGAGAGTCGTTGTGGTATGGCCCTCCATCTTCGCCTCGCTATATGAACGATGTTGAAACCGACAAGAATTGGAGAAGACGCCGTCGCATAACAATAAGGCCTTCATGAATCAACCTAAATTCCCGCCAGCCGTCATGGCGGGCGGTCCAACTGCTGGACACGCCTTTTCCAGACGGACCGGACCCTGGAGACTGCTGGGAGAAGCGTCAGGAAGGCATTCTAAGCGTAGGAAAACATACGCTTAGCAGGATCAACTGCGTTCTAAGCGTGGGACGGCGTTTGTGTGTCAAAGTGTACAGACTCAAGCACAGATACTCACGCTTGTGCCGGAGGTCCAAGCACTCGAATACAAGGCCTGCCTTTCTGGGCACAATTAGCACGTGCGGTCCGCCCCTTTGCAAAGACAATAAGTTACGGGTCATGCGATGGCAGGAGGCTATAAGTACGCACTGAGGACGGCGGCGCACGACGTTAACAATTAGTACTCCCAAAGCTAGAATCTTCGTCCTCCTTTTCCATCACTCTCCTCATATCCTCAGCAACTGCCAATCCCTCACGCTATTGTTAACGTCTGTACCTCAAGGCGAGCAGTGACGGGTGTGAGGAAGTCGAAGCGTGGAAGAGGCAATTGTGTACATTACAGGCTTATGGCACCGCCATATACAGTACGCAGATCACCCAGCCGTTCCATCTAAATGAATCCAATACGCAAGACGCGCTCAATGAACAATGCATGTGCGTCTATAGAATACTGGTGGTAATAAACACGTGCCCATAGAATATTCGTTCAACGTAGAGCTGCATAGATATGATAAGTCATCGCCGCTAGCTTGCAGCCTGCGCAAACCGGTCACGGAGAGCAATAGATAGGGGGAGGCCCAATGCGAGACGCACGAGGAGATCGGTGTCGCCGTATACGACAAGAAGCGGGCCGCCCCCTCCTTCCATGCTTGCCCTCCATCGTGATGGACCGGAGCGGGCATGACCAGCGGACATAAGCCAGCACTTCGCCGTTGCGAGGGACGCGGTCATGAAAGGACAATCTGCGTCGGCACTTCTTCCGCTAGGCGGGTGCTGGATGCAACGGCACGGGCAAATTGCGCGAAGTCGGCCTTGGGGGACTTGCCTTTCTGGAAAATGCGAGTTAGCGGGGTACGATTATTCTAGCAGAACTATTCACTCACTGTCAGGGCGTAGACGACGACCTCGTGCTTCGTCTCTGGGGTAGGCTTGTCGCTTTGGACCTGTTCGATGGGCTCCTTGAGCGTGAGCCGGAGGATCCCGTGTTCCTCGTCGAAGACGCATCGCACGGTGGGTCGCAACCGTACGCTCATCGAGACCTTCCACACAGGTTCCCGACGGAAGACTATCAATACGTGTCAGAATCATGTTGCATTGACCAGGAAGCTGAATCATCCGTAGCCAGCGTACCTAGTCGCTCCTCGCGTGATTCTTTGTGCGCAAGGAGCTTGACATGGCCAAGCATGCCGCCAGAAAAGTCCTTGCCGCCGCGTTTGACGAAGAGCTTTACGCCCTTGAGGTCGGATAGCGCGTCTTCTTCCTCTTCACCGGTAGAACCTAGCGCGTCGCGAGAACGATTACACAGATCAGTGATTGAGATTACGGCTGTCAACCCAAAGTGAATTACGCACCGACATGAGTGCTCGTTGCGCGTACATGTGCCGCCAACGCATCTGGCGTGCTGGCACCGCCGGATGATACGGATGTGTCCCTGGCAGCTGTCACAGTTGCCGCACTTCCATGCACCGACACCCCTGAATCTGCCGCCTGAACATGTTCAGCGGTTTCAGGGACATCTGTTGGTCTGCTATCGCCTGTCGAGGGTCCAGAGTACCAAGCCGGCCGCTGTGAGCCGTCTGTCCCCACCAACGTAGCGCCAAAGGCAGTACCCGGTCCAGCGAAGGCAGAAAATGCAGAAGATGGTTTGCACTGAAAGAAGAGTGGCACAGGGCGGAACGGTAATTACTACGTGCAATGAGGATCAAGGTATCGAGGCCTAGACTTACAACAGGGATGGAAAACGACGAAGGCAGCGTCGACGGTGCGGACGCGGGTGAGGAGGTAGGTTTGGATGATGTCACGGGGGCGTCCGGCGGAGACGGCGGACCCTGCGTGCGGGCGCACACACACACGACGCAAGGGCGATCAGTCAGTCCGAGCCTGCACATCAGTCACACAGACTATGTTCTAAGCTCACCTCGATCGCAGATACGGATGAAACCTGCGCCTGGGCGTCGGTTTGCATGTCCGAGTCGTGCGCCTGTTCGATACCGGTCTGCAGAGGTGCGGTCGCCGCAGCAGGAGATGCATCGCGCGGCGGGCCCGCGCGGTCCGCTTCCGGTTCCTCCCTCTCAACGGCAGGCGACCCCTTCACCTCTGTCACATTAGCCTGCGGCTCCTCAGGGGTGGGTGTGCGACACCTTTTCCGAGGGGGGCTGCTAGATCTGCGATCAGGCTAGAACGATTTCTGGTTCAAAAAACGATTGGGGCAATTTTCAACGCACTACTCACGGAGCTTGTCGCAGCGCATTTATCATCGGCATACTAGGCAATTTTCAGGGTGAGTGGGACGATATTCGATGGAAACATGTTGAATGAATATACGTTGTCGATATCATCTTCTCGCGTTTTGCGCTTCAATGTTCCAGGCTCGGTAACGTCCGCATGCTACGTGTGTGGCGAGAAAAGCAGATACGGATCTGAGTGAGATTCAGATGTGAGGAACAGAGATCGTCCACGTACGGAGTCCGATGGTGTAGGGTAGTCTGACAGCGAGTCGGTGTCGAAAGACATGGATGTGGGTGTGGCGAGCGATGTATCGCTCGCACGAGAGTCTCGTCGTCTAGAGAGGAACTTCCTCGAGAAGGGGAGGCCGGACAACCTGCTGCAAGCATCGCATGCTCGTCATCCGTCTTTAGCCACTCAAGGACCATGTTTAACTCACCTCGCTAAACCGGCCCCCCGTTCCGCACACCTCCTAGAATACCTGTATCCGACCGCGGCGGAGACGGTAGCGAGCGCACAGCACACGATATTAAAGTCGTAGAGCATGTCTGGCAATGCCGCTACGTAGTATGTGTCGTAGATGAAGGTGATGGCAGTAGGATGAATGAGCGAGGCGAGTGGCGAGGGCGGTATAAGACAAACCTCGTTGTGCCCTCGCCGCTGCCACGCTACCCTTGCATGTACCTTCCGGCACGTGTGCCATTCCATGGGAGGACATAAAGCGCACAGCTTTGGTATTGTTCTACTGAACGCCCGACGCGACAAGCACGGGCTATCGCTGCAAGACGTCCTTGCTCCTCATCGCGAGCCTCGTGTAGTGGCCTCGACGGATATGGGAAGGCTTCATGGTCCTGAAAACGCGTTTTTTGATGAGAATTTTGTCTTCACAGAGCGAGGGGCGAGAATACTCACGACTGCTGTGCAAAAAGCTGGCGGGCGCCAAAGTGGGCTAGCCAAGTGGGTCGCGGCAAATGCCGCGTGCTAGCATCGACCGCCGACAGACTCTACAGTTCAACACGTTTTGTTCGTCTTGCACGGCAACCGTTCTCGATATCGGGGTACCTTGGGGCCCCAGTCACGCAGGTATTCTTCGCAAAACTTCATTTAATTTTTTCTGACTCTCCACATCGTCCAGGCATCACACAGTCGAGAATTCGGCCATCTTGGAGAAATCAGCCTGCGCAGGGACATACCCCATTTCCACAAAGCCACAGCTGGAGCGTACTGGGGCCCCAGCTAGCATGGAAATTTTGATGCATTTTGCTTCTAATTTTTCTCTCCACATCGCCCAGGCAGAGCGGAGTCGAGATGGCGGGGCCATCATGGTGGGAAGGAAGCCCGCACCCCCATCTTCAAGGTACATGCTGGGGGATACCGGGGCCCCATTCATCGTGGTATGGTCCTTTATCTCCTTCTCGTTTTCGTCGCTCCACATCGTCCATCATCGTCTAGACACAGTAGAACTGCGAATTTAGCCGTCTTTACGCGGCACGAGAACGTACCCCCCGTCTTCAAGGCACACACCGGGGTCTGCGGGGACCCCATCCATGGCCGTTCACTCGTGCTTTACCCTTTTGATTTTTACCTTTCGACCCTGCCCGGACGTTCCTACGTTCGAGACCAGGTTCGCCGTTCTACAGATGGAGGCCGAGTGGTGGGTCGTGCGAGCCCAAGCCACTCGCTCCAGTGGCGCTGAACTCCCCCAGCATTGCTGTAGGAGGTAGCTCCTCCCCCCTTGACGAGTACGCAATATTTACATTTATCTTGGCGTTGTTTGAGGCTTGGGAGCTGGGAGTTTGTACCTGCATGTGCGATGCGGTCCCCGTGAACGTTGTAGAACGTGTTGCTCCCACAGACGCACATGCTGCGCAACGAACTCCTTTCTCGAGACTTCTCGCCGATCCGCTGTCATGTCCGCTCCACCCAGAGACTGTCGGTACCGACCCCGGTATATGACCTCGCTTGCTCGACGTCGGGGACACATACTCTTCATCCCGACCGTCACTTTGCCTCTCCTCCTCGCACACTCTGCAGATCTTGCCCATACGGTCAACGGACGTGCAATTTCACCATCTGTCGCGTTCTCTCCTTCTGTCTGGGGTGTCGAACTGCCGTTTGAGGCAGGGGACGGGGATCGCGCTGATAAGTGGTTGATAAGTAACTTGCCATCAGTAAATAATAATTCCCCGTTGCGCTTCTAACCACGTGTCTGTAAGTACCATAGCAAATTCGCTGCTCAACGACACGTCGTGGGCGTGCCGCAAAATTGGGGCACGCTGTGTTCGTTGTTCAGTGCTCTTTGCGCTCTTTGCATGAGATCCAGTAGCCTGGTTCGCCGTTAGAGTCTGCACAAGCCCAAAGTGGACTGCGCTCCCAGCTTATCCGACGCCAACACGCTTGAGCGCCGGGAAGCGTGAGACCTTGACTAGCATCTTCCCACCTTTTAAACAAGAGGAGCGCATTGCACAGGGCTGAAACGCTCTCAAGAGTATGCATGCGTGGGATAGTCGGTAAAGTCGTCGGCGGGCACCTCGAAGGCGCTGCCGGCGCGATGGGAACCATCTCTGCACCGGACAGCCTGCGGTCGTGGCCAACGAATCAGCCACGTCAGCTTACGGTCCTTTCACAGGGTCTATAAGCCCTCTTCACCGCTTGATCCCTGTCGTCGACCGCCTTGATCCTTACCACATCGCTTGCAGCCGTCCTCCAGCAACCATGATGCTGCCTCAGCTCTTCGTCGTTGCGCTCGCACCGGCCTTCGTGACGGCCGCGTTGTTCCCAAAGGATTCGCTCGTGAAACAGATCGATGCGAAGCAGTTCAAGAAGATAATGAAGGACAATGTACGTAGCCGCGTCCGTCGCGATCCGCGGCCTTGCTAATACAAATACCGTGTTCTAGGGCACTACTTCTGTGGTTGCATTCACTGCACCATGGTGTGGCGTACGCTCGTGTACCCTATTTCGAATGACTAGACCGGCTGACATGTCCCATGCTATAGCACTGTCAGAATATGGCTCCCGAGTACAGCAAGGCGGCGTTGGGTGTACATCCCTTCATTCCATTCTACAACGTTGACTGCGATGATCAGAAGAACAAGAACTTGTGTGCAGAGCAGGGTGTACAAGGTTTTCCCACAGTCAAGGTACGTTCGCCCGTTATCCCGTCCATCGCTGAAATAACACGTCCTACGACAGCTCTTCCCTCGGGGTGGCGAAGCGAAACCCGTACTATTTGAACATCCTCAGCGCTCGGCAAGCGCTTTCTACTACTTCGCTGCGAGGAACATTCCTCATGGTGTGACGAAGATATACCATCTCCCGGACCTGCCAGCATGGGTCGATGAGGTACACACGATATGCTTGGTCCGTTAGCAGCCGTCTGACCGCCCGCTTCTTCGCATCGCAGCACATAGATCGAGACCGTGCGTTGCTTGTAAATAACGGGAAAGGAATTCCGCTATTGTGGCAGGCGTTGGGTAACAAGTACAAGGGGAAAATCACGTTTGGTATTCATCGCGATCGTCGTGGGGAGAGTTTCAAGAAGATGGGCCTGGAATACGAGAAGAAGGGCGACTCAAAGGTGTTGATCTACCCGGCTGGCTCGAAAGAGTTCATCGTTTACGAAGGTGCGCACTGAGGCCTCATCTCTATACCCGCCGCTTCGCTGTCTCCGTGATTTCTCCAAGCTCACGCGCTCCGCTTTGCTGCGCTGCAGGTGTCACCAAGTTCGACCCGCTTTCCAAATTCTTCGACTCCGTAGTCAGCGGTACAGCTGACCTGCGCATCGTCAACGAACAGGCTAAGAATGAGGAGTTCGTCCCTGACGAGACGGAGCTCGAGATCGAGCGCCAGCAGGAGGCACAACGCATGATGCTCGCGCACGGCGGCTTCTCTGATATTGCTGGCTTCGAGGAGGCGGTACAGGATGCCGTCAAGTCTGGACATGGCGCCGACTTCCACGCAAAGCATGGCTTTGGCATGCCTGATCTCTCGAAAGAGAAGGCGGACAAGGAGGAGGACCCGATGCACAAGATACTGAAGGCACAGAAGGAGGCGGAGTCGGCGAGTGCAGAGAGCCCAAAGATGGCTAAGACTGGCGATGCAGGGCAGATAGTGTTCGAGGCCGCGACGGAGAGTGCGCAACCCAAGACCGCCGATGCGGCTGGGACGCCTGAGCCTGACTCCGAGTCCGAAGAGGATACTGCGTTACCTCTTAGTGCCCAAGAGACTGGGTCGTCGGGCGCCGTCAAGGTCGAGGCTGAGGAGACGGCACGGCCCAAGGATGAGTTGTGAAATATGACCGTGCGCACCGCCCTGAGTGCCTTCGCTCGCATTTTCTGTAGCATTCTACGTCGTACTGCTGTGTATTCATTTTGTATATATCTGTGCTCGCTGTGCGGTTCTGGCTGTAGGCGACCCCGCTGGGGCCAATTTGAGCGTGAATTTGAAGGGTCGACCGGTCCACATTCGTGCGATCAAACGAGCATCAATTGTTGGCGAGTTGCGTTTGTGCGCACGCCCATGACCGAATCCGAAGCGGGGCCCGAGCGCCCCGGTTTCTCCGCAGAGGGCGTGCCTCCCAAGTTGGTTCCTGTCTGTCGTTGAAGCCCACGGCCTGCAGAGATGAGCCGTGAGTAGGCCCGCAGAGGTACGAGCAACAAGCTTTCGCAAAGCTTGTACGGAATTCGTTCGGTCAGGAACTTCGACGGTCTTCGCGGTGTTTCGCGTGGCTGCTCTCACCGACCGCCCTTGGACAGTCCAGATCGTCTTGCTGACACTCTGCGTCGCTAACGGTGGCCTCCCGCATGCCAAATTTCCCTCGGGTCCATTATGAGTGCAATGTGGCGACGACCTAGACACAGGCCCTATTCAAACCGCGTGCACAGTCGTGTACGTTTTCATGATGGCGTTGTAAGCAGATCCTTACCAGCGTGATATCTAGTGGAGCTGACCGTTACGAGCAGTGCTGTGCAGAGGAACTATGTTCCCCATACGGAGCGCCCACTGGCCTCTCCCGTTTGCTCCTTCAGGCCGACTCGCATGCCTGTTGCGATCTAGTTCTGGCTTTACAGGTGCGTTTCCAGGTAATTCTACGCCCGCAGCGTGGTCCAACCTAACATTAAGGCCCGAGCAGCCCCCGCATACGGATGTTGTTCCGTAAGATTGAAATGCTGTCAGGAAGGTCCCAGACAGAGGCCACCTCGGTGCTCATTTCCGCGGCTCCGTACGACCTGCGCTGTTTATCTTCTCGTAAGCTCCTCCAGCTTTTTCCAGAGATCGCGTTTCTAAATTGGATCAGTGATAGGGCAAATATCGCGATGCGGACTCGTGGCCGCCCCTCCCACGACCACAGCGGTCGTTTTCAATGCTGCGCTGGACCATGGGATGTTTTTTGGCCCAAAGGGGGGAGCCATGCGACCATGGACGCTTATCGAATACCGCAAACTTGTGGACCCGTATGGTAGGCAGCATCTATAGCTCACGCGCTCAACAGCCGCTGTTTGCGCAAGCAAGTCCAAATTTTCTAGCCCTTGTTCTACCCCTTGGTGGGCGTACCGCCTTCCGATTTGTGTATGTAACCCCTGTTGATACGATTGCCTTTCCAGGTCCGGCCCTCGTATGGAGGTTCACGAGCGAAGCCTCCCCGATATCGCCAAGGTTTCTCGATGGCCATGTACTCACCCGAGTTACCGTGATTCCGGCCGTTTTCGACGAGGCACTAGACTTTCTCTGTACGGCATCGGGTTCCAACACGTTGTGTTGGTTCTGTACGATGATCTCATCTTGTGGTGCCCGTCGTTCTCAATTCACATCCCGCGGTATTCCCAAATAATTTTAGTCATCGTCCGCTCTCGATTGCTCTCGAGCGGTGGATACGCTGTCCTTGTCGACAGCATCGACAGCGCGTTCTAAACTCTCGTTCGTACGTAATGTATTTACTGGTACGCGCCGTTTGGTCGGACACGTCGATGACTGACATGACGATGTGAAAGCAGATACCCAACGGCACAGATGACCTTCGATACTCCTTCTACGCGCTATGGCACGAACAATACGTCCTCTACAGAAAACCAGAGGCGCGCAGGCGCCGAATACAAGCAGGCGGAACAGCGCGAAGACCGATGAAATCAACTATATCGGTGTATGACCGAACACAAGACTGATAACATTCAGTCCTTACACAGATCCTGTGAGCATATCTACCGCCTAACATCCATTGACGCCTAAATGAGATCTTGACATCCTAGGGCACAAATAGCCGTTCCGAAGACAGGGTCAAACCGTCATCGTAGACGGTCGGGATAAACTTCGCAGCCCAGAAACGAGGCGATGTACCATTCTGTACGTCGGAGCTCGACGATGTTCTTTAGATTTGAAGACGGTTACCCATCAATATGACGACCGTGTGGTACGATGTGTTTATGCTATTCCGGCATCAG
This sequence comes from Pleurotus ostreatoroseus, assembly GCA_005298045.1. Classification (NCBI taxonomy): domain Eukaryota; kingdom Fungi; phylum Basidiomycota; class Agaricomycetes; order Agaricales; family Pleurotaceae; genus Pleurotus; species Pleurotus ostreatoroseus. The sequence continues at coordinate 190,201 of SWBT01000483.1, read as the reverse complement.
TTGCGTCGACAGAATCCTTCTTCTGCCCCCCACACGCCGTGTGGAGTAGAATAGTCTTTCCTGCAGTGCTAAGGCTGTCGTTTGACTAAAGGCACCGGCACATCGGCTGTCAGTTATATAGCGATCATGTTTACCAGGATCTACGGGTCCGGAAGGATTTAAATACTCCTTATATCTTTGCGAGGTCGAGCGGGGAAGTGGTATATCACCTGCCCACTTACGCGGCCGCCTACCCCTTACACCGATTCACTCTATCTAGCTCAGCTATCTCTACGCAGTAACCATGCCGCGTGCCTCAGCCTCGGACACGAGCATTAACCCGGCTGCTATCCACCAAACCAAGTTTCGCGTGCATCCAAGGAAAAGCTATAGCGAACGGATGTCAGAGACCCGAGCTGAGATCCGCCGGATTGTCAAGGTGGCCCTGCGTAGGCGTCGTTTCCCGATGCTCTGTGGCGGCATGACTGACTGTTACTCCAGGAGATATTACCCAGGATCCGAATGCGTCTATGCGCTGGCCCAGCTACTGGAAAGACATAGTCGTCAAGTACCATGTGATCATCGAGGGCTGGCCGCATACAGAGGTGCCGTTCCGGAATCTGAGCGACGTCTCCAACTTGCAAAAGTTGGAGATTCTCCTCAGAGGATGGCAGAGTGGAGAGATATTTTTCAGGCGGTTGGCGGATGAGGAGTTCGAGCTTCTGAGTGCGGCGCGTGCTGCACAGCTGGAGGCGAATGAGGAGCTAGAGCTTGCTGCACAGATGGCGGCGTCTCTTCATGGCGTGGCTGGCATAGCGTAGCGTTTCTGGTATCGGAAGAGCAGCAGAACATCAACAAAAATTTCTCTTTGTCGTCGACTGTACAGATTATTCTCCTAATGACGAACACTTAATCAGGACATGTCACTCGAAACAGGGACGCCAGTGATTGTGGGGGTTTCGCTCGCTGCGCTCATTTATCATATTCACGTCCAACATGCCGGAAGCACGGTTCGATCAGGTCTGCGAAGCGTCCATCATGATGCTGTACCTTGTGCCAAACAAGGCACTCCTTTACACCGCATGACTGCAAGCTTCTGCATGGGCTCCGTTGTACTCAGAAAACTATGGATGTATGGTTCGATCAAAACTGTGCCTTGTATTTACAGGAACTGGGGGTCAATCCAAGATGTCGACCCAAGTACTGTATTTATCGTTACAGGCTGGCTCAACTGGGTCGAAAAGCTCGCTCTTGGGCCGGCCGCGCCCGGCCCTGAGTTGTTGTACTCCGCGAATGTGACATGGTCAGTCCTGCAGATGACGCTTCAGCGCCAGACTTCCAGCAAACCAAAATTTAGACGTACTGAGGCGAACTGCGTAAAAACATCAATGTTAACATGGATCCACTTATGAATAGAGCCCACACTCACCTCGAGCTCCATACAGACCAGCCGGCCGCGGGGCTGCAGGGTACGCTGTGTTCAACAACTGTGCGCACACGTAGCTAACCACTTACACATTGCTGTGGAGAACCGTGTTCTGGAAGACGACGCGGGCATAGTCACGCCATGGCCTCCCCAGATAGGCAGTACCTGTACCCTGAACAACGGAATTGTCAATCACATACCAATTGGCATCGTCACTGGACCGGCCGGAGGCGGTAATAAATCCATTTGAGACGGTCTATGAACGTATGGGCGACTGTTCGAACTCAGAATACAAAGGCGGGCTTACGTTGATGACGGACTTCGTGATCCATAATCTGAAACGCATGGTAAGCGTCAGGTGTCAGAGCCTTCTGCTGGGAACAGCGCAAACGAAGGGCACTTACGACGCCTGCATGCCAAAGATCTGACAGCCGTTCTTGCTCAGATAGGCTTGAACTAAAGGGCAGAGAAAACACCCACAAAATCTGTAGCTCCCTCGATCCAACTGTTGCTGATGAATTCGCTAGGTATCCTATTCAGTATCTGATACAGTTTCGAAGCGACGGACGACTCACACTCCTTTGTCTGCTAACAAGGTATCCCTATGGCGGAAAAGTTCAATAAGGCAATTTCATAGTAAGGAATACTAGAAGGACCCACTGGAAGCCGGTCAACTTGAGGCCGTATCCGCCAAACTGGCCTGCTTGAATGCTAAGAGCGATAGCTTGGGACTGTTCGACCTACAGACGGAGAAGCTTGATTTTTGCGCCTCAAACGTCATTCAATGTACTCACGGGATCTCCGTACGTGTTTGCGATGTTGAGGTTGTATAATGAAACGTTCGCCGCATGTACTTGCACCGTGCCACTAGCGTCATTCGACCCAGCTGAAGAAGCGGGCAAATCATTCGTCAACGTGACAGCTACCTGGGAATCAGCGATCATCCAGGGGACCGATAACGTGTCGATTTACTGTTTCCACTGTATGATCCCGGCACATTCGTCTGCCCGTAGATCTTGAGGTTTGCGCGCGAAATGACCGCCTGTCCTGTATAGGTGCCGGACTGAATAAAATAGACCTGGCGGTTGATAACCATCAGAAACGGCACACGTGAGACATACAGTGCGGGAGCATGACGTACTGAGCTTGAGGTGTCTTCAAGCGCAGCACTGAGAGTAGAGTACTTTCCGGCGGGTCCGACCACGATAGCTCCCGCGGGCGGAGAACTTAGCGCCCGAGCTATTGCGGGCAGAGTAGAGAGAGCTCCAAAGCGCACCCACTTCATTTCGGGTGAATTTGCTGTCGATGTCAATGAGCGAAGGCTGTATATATACGAAATGCTGGCATTGGAGACGTGTCCATTGCTCCCCTTCCCGGATGTTCGCGGCCCGCAGGATCGGTCTGTGCGACGTACTGCAGAGGTCAGTAGGCATTTGCCCGTGATGTCTCGTTGCGCAAAGCATGTGGCCCGCCGTCTTCACCCCATTAGAAGGGCCGACGATCCGCCGCCCAGGTGAGTGCGAACAGCGAGTAGCGCTCGACGTCGTGCACGCTCCGTCGGAAGAGGGCCTTGACACGAGGTGGAGAATGTCACACAGAGCGGCACAAGCGTCCCGGCGTATTGAGATTCTGGACAAGACCTCTCAGCTGACAGTAACTCGGATGCGCAAGCAAAGGCAAATGCAATTGACAGACAACAGAACGACAAGCAATAGCGAGTCTGATTTAAACAAGGGCTTTCCGCCTCACTGCAGGTTTCGTCCTCTTTCGCTTCTTTCCCTGTTCGAACTGGTTCGCCGTCTTCAAGTCGCGGCCAAGCAAGTCTTCCTTCCTAACTTGATAGATACGCACCTGCGTGGGAAATGTAAGAAGCGTAGAGGAACATGAACATTAAACTTACAATCCAATTTTCTGATGTGAAGGCTTCGTCTAAAAGTGGCGTGAGTGTGTGATTGCAGCTAGGGGTCCTGTGGACGCACCAAGATAATCAAGAGTTGGTCCAGTCTTAGGCAAGGACTGCCCACGGACACGGTCCACGACTTGGTTTCCACCGAAAAGTTCCGCAAAGCTGGTAGACAGATGAGCGCGCGGTATATCGCACGACGAGTCAACCTACCGATAGTATGACATCTTGTACATCAAGCTGTTCTTCATAGCAGGTGACGCCATCTCATCCACGCGGTACTCGCCTTGTGGAGTGAAGTAGTTTGGCTCTTGGATTTCGTCAGGCCACACGCCCTGTGCAATCCTAACCATCCACAGGAACTTATTGATGTCGTCACCAGAGTAGCCAAGGAGGCCTCCAAAGATAATTAGCACATAATCTACGTCATGCTTGCGGAGAATTGGATAAGCGACTTCTTCGCTGCTTGACATGGCCTTGCCAACAGTGGCAATGTGTGCTAATGCGGGAAGGATTAACATGGACCCACATGAACTCTATCACACTTACTGTTATTCCAGGTATTGTTGTCTACCAGCGTCGGCCTGTCTGCCATGCCAGCGATCTGATAGCCATAGTCCCACCAGCTCATGACCACAGCGTCCTCCGGCGTGTTTTGTCTCAGCCAATAGTACGCTTCACGGAAATCGTCGATGATGTGTTGACTTCCATCGGGATTTGTGGAAGCGAGAACGACAGACGGAGATGAATATGCGTTGGCCGTGACCCATGTGCAATGAAGGACGAAGAAGATTAACATGCCGAGCGCGTTCAAGAGAACAGCAGCACGGGTGTTAAGTCCGAATATGCCATGGGGCTTGCCCTCCTGTCCCGGAGCGGTGAACTTTGCAATTATGTCTCCGAGTGGAGTGCTGGGCGCTGGCGGAGGGGCCTTCTTCGCCTTTTTGGGATCGGCTAGGGCAGTTGGATCTTCCTCTGCCTCTTCTTCAGATACCGCCGGCTCGGTGGGATCGAGGAAGGTGTCAAGAAGAGAGGAGAAGGCGATAGCTGCCGCCACACAGACGACCGGTGTCAGAGTGAGCATGAGACGAACCATAACGCCTGCAAAGTAGCTGGCGACAACAGCATAGATGATGACGAAAACGTGCTCATCACGAAGTTTGCTGAAACACATAATGACGCCCGCCGGGAACAGGAAGACGAGGAAGTTCAGGTCCATGAAGAATGAAGGCCAGGCTGTCGGTTGATGTTCAGAAACTGACGCGATGATAGGAATGTACCTAGAGACGAATTTGTAGGTCAGTGGGTCCAGCTTTATCGCGCTATACAAACTCACTTCTTTGCATAACCGGTGTCCCAGAGTGAATAGAAACGACCAGTCCATGGAGCAATCCAGCCCTTGTATGTCAGGCCGACTATAGCGAGCGCACCCAAGACGCCCATGCCTATCACTGACGCGAAGAGCAAAGTCTGGAACTGCTTGGACGAGACGTGGGAGCGCACCAGCTCCGCGAACGCGATAATTTGTAGTAGACCGAAGACGCCTAACGGTTTGTTCATGAGTGCACATATGGAACTAACAGGATTCGAATGTTCACGTACCAAGCGCTGCCATGTGTTCGCTAGTCCGCACAGGTTGGAAGCCGACGAACGGGACTTGCATACTCGCAAGCGTGCCGACGGCGTACCATGAGGAATAAGCGACATACAGTCGGCTACTGAAACGCCCCATTAAGATCAGAGCGAGTGAGTGCAGTGGAATCATATTTGTGATGAACGCATAACCACCTGTATCGGACCATCATAAATAAACAATACTTCAACGTAAGATGGCATCACGTACCCCATGCAGCTACCATGTAGAAATAGAATAGAGCTGCAAGCGTTCCAAAGAAAGCACTGCCCAACTTGAGCGCCTTGATCCAGCAGAAGAACGTGAACATTAGCAAGAATATGGCGATAGCTTCGTTATCGTAAGAACCGGCAACTGAGCGGGATATATAACCGGGCACTATTCCAATGAACGCTGCGGCTAGCAATCCGGCACTTTCGTCCTTCATCTCTTTGGTGAACCTGTACAAATAAACAGCATATACGCATGTATTTGGCTTATCAACTCACATATAGGTAGACCATGCGGTAAGCGCACTGAACCCGGGTGCTAGTAGGACACAGATGTTGCGAATATCCACCGGGAGATGCAGTGCATGCAATAAGTTATAAATAACACCGCTTGTAGCCATAAGACCTGGATAGATGGTCCCGCCTACGACACGGCCCAGAGGGTACCATGCTGTGGGATCGAACCAATTCCAGAATGCCTATCATTGACGCGTCAATGATAGTACATGAGCAGTAGAGTGAACGTACATAGAAGCCTTTTGACGCAAGCACTCTAGTCGCGCGACTGCAATTCTCGTATAAGCGAAAGCAGCAGTAGATATATCCATAAAAGCGTACTAATTGAACCATGGATCGCTATCAAGCGGGTAAGCTTCATATTCGACAAATACAGTCAAATCACACATACAACTCGTGGATTATACTCTCGAAATTGACGACGGCAAACAGACGAGATGATATGGCAGCAGCAGAAATGAGGGCGAGGGCAACGATGCGCAGCAACGACCTGGTGTTTGCGACTGTCGCTGGCGAGACGTCTGAGGGTAACGAGTACGCTTTCGTGGCCATTGCCACTAGCTATCGTTACTTCCGCAAGATTGCGGACAATGTGAGGGAAAAGAATGGAGGAGAGGGAGGCAAATGGTCGGTCGTGAGAGGAGGCGCGACTTCGCGGACGCGGACACGTCGCAGCTGATGGCGCCTCACGGGCGCTTGGCATGTCGGCAACACCTACCGTCCAAAATTGGCAACTGTAGTATTCGAGAGAGGCAGGGCAGGGGGAACTGCAGAGTTGAAGAGAAATACGGCTCAGAATAATGAGCACAATTATGATTCTCGCCTCCCTGAATAGAAGTCAACCCTTCCCGCACAACGCCTGTCTGATATGCTCGCCGCAGTACAAGGACCAGTTCAAGATGTGGAAAATAGAGTTAAGGTCCTCATCTCAGTATGTCATCCGTGTCGTAATGCAGTATCCAAAAGATACCACCGAGTCCCCATGTTCTGCGGAGAAGAAAATCCGAATGTTCGCTTTATCTCACCGTGAATCACGAGCACAATTCACACTCCTGAATTGGGGTTAGGGACTGTGAGAGAGGACCTGTCTAGACTCCGCGTTCGATCTGCTGTACCCTCCGCGCCAAGACTAATCAGGAGTTTCCGCAGGCTTTCAAGTGCATGCTGGCAATATTGGTGTGTTGGATGTGGCCCCAAGACAGTGGTAACGGTAGATAGAGAGTCGGTATATCTCAGGCCCTGGGGGCCTCGCGCACTAACATCGAAGCAACTCTGGACGACACCTCGTCACCCCTGCATCGAAAGAATCTGAGGTCCGTATCATTCATTCTGCGTATTGCAAATAACTCACTTTCTCTACCGTTAGAAATTGTACTAGATCGCGCTTCTCGAGGCACGCACAGTATGTGTGGGCGGGTTCTATGACCTGTCATCCCGAAATCCAACAGACTGCTCATTCAAAGGCGGCGTGCCTAGTAGAAGTGCCGCAAGCGTGCATCAGTCTGACAACACCATATCGACCCTTGATTTTACTACCTCCTAGCGGTCGCATCGCCATTTGTTGGACAGCGGCTCGAGTAATATGGAAGCGTCTGTTGCTGTGCTCTGAAGCTTCGCGAGTTGTTCGGACCGTATGCATCCGGCGGCATAGTACTGACCGCTTCGAAATTCCCAGTTGACGACTCGCCTTGGACACTGATGTGCGAGGGGTTGTCGGTTTCCGTCGTTCCCATGACCAAGGGCCAGAACACGATTTACATAGATCATATGTCGTACATCAGGTCTTCGAGCACTACATAGAAATTTCAAAATCCCAGATGTTCCACCGTCTTGTCGCCATTCTTCCAATTCTACATAATGGGCACAAGGAGGTCTCTGCATTGTTGCTCAACGACATTGTAGACCGGGTGAGACCGGGTTTCTGTGGTGCAAAACATTTTAACTGGGCGCATTGACCTTCAGCGTCGCTAGAGGTCGGGATCGCAATGCCCGCTTGGTTCGTACAGCAGATTACAACATGTATTCTAAATACTATGATATCAACAACTCCAAAACCATGTGCTACAATGAGGAGAATCCTTGTGTTTCGTGATGAATGAACAGAGGTCATAGCTAAGCGTAGGTCGACAACGGCCCATGCCGGTGAGATGGACGCGCTCCCTAGTCGTCCTCACCGATGATATGCCGGGCAGCCTCTGCCTCCGTATCCACAGCTGGAACCGGAGCATACCATTTGGAAGCAGCGGTAAGCTCGATGCCGTTACTACTGTCCGAGGACGAGCCGTTACGTCCCGAATGAGCCCAGACATTGATCAACGAGACGATGAGAGCGTAAATGACGAAGGCAATGCTAACAACGACAAGTATTGTCAGCGTGAATACCGGCTGACACATGCTCTGCACGCACCTGAACATGAGAAGGATGTACGTAACGTGGTCCATACCCTCATCGTTGATGAAGTGGAGCTCTTCATCAGTCGCGGACATGAAGAGTACACTGTAATAAAGCGTAATATAACCTCATGAGAGCTGGAAGCGGATAATAGTCAAGTGGGCATACCCAGATGCTGTGAGGAGCTAGAATCGCGTAAGCCTGGAGGTGCCCTGCAATAATTAATGCCGATAGACTCACGAAGGGTGGCAGATGTCGGAAGGCCTTCGCGGACTGCCATGAGGCGGAAGAAGACGAGCTGTCCGTCAATGTATGTTCGCTGTTGTTATCATCGGAGGGAGCAGACTCCGCAAGAGCTGTGTATTTCGGCGCAATGAAAGACACTTCGATGATACGAGTCACCCCCGCCATCATCAGAGTATACCCAACCATAGCATGTACCTAAGATAATTTCGAATGAATATGATAACGATGAACGTCAAAATTGACCACAAACTTTTGTAGAAATCATAAGAGCTTGCGCATGATCTGAGAACGCCCAGCCGGTCATAATAATGCTGTCAGAAGTATAATGAGAGACAGACACGAGGAGCGAAAACTTCGACTCACATGACAGCGGGTACTACGGTACGCTTAGCGAGAAGATTGAGTCAGACAGACAGGATTATGCGGAGAAGATATGGGCTCACTTGGTTGTTTCGTGCGAGAATAATGCCGAGAATTCCTCCAGCCCACCAGATGACTCCCATGACACTGTTTAAAGCTTAGATATGAGCATTTCAAAAATGGTGAGGCGTAGATCGAGAAACACACGTGTGCTGCATATCTTTGACGGACCAGTCACCACCATGGTGTTCGGTGAAAGTGTTGACTGCGACGGAGAATAAGAAACATAACCTTCGTGCGGAGATTCCCACATACCGATACCCTAAGAATACAGGAGTCACGTAAGTGTTGTGCGTAAACTCAGAGCGCGAGCAAACTTACCCAGAGCATGATGACCCAGGAGTCCCACCACTCAGGGCTGCGCCCGCTACGACGGACCCAGGCCTCGCCGACTAGCAGCAGTATTGCCATAATCACGCCGTAGGCGATGAAGCCACTGCCCATAATGTAGTGGGCTAGGCACTGCCCGAGTGCACCACCGCGGCAATACCCTCTGAAGGCGATGGCTCCGAAGAGCATCTGTATCCACCCGAGAATTGGGTAAGCTTTGCCCACCACTCCATGTGCGCGCACCGCCCACGGACGGATCGTCTCCTCATGTATGTGGAGTTTCAGGTAGATACCTAGGGCGAGCTGCAGGAAGATAGGCACGAAGAGGATATTTGCCATCACGCCGTGTGCGCCGGCCAGGAACGCGCGACCGCCATGCGAATGTCCTAGGATATACCCACCAAGGGTGAAGGCGATAGCACAACTCTAGACGAAGATTTCTTTGAAGCAAATGAACAGGATGGATAGGCACAACAACACACCTGTAGAGGGACATGCCATTTACTCCTCGCCATGCCTAGAACCATGCCTATCGGGAAGAGGAAACCCCATACGATGATTTGCAAGAAGATGTGAATCCATAGAATGTTGTCCACAGGCTTATTCGCTTCGTCCTCGTCGAGGATTGAATGGTGCTTATGGGCAGCAGAGGGGATAGCCAGAGCCAGGAGCAGCGCAGCAGCCGCGAAGACCGTTGTCGAATGAAACCGAGACATTATCTTCAGTCAAGCTAGTGCGTAGATGGAATGTCCGAGTCTTGTACGTATTCCTTGCTACTATCTAGGACAGTAACAGCGAAGAGGGCTCGCAGCCGACCTGCGTTGTGGGCGTTGGAGGAAGAGTTTCCTGTCGCCCGAATCCGCCTTCACTGGCGTCTAATTGCGGAGGTCGTGTTTGACTAACGGGACAGGCGTAAGCACTGCCGTCCGCAACGCCGCGACTCTGTACACAACTACCATCTCTTCCCCCTTACGCTGTGCAAATTTACTAGTTTCATCAAGTTCTGGCAATATTATGTCGAACTCAAGGAGCGTGGAGGACACATATGAGCTGCAGAATGACCAGCAGCTTGATGAACTGCATTCAAAGCTACGTACACTTCGCGGGGTATGTACACCAGCCACACGAGCTATCGCTAGGACTCATCCCAGTAAAGGTCACCACAGATATATACGACGATGTAGAACGTCAAAACACGTCTTTGGATGGAACGGTATGTCGTGTTCTATCGCTTGTCGAGCGCCTGTGATTCTCATTGTCTGTGAAGCGCAACACCTTTCAGGCATTCGGAGACCAACTGGCGCAATCCAGCAGGCGTGCAGGGCAAGCCTTTGGTCTTACATCTGGTGGCGTCAGGCAATGGCGAATCATAGGCTACTGCGTTATCGCATTCCTTGGGGTCTGGATCACCCTTCGCATAATGTGGTGGTGGTGGCCATCGTCACCGCCCCCACCATAATTAGGGTATATGAGGCAGGACGGATTGCAGGTATGCAGTTATCAAATGCATGATAGTCCTCTACTTACGACTTTTTTCAGGATTGACTTTGCATACCTCGTACTTTGTATTGTAATGTTAAGCTATTTCGATACCCCAAACACCTTCACGCAAATTAGCTTAGGTATAACGGAAAACCTCTTATTACTACTAAAGGTAATGTACATTGTGGAGATAAGATGGGGCAGTCTAGTCAGGAGCCCGGAAAGTGTTAAGAGGATGTAGAAGGTAAGATTGTGGAGAAATATCCAAAAGAGCGCATACGCATATCATCTATCTCTAACATCTAATACGAAAAGGGAGTTTCTGGCATCCAGGCACAGTATAATGGAGATCGTTACGATATGAGCAGTGTTGAAGACTCAAGCATAGTCATAGACTACGATACGTCCATCCGTACAACCGATGGCGATCCTTCCCTGCTCGTCGCAAAGAGCAAGCCGGGACCAAGTATCGTTTTCTTGTTGTATGTGGAAGACGTTGACCGGTGTGTCCGCCTCTGCATTGTTTCCAGGAGGAGCTGCCTTCTCCGCATTGACTTCCAGATTTACGGCGTGTCGCGGCATGTCGGGTTGCTGATCAGATGAAGGCGGGGAAGGGAAACGCAGAAGCTTTCCAGCGATGCGTTGGCCACAGTCGCCCGCCTGGGCGGGGCAACAGCTGTCCGTCTGTGCATCTAACCACAACGCGGTACCATAGGTACCCAAAACGGCGTCGGAGGGTGTGAAAATACGTAGAGGAGCGGGCAGTGAGGCGACTGTGTAGGGCTTGAGCTGAGGCTCACTGTCTGCGCGTTCAACAGAAGGGGCGGATGTCGGAGAAAGAGGCGCCGTGATGAAAGCAGACGAAGCCAGGTACGGGAGGGAGAGCTGAACATGCCGAGAGGAAGGGTCCGCGGCAAGACGAGTACGTGGTTTGTAGTTGGGGTTCGGTGGGAGAATGAATTGATGCAGGATATTCACTGGCCAAGGATACCAGCTGTCGAACCTAAGGAGAAGGCACAGGGGCGGCGGAACCCCACTCAAATCCTGCTGCGGACTCGAATCGCCTGCAAATTGGGAGAGAAGTGGGTGTGACTGCTGAGGCTGAACGGTCAGTGTGTCCAAGCGCCATTGGAATTTGTGCTCTGCAACGGGCAGCAATTCAAGCGCCTGGAACTGGGCCGAAGAGAGCGTGGTGGGAGGAATTGTCGGTAAATGGTACAAATGAATGAACTGCTGCCGGAAGACGAGAACGAAATCGTCTATGATGTAGGCCTTCAGACAGCGATACTCCTAAATGTACGAAGTCAATTTCTCTGCTGGCTAGAGTAATGAAGGGAAATAAACGCACATCAATTGTCATCGTTGGGTCGTCGTGGATCAACGGTACAAGGAGACTGTACTGTAAGATACCGAGTTCTGTGTTGAACACACGGACATGGTGGGAATTATCAGTGGCAAGGAATGTGGAGCCATCGAATAGAAGACAGTGCTTGAAGCTGTGGAACGAAACACATTCCCTGAATGCTGGCGTCGATGCCGTGAAGTCAAGGTTTAGACTCGTGGTAACCAAAGGGCCGTCTGTAATCGGTTCCTCATCCCTACAATCAAAATGTAACGATGTTAGGTTGCTATTCCTCGGCCCAAGAAGCAGGACGTGACGTACTGAAATTCGGGGCGCATCTTGCGGGTGATACAGAAGACATGCGGATGCCGGGGGTCGGCATTCATGTAGGTGCTGAACAAGTCTTTGCAGCGAAAATTTGCAATACTGGACGGATGGGGGGACTTCAGGTCCCAGCAGTCAATGGAATACTCCCGTCGCCGCGCCCCTTGGTCAAGCAGCGTCAGGGAGAAGAGGTATCGGTTGTCCCGCCCGGGAACTGGGTACAATGCAAGGACACGAGGGCGCTGGTGGGCAGACGACGGCACCACACCCAACTGTGAGACCCTCGTGGGTCTTGGCGAGGCAGAAGTCCAATTCCTACGCAATCGAAGCGCACATCGGGTCACGTCCTCGAGCTCGGAAGAAGATAGCGTGGATATGTAGCGGTTTGTCATGTTCGGAACGGGTAGGCCCGGGGATACCACATGAAGATAGAGGGCGTCGTGCCAGACGCTCCGTGCATGTGTAAGAGCACGCAGCTGCTTGCATGTCTGTGGCGTAGGCTCGAGTCAGGACACGCTGCACATGGAACTGTAAGAAATGAAACACACCATGTGCAAGTTTATGATATCCTCCACGGTCAGATCTCGCAGGACGACCAACAGGACGTCCAAGGGAAGCTCTTCTAGGAAAGCCATGACCACAGTTATCTGATGAGATGTCGCTCAGCGACTACAGGTGGGATCGGAGTGCGATGGGTATTACGAAGAGGGGTATTCTAGCAGATATTCAGTGTGCAGTGATGGTTAGAGAGAGAGATGTGGAGGACTGCGACGGTTGCACTTTAAATATTAAATATGTGCCGCCAGGGACATGACGCGCGGAACCCCATCGCGGGTGATGCCATCAGAGTGATCGGCGGTGTGGCGGGCGGCCCGAGCGCGCGTCGTGTCCTCGCGCAATCCTGGCGCTGGACCACCACCATCTCATCTCCTGCTAAGTACTGCCGAACCCGGTGGCTGCTTAACTACATTTCCGAGGAACAATAAGCCAGATCACAAGAAGAAAATAGCACATATGGCATCGGACAGAGATCAGTTGCTCTCCATGGGGTTCGATGCGGCTCGTGTCGACTGTAAGCACTTTTTCCATCTTTTATTGCTGCTTCTGCCGACATATACCTATGCATCCATCATCTGATATTTCCAGGGGCACTAAAGGCGACTGCGGGGCGTGGCTTACAGCCGGCGATGGACCACCTTCTCGAGAACGAGGGTAAACCAGTACCCGACCTCTCGTCCGTCTCAGCTACCGCCACAAGCAGTTCGAATCCCGCGCCCGCTGATGTAGACGATGAAGATTTGGAAGCACTCAAGGCTGTATATGGTCATACAGGAGGTTTGGAAGCTCAAACTGCTGCCGCAGCCGCCGATGTAGAGGCCAAGGTCAACGCTATTCGTGCCACTGGTAGTAAGCTGCTGACGCAAACTCTATAGAGTATCAAATGCTCAGAATGCGGCAAGATCTTTAGGAATACTGCCTTGGCCCAATTTCATGCTGAGAAGAGTGGGCACGACCAGTTTGAAGAGTCTACAGAGGAGGTGCGTCATCTCACTATTCTTAGGCTGCAAGCTGACCACAAGTCGGGCGCTTCAGATCAAGCCTCTCACAGAAGAAGAGAAGAAACAAAAGCTCGCAGAATTACGTGAGAAAATGACAGCAAAACGTGCAGCCAAGGCCAAAGAGGATGAGAAGGAGGCACGCGCGAACGAGGCCATTAGGAGGAAGTCGGGCAAAGTATGACTTCCTCTCCGTTCCCGTGGGGGTTGTATACTAAGTGCTATTTCAGGACATAAATGAACTCCGGGAGGAGCTCAAGCAGAAAGAGATCCTCAAGGAAGCCGAAGCTAAACGCAGGGGTGCGTGTTTTCGGGCATTATCACCACCGTCCGACTTTCTCATACTCTGTCCTACAGAGAAGCTCGAGGACGCCAAAGCGCGTGCCGCTATTAAGGCGCAGATTGAGGCCGATAAAAAAGCCCGCGCAGAGAAGGCTGCACGTGAGAAGGCACTTCGCGAAGGCAAGCCGATAGTCGATACCTCGGCTGGTACGCCAACATCGTCTCCTGCTGCCATTGCTGCCGCGACGTCGGGTTTGGCCGGTCGCGACTATCCGCAAACAAGGTTGCAAATTCGCATGGCCAGCGGAGGTCAGCCCTATACAACCACGCTACCGAGCGACGCTAGTGCGTACCCGAATATATTCTTGTTTACTATATTGACTTTGCGCGTTTTAGCTCTTCGAGAGGTTGCAGAGTTCCTTGCAGGACAGACCCTAGCAGTAGACGTAGAAACCGTCACTTTTGCACAGCATTTCCCTCGGTGCGTGACACTGTTTTGCTGACGAGCCAGATTGCTGAATTGTGACTTTGTTGCGTAGTAAACAATTCTCCCAGAGTGACTTTTCACGAACCCTCAGGGACTTAGGACTCACTCCATCCGCAGTAAGTGCCGTATGCGCTCTTCATACTCCTTACTGTCGGCTCACAACTTCTGCAGGTTCTCATCGCCTCGTGAAAGTTATTCCATAAGCGATTCATAAGGTTATTGTCAAATCCATGCTGTCAGAGTAGCATCGTCCGAGAACAATGTACTTATATTGAATTGGAACATCAGACTTTCAGATCTCTGAAATACCTCCGGTGAGATCTACACGAGTCGTGTGGCTTGACAGTGGTTCGAAAATTCGGCTGCCTCAAGGCAGATCAGAAGAAAGGCTCTTTGCAGAACCTTTCGCACCGGACCGGATCAAGTCTATCATGAATCGAACTTTGAATGTAGGTGTTTCCGATACTTGCGTGCAATTGTGAAGCTAAATGCGACCTGTAGGCTTACATCGATAGGAGAGATTCGTATCACACTCCCTAGGGATTCAATAACAGCTTCCTTAACCATGCATTAGCCCGCCAGCGAGGCGAAGACTGCCTCCCGCGCAAGAGCCGCGCGACGTTACTACAGATCGTTCTCTTTTAATTGTGTCTTTGATCCTCTATGCATAGATATGACTTCAGGTAAGAGAAGGGCTATATAACTAACAAAAATTCGTCCAGAAAACGAGTAAGCACCGCAGTCCACTGGCACAATCACGAGGGCGACAAAAGCAGCCCTCACCGCGTCTAAAGATAATTATGTTTTCCGCCCTGATATGACAACACGTGTAGCTTATTTTACTGTCTGGAAGAGTGTAAGACCTTCTCGTCCTCCGAACGGTTCAGGTGTGTGGTTCCTCTGAAATTTTTCATGTTCGCTCAATCACTAGTCTTAACCTAGACGTCGAGATATAAAAACAGCAGGGACAACTGCAAGATCATTATGGTATA
The DNA here is from genome assembly GCA_005298045.1 of Pleurotus ostreatoroseus. NCBI lineage: Eukaryota > Fungi > Basidiomycota > Agaricomycetes > Agaricales > Pleurotaceae > Pleurotus > Pleurotus ostreatoroseus. The sequence goes on along the minus strand of SWBT01000483.1, from coordinate 174,901 downwards.
AAATCAATGTATTCTCTACTGTTGTGCTGCAATATCTGTCGTTTTGGGAGGCCGCAGCTGCCACTGACTTCTGTACGGCCACGGAGTACAACTTGGGACGTCTGCCGAGTAATCGCATTTGCGCCACTATGGCGCCCGTCGCCGTAGATGGAAAAAATATGATGCTCCACGCTGACGCGCACTGAGTGGTCTACGATGTTCGATTCAGGGTGTATAGTCGGCATGTTCTGATCTCTGCAGGCGAACAGTGCGTTCAAAAACGCATACAGGCACTATATTGCTTATCTCTTCACATGGACGACCTAAATCTCGTTCAATTTGGCTAACAACTCTTCGTGACTATATGAGCTACACTCTCAGTGGCTATGTATATTCAAGATGCTACTTCTGATACGATTCAAAACTTGTATCGAAGCAACGAATTCGGAGGTACGTGGTACAAACGGTACATCGTTTACTGTGAGCTGCCCTCCGCGTCCGAAGTGCCCTCTTTCGTGAGCTGTGGTCGCGACGGTCAGTAATCATTGTCGACGCAAGTAAATAGGACTTACAGAGGGAAGCGCGGTAATCCCAGTGCCCTTCCCATCCTCGATGGTACCTTCTCTGACTGGCCGAAGCTTCTCGTCCTCGCGGACAAGAATGGCAGCGTAAATGTCTTTCATCTTCACCTGGACAGCGTCAGAGGGACAGTCGTTGCTGGCAAGAGGAAGAACCTTGCTCTCGCGTAGTCGAGCAAGGTTCTCAGCTATCGCGGGAACCGCACGCTTCACGATGATAGGAAGGGTGTTGGACTCCGTGTCGTTCAACCTCTCGTATCTCCCGTCCAGCATTAGTTGAATGGTGCCGCGTCCCGTGGTAAGGAAGCCGTCAAGATATTGTAGTATGTTCTTGAGATGGGTCTGATACTTCTCCTTGATCTCAGGGGTGTGAGGCTTATGGGTAGCCAAGAGAGAGAGAACGATCGCGCAGCAGCTTAGCAGATGTTCGTGGGGTGCGAACCAGAATATCGGAGCAGCAGTTGTCCATTCTTGTTGCGCCTCGCAAAGCTTTCCAGCAGTGAGTTCTGCCCACTTCAGCACCTTAACGATATCTGGATATGGGCATTGGTGCGTTAGTACAACTCGGTGCGTCGTGAAATGCTTACCCTCAGCGCCGAAGAGTATATCGTCCTTCTCGGCGTCGAGAATGTCGAAGAGCAGAATGGGGAGTATACGTGCAGTAGATTTCCAGCCTAACAAAGACTGATCTTGGTCCTGATCTGGTGCGCGTTCGCAGCAAATGTAGAAAAGTTCCCTGATAAACTCCCTTCGGAAGTCGTCGAGAGCGCCTTTGTCCATCGGGGCTTCCTTGTCCTTGGGGCTCGTCTCTGCGTCCAGAATGCGCCAGAGGAACATTGCGACGTAAGGGATATCCGAATCCTCTGATCGCCATACCTTTCCCTTCTTGCGGTCCTTGTCATCCGCCTGTTGCGTCTTTTCCGGCCAATCCGGAGATGTGAGGACCTCCATGAGAAGACCCCTGAACTCTTGAGAGAAGTGCGTGTTCACTTTGTCGAGAGCTTTCTCGCTGAGTGTTCCCTTCGACAGCATGCGCGACATGTCAGTGTGCCCGTCGTGCTTCAAGGATATCCACTCCATGACACAACGGGTTCGCCGTTGAGGAGCGAGATCCGATAAACAGCAGCGGATGTCCGTGATGTTGGGACCGGCCGTCGGTGCCCACGAGAGAGCCTCTTGGTCGAGTAAATGCTTCAAGTTCTTGCTCTCTGCCCTATCGGTCTCACGAGATGTCCAGAAATGACTCGTCTCCGTGGTGGGGGGCTGGAGGGCAAGGAGGTATCCTGTCGAGAACGAATTGATGTTGTTCGCCCACCTCGACAACGTCGCATGTTTCTTAGTCGCGACGCAATCGACAAGCAAGGAGATAGGAATTGTGATGATGACGGTCATTACCGCCGCTACCAGCCAGCTGAGGTTCCAGATGATATGGACCAGAGGCGACTTGTAAGGGCAGCTCGGCTCGATGAGTGGGAACAATGAGACGAGGACGAATAGGACGAGGGAAAGGCTGGACACCACGGTGAAAGGAAGCGCGACGTCTCTGTTGGAGTGACGGACGTATTCGATCAAGCCGATGAGGAAGAGAATGACGGAGATCTGTACGAGCGCAGGGAGGATAGTCACAATGACAGGGACCTGCCACCGCATGATACCGCGGTATCGCAGCTGACGGAGTCTGATAGCCTCCCGGAGAGGGATGTGCTTGGGTATACGAAGGTGGCGTAACCATTGTTGTATAGCGATGGCGAAGAACGCAGCGATAAGGCTGAGCGTGAGGCTGAAGAACCAGAGCGTGTTGACCTTTACTGCATAATCCGGTGGAGAGTTCGTGGTGCCGGTAGACGCATCGGCCAAGACGTGAGTGGAGTTGACAAAGTTACTCGTGATTTGGAAGGACGAGACTCGGGAAGAGATCTCGGCAAGAACCATCGCGGGGCCGTTCGACGGCGCATCTGCGCTGATCAGCCCGAAGGACTCCACCACAAAAGCTGATACAACAGCAGAATATAGTGCGGCCTTCAACGAAGGTTTCAGTGAGCGGGACCGTGGAAACGAAACGTATGCGTACAAAGATGAGGAGATTGTCCATTTCCGATTTCCAGCTTTCAATGAGATGTTCATCTTGAGCACCCATCGCCGTAAAAATCTTTCGCCACGCTTCCATTTTCTATAGAGAAAAAGGGTCAATTGCACATATTATCCGTCTGATGCACCCACTTACCTGCTCTGCCACGCTCATAACATGTGACTTGAGGCGCTATATGAAGTCGTGAGTAACACGGATGCCTCAGTATCTGGAGAATCTATCACCTTTACGACAAGCAACCCATCCCCGTCATCCTGTAGGCTCATTTCAGATCTCCGCCTCTCCGTTACGTTGATGCCGACTCACCTCTCGTTGGAACATCGACCGAGCCTCCGCGACTGGCGATTCGGCGCGCTTTTCCTACAAGCACCATTAATATAGCAGTATGAAAGCCGATCATGAATGTCGTTACATATTGCACGTCGTCGAAAGGCGTCCTACGAATCGCGAGAAGTTAATACGAGCGATAGGTCTAAAGGAGGTGGACTCACGCAGACATTGTCCAGGAATCAGCTACTGAGACTACTTCCTACGAAGTATCTGAGTGGTACAACGCCGGAAGAGCGAGTCCAAACGAGCACACTTAAGGTGTTTTTAGGCGACCTAGTGTTACAGGCTTCCAAGCATCGGCCAGTTTCAGCTTCCATTGAAGCTTATAGTCATGCGCTCCTGCATGTCTTCGTGATTCCATCTAAACAATCTTGGTCTAGCCTGGAGCACAAGCATGATAGGACAAATGAAATCGGCTCAAGGAAACCTGGGTTGACGCACAGTGTGTATTAGATATCCTACAATCCGCTCGAGGGTGACCGGATAACCGTTACACTACGAGGACAAATCTTCACTATTAGGCTTTAGCTAGAATCATAGAAGGCTTTCATAGTGAGTATATCAGTGCAAACGAGTATCACCGTGCGTACATTTACATATATATGTTTTAGCTTCGTATTCTTCCTCGCTGACGCCAGAACTAACATTGGGAAAGGGTCCTCCAAAGCGCTGGATTATACGAACCATAAAAGGCTTCATTAGTGGGTACGAAGACATGGAGAGTCTGAGAAGTGCTTCAAGATTGACTGCGCAAGATGTGGGTCTATACATCGAAGTCCCTCTCGGTCTAAAGACTGTATTGTGGCACCCGTGAAAGACGCACGTTTGAGGATTCTAGAGCTCGCTGAGTAGTCATCGGACAAAGGCAAGTGAGCAGATCGGTCTCTCACCACAAGGCAAGTCCCCGACTGTTTCAAATAACCTCCACGGCTCTATCTCTTGAGTTCAAGAGGTGAGGACCGTCAACAGAGATCAGGATGAACTATCAACTAAAGGATGCAATCAACTGCACGCCAACATCTGCATTCCTTGCATTGATACCAAGTTCATTCCACTAGCTAGTGATTGTCCCATCAATGGCCGGTGCTGAATACCACAATGAGCGTAAAACTCAGGAACAGCAAAAATGGCATATCGAACCTTCAAATACTTCGTCCTCGACGTGGCTGCTATTACGACATTGATTGGCACATATCTCGTGGATGGCTGAATACTGGATATACATCAATAACAATTCAGTAGGATTGTTTCTGGATGAACATGTTAGATATGGTGTACGGACGGTATAGGTTCGAACTCGCGGGACGTCACGCAGAGCGCCAAGATTGTCTACAAAAGTCAACTACATAAGGTAGGGCTCATGCACGATCCTCCAACATCATGTGATCGTGACTTGATGTGACCCCCGCTTAATCGACCCATCACGCATGAGCGAGCGCCCGGTTAGCCTCCTCGCGTTTTCGTCCTGTGAAGGCCACAATCGCTCAAATAAATGTGAAAAGGCTTGCGAGGGATAGGTGTAGCCATATAAGACTCACAAAAAAATTTGTAGAGCTAAAAAGGACGGTACGCGTATATGAGCTGCACAAAGGTGGATTCGTCACGCTGATCACATGATGTTGGAGGATCGTGCATGAGCCCTACCTTAAACCTTATTACCTATCCCAATATGGTACTTTTAGTACCAAATGATCTGATGGGCAGGGCAAATTTGCAGCTTTAGACTAGAAGTCGTTTTTGGGGGAAATGTACATAGAGGCGCCTATAAACGGGTTCAACTCAGAGACTCTTCTTTTCGCTAACAGAACGTAGACCCGCGACGCTCAGCTGGCTAGAGAACGAGGACCCACATGGATCAATACGTACGAGACCCAAGACTGATCAAGCGATTGAGGATCCCAGATACACCGGAATCTCACTCTGGCGACGAGTCTCCGGTTGACCTGGTCGCGCAGACACGTTTCCCGACAGCTGGCCTCCCTAGTCGACCTTCGCCCACCGGTACCCGTCCCACCGCAGCTCCCGGGCCATTCAACCACAATACTAACAGCGACCTTATCCTGCGCTCTTCTGACCTCGTCGATTTCTATGTCCGCTCGCCGGTGTTCACCGAGGCCTCGCCAACCCTGCAGGATATGTTTTCGGCTGTCGTGAACTCCTCGCCGACAAAGCGCAGACGGCTAGAACATGCTACCATCTCGGCCCCATCTATCCCGACTCTCTGTCTTTCTGAGCACAGCTGCATCCTCGAATGTCTCTTACGGCTCACCTACGGTATCGGCGCCAAACCTATCTTAGACCCTTTCGAACTATGCGACGCACTGGGGAGTGCGAAGAAATATGAACTCACTCGGGCTACGAACCACCTTCTCGTTCAATTCTCCGCGCTGGCCAATACCGAAACAGCAAGACTCTACATGCTTGCCTGCCGACGCGGATGGGAGGACTGCATGCGGATCGCTGCGCGAGCTTCTCTTACGACCCATCTCTCCGCGGAACACTTCGCTACATACGAGGACATTGACAAAGGCCTCTTCGTCACTGCTCCGGAACACGCCCGCTTGATGGCTTACCACCGTCGCTGCGCTTTTGCAGCGAGCAATGTCATCTGCAACGTCTCGTCCACATGCGCTAAACGATCTAAATACTTGTCTCTCCGCTGGCTTACAAATGATAACTGGGTCTGGTTCCGATGCGAACACCAGCAAGAGCCAACAGACAAAGTGCAGCTGAAAGACGGCACGCTCCGCGACGTAGCGCTTTGGTGGACGGCGTTTCTGCGCAAGGCTCAAGATCGATTGAAGGAACGGCCAGATGGCAGCACAATTTTGGATGTCAAGCTCTGGGGATTCTACGCCGTTTCCGGAATAGAGCACTGTTCCACATGCAAACGTCAGGTATTGGAGGACCTGTGCACGTTCAAGGATATACTTGCCCAGGAGGTCAACAAAGCTATAGAGACGGTAAGCTTTTAGCAGTTGTTCGTAACCTTTCGACATTCTGACGTAGAATATTCGCAGATTGGTCTGGAATGTCCAAAGAAGCCCACAGTCGCAACGAAATCTGAGCGATCGACGCCCCCGCTGAGTTGAACAGCTACACCTTCACTGTCAGTCATTGTGCAATCAGTCTACTACTACACAAGCAAACCATACGCCTTTCTCGAACATTTATACCGTATCTTGTTATGCATATTCACTGTTCATCTAGTTTTGTAGCATACATGTATATTTGGTTGGGACATCAACCCGCCTATTCCTGTGTTTCATGGAGCTCGCTGTACAGACTTTGCAGTAAGAGTTTGGAAACGTCGCCCTTGACAATTGTACCAACAAACAAATAGCCCTTTCGATAAGGGGGAAATCAGGGAAATTCCAACAGAGCTCGCGCTTTCCCGGCCATCTTAGTGTCCACCAAGTTCCGCATCTCTTCTCCCAACCACGTAGATCGCCCGTCCTCCGAGTCACCATTGACAGCCTCGATGGACACCCTCTCGAGGCACAAAGAGCGCGACATAGCGTCCTCCAGTGACTTCCAGTCCAGCGATGATAAATAGTGCAAAGCCGTATCTGCGGTCACAGGCGCAGCGCAGATAGTCCTCAGCTCGGCAGTGTGTAAGGTTATGTGCACGCTGCGAACAGTCCCAGCTATGGCAGCCAAGAATGCGGTGAAACATCTCCAGAGGGCACAGTTCTTCTCTGTGTGGACTTGGTGGGCCCACAGTATCATAGTGAGGTGGACGGCTTCTAGGGTTGCCACGTTTGCTAAGGCGGCAATGTCGAACCCGTATTGTAAAGAATCTGGCAGAGTTTCTTAGACAGACACATGAATACAGCATAACAATCGGACTCACGGATGTCGTATGACAAAGGCAGACGGAGGAAATTCAGCTCAAGATGGCGCACAACTAGACCAGTAGTCCGTATGAGCTCGTCCAGGACGGTGAGAGCACCTAAGTCCAACATTTGGAGGGCGAGACCGCTCAGAGACGAAGCTCCCACTATATGCCGCAGAGACCATAATGCGGTCATGGTGATCGAAGGGCAGCAGTTCACTATCGCCATGGATTTCACCCGATGTCGCACGGCGAACTTCGACAGCGCGCCGTGATCTGCTGGAGCCTCTGTTCGGAAGAAGGCCTGATTGAGTGGGTAACTCGCAAAATTGTCCAAGTGTAGCTCTTGAACCTCTGCAAAAAGACCGAGGACTTGCGATAACGTGAACGCGCCTGGGGGCGCTGTCATCGCAGCGAGAGAGAGCACGGAGAGTTTTCTGACCGTGCAGAGCAGAGCAGGGGGAATGGTTGGAGACGGTAGCACAAGGTTTGCGTGTGAGATTCGGAGGATGCGCAGTTCGTTGAGTTCCAGGAGGAGGGTGCGCAGGCTCCCAGCGTGCAGCGTCTGATGTGGGGCAGGTGCGAGCTCGTTTGCCGTCAGCGCGAGCTCTTGGATGTACGTTTTAAGGTGCGGGACAGTACGTAGACGTGTTAGTAGTCTGTCCACCGCGATAGACAGACCGAGCCGCGGTTTGTGGACGGTGATCGTGCGGAAGCCATGCTGGTACGCTAGGGGAGCCCACCCTCGGCATACCAGGGAGCAATGGGACAGCGACTGCTTGTCGTCGCGCAAGTACGCAAGCATGAGAATAACGAGTTCCAGTGGGATATAAGCTGGCATCTTCGCAATCTATGCTACTAACAATCTTTAAATTGGGTCGAGTGCAAAAGACGGTAGCAGGGGGAAACGCGTACGGCAAGGACTTCAGAGCGTACGTATGTCGTTTTCAGCCTGTTGAGTCCTGGGTTCTTGGTGAGGCGTAGTTAGCATATAGAGAAGGGTTCAGACCCTTTTTATAAGAGACGGGAGCTGTCTATTAACATCGAACAGATGATGAGCGCTGCTAGCATTCAGTCAAAGGAGAGATCATGGGAACCGTTTCAGCATCATCAGACGTGTTCGGGGCGTCCGCCCTGGATAGGGCTGTGGAGAGTAGACCATGAAAATGGTATAGACAAGACAAGGCGGGAGGCCAGAAGACCGTAGAATCGTTACCAAGTGCCGAGAAAGTGCTGTACCAGCTGACCGACTTTAGGAGACGGGTCGAGTACATTGTTGGTGCTGTACGTCGACACAACCGCAGTTCCAGGCGTGATACGTGTCAAAGACTTGAAAATTAGATGCTGTTGAACAGTCGTACGCCGCAACGTAGGGGGCCTGGTGAAGGCTCGAGACAAGCTTCAAGCGAGGCGGTTGCAATCATGATACCAAGGGTCGCCGTGTAAGCGCCCATAAAGTTGCTCGCCGACATCACCGCGGACGAGTTGATTTCAACGTCCATCGTCTTCAAAGCCTCAGTAAAGTGGTCCATCGGTGATGCGCCCTCAAGTCATGCGAGTGATTGTGTTTGATTTTGGGCTGTGCGTGAAACTTATCAGACATTTCCAGGACAGTACATATTTTCGTGATCTCGCCAGACACGCGATCTGAGCGTAGATTCGATTTGAGCATCAGTATCGAGCAGCTCAAGGTGCGTCGCAGTATCTTGCCGAAAATATGTCTTAGTGAAACTCGTGTACAGAATAAGCTGGAGCTCTTCACCGGCATTCCTGTACAAAACCAACGTCTACTGCTTTTCAATAACGAGAAGGACACAGAACCGATTGCTGTATTGTCAGACGATGACAGACCCCTTGGATTTTGGGGGGTACGCGACAGCCAAGTCTTGAGGGTTCGTTCCTTTCTTCCTATAACACGTACGGATATTCAAGAACGGAACTAGGTCGTTGATACAAACCCTGCAACATCATTCACCGGTCAGCTGGGTGATACCTCGCAAGTGGAGAAGTTTGAAATCAGCGAGGAACAGTACGCGCAAAGACAAGGTACGACATAGTTTTCGCGCTTTATACCTGTGGTCGCTGACGTGCATTTATAGATACAGTGCTAGCTTACAAGCGACAGCATAAGATTGGTCGCTTTGCTGACAAGGATGATGTGCCAGAGAAACACGTACCACAGATCAACATCCCCGTTGGTTCTCGGTGTCAAGTGGAGACTCAAGAAGAAGATTTCCATAAACGCGGTACTGTTCGGTTTGTTGGCCCGACGCAGTTTGGCAACAGCGAGGGTGTATGGGTAGGCATCGAATACGATGAGCCAATCGGAAAGAATGATGGCTCGTAAGTGCTTGTTATCCCATCTCCGCGATGGAACTGACTGCAGGCAATGACTGTTAGTGTGCAAGGAGTTCGATACTTTACATGCAAGCCTAATTATGGCGTATTCGTCCGTCCAGAACGTGTGGAAATTGGCGACTTTCCCGTGGAAGAAATCAACTTTGACGACGACGAAGAGATGTAAAGTACTGCGAGATGTACGTAGAGCTCTCGAATTCATCTACAATGGGCTCTGGTGACCTTCAAGATTTCATACCACAATACTCATGTTCACTTCTTACGCGTCGTGTAGTACGATACCCTGCATCCAAAATGTATTCTAACTTGACTCCGCCAACCACACGATAATATGCAATGTTACTCGAGACATAAAGCAACGTTAGCAATTGAAAGTGCACAAAACGACACAGACGGGGGTGCATGAAGGGAGCAGGAGAGGTCCCTCCGAGACCCATCGAACGACCTAGAAGGTCCCGGAAAGTGGTCTCTGTGGTCTCTGAGTCATCCCTTCCGGGGTCCGCGCGTCTCATCAGCCCGAGTGAGTTAGCGCTGGACGCGCGTCGCATCTTGTGAGGAGCACTCAGGCATCTTAACCCCAGACCTCCTCTTGTCCTCGACCGCCATCTCCTCTCGTTCTCTACTTTTGCATTCACGACACACAAGACATGCCGGAACACGTTCTGCTCGACGGCAGTGGTGCTGCACCGCAGCCAGGACCGAACGATACTTCCACCGCCATCCTTAGACCAAAGAAGTCGTACGTCAGCAGTTAGTGCAGTCGTGTCGCCTGATGCTTACGTTCGTGCAGACCAAATCGTCTTATCGTCGATGAGGCAACCGCGGATGACAACTCTGGTGAGTCCGGTACGAACTGTGTACCTGATCTTCGTTATTCACGGCATGTACAGTCGCGACCCTCAACCCCGCTACCATGGATGCCCTGCAGCTTTTCCGTGGAGACACGATCATCGTGAGGTGTGTATCAGAATATATTCGCCGAAATCAACACGAACGGATTCGCTCGTTATTGGGCTGGGATCGGAGTCGAGGATAGTGACTATAGTCTGCATCCTCAGTCGTGCGACGCTTTTTGCTCTTTTTCAGTATCTGGCCGCGCATCTCGTCTCGAAGATCTAATTCCTAGCCCTACATCTCCGGTTCTGATGTCAGTTCCGAAACCCATGCTGATCTCATTGATATAGGGGAAAGAAGCGGAGAGATACTGTTCTCATCTGCTTAAGCTCTGACGATGTGGAGGAGGGCAAGATTCAGGTGAACAAGGTTGCTCGCAACAACTTGCGCGTCAAGTTGGGTGATCTCGTCCACGTACACCAATGCTTGGACATCAAATACGGCAAGCGCGTCCACATCTTACCTTTCGACGACTCGATCGAAGGCCTCAGTGGCAACATTTTCGATGTATACCTCAAGCCCTACTTCTTGGAAGGTACGCATTTGCTGGTTGAGCTTGTATGAACGTGCTCTTAATAAATTCAACAGCGTACCGCCCGGTTCGTAAGGGCGACACCTTCCTGGTCCGTGGTGGCATGCGCACAGTGGAGTTCAAGGTTATCGAGACGGATCCCGCGGAGTTCTGTATAGTTGCCCAAGACACGGTCATTCACACCGGTGCGTAAGCTTGCATTATTATCAAGATCTGATCCTGACTTTGACCTCTATAGAGGGCGATGCCGTCAAGCGCGAGGACGAGGAAGCGAACCTCAACGATGTCGGATATGATGACATTGGTGGTTGCCGCAAGCAAATGGCTCAGATCCGTGAACTTGTTGAACTCCCCCTTCGTCATCCACAACTCTTCAAGTCTATCGGTATCAAGCCCCCGCGCGGTATTCTTATGTACGGGCCTCCGGGTACCGGTAAGACACTCATGGCGCGTGCAGTCGCAAACGAGACGGGCGCGTTCTTCTTCCTAATCAACGGACCGGAGATCATGTCTAAGATGGCCGGTGAGAGTGAAAGCAACCTCCGGAAAGCCTTCGAAGAGGCAGAGAAGAACTCGCCAGCCATCATCTTCATTGACGAAATCGACTCAATTGCGCCGAAGCGTGAGAAGGTATGTCGATCCCTCACATTCGTAGGTTTGTGTTGAAGTTGACTTTTCTTCATTTTTGCAGACCAACGGCGAAGTCGAACGTCGTGTCGTTTCGCAGCTCTTGACGCTCATGGATGGCTTGAAGGCTCGTTCGAACGTTGTTGTTATGGCCGCAACTAACCGTCCCAACTCCATCGACCCTGCCCTGAGGCGATTCGGTCGGTTCGATCGTGAAGTCGACATCGGCATTCCCGACCCCACGGGCCGTCTTGAGATCCTGCGTATTCACACGAAGAACATGAAGTTGGCGGATGATGTCGACCTCGAACAGGCATGTGAATTCCCTTAGACGTCAATGATACTTGCTGACAGAACTTACGGTAGATTGCTGCGGACACGCACGGTTACGTTGGTTCTGATGTCGCGTCCCTGTGCTCAGAGGCTGCGATGCAGCAGATCCGTGAGAAGATGGACCTCATCGACCTCGATGAGGACACCATTGACGCAGAGGTGCTGGACTCGCTCGGCGTCACGATGGAGAACTTCCGTTTCGCCCTCGGCACGTCGAACCCCTCTGCCCTCCGCGAGACTGTCGTGGAGGTGCCCACTGTCAAGTGGGACGACATTGGTGGTCTCGCCAAGGTCAAGCAGGAGCTCCAGGAGACCGTGCAGTACCCCGTCGAGCATCCCGACAAGTTCCTCAAGTACGGTATGCAGCCATCAAAGGGCGTATTATTCTATGGCCCTCCTGGTACCGGTAAGACCCTGCTCGCGAAGGCCATTGCCAACGAGACGCAGGCCAACTTCATCTCTATCAAGGTGGGCTTATGTCGTGTATATCTCGTCTTGTGCTAGATGTTGACCGGGTTTCTAGGGTCCTGAACTGCTTACGATGTGGTTCGGTGAGTCTGAGGCCAATGTCCGTGACGTCTTCGACAAAGCTCGTGCGGCGGCACCTTGTGTCATGTTCTTCGATGAGTTGGACTCCATCGCGAAAGCTCGTGGTGGTTCCGGCGGTGACGCTGGCGGCGCCTCCGACCGTGTGCTTAACCAAATCCTTACGGAGATGGACGGTATGAACACGAAGAAGAATGTCTTCATCATCGGTGCCACAAACAGGCCGGACCAGATCGATCCCGCCCTGCTCCGTCCAGGTCGTCTAGACCAGCTCATCTACATCCCTCTTCCGGACGAGCCCTCGCGTCTTGACATCCTCAAGGCTGCGCTGCGCAAGAGTCCGGTCGCACCAGACGTCGACCTCAACTTCCTGGCGAAGAACACGCACGGTTTCTCTGGTGCCGATCTTACGGAGATTTGCCAGCGTGCTGCGAAGTTGGCGATCCGTGAGAGTATTGAAGCGGACATTCGACGGTCACGCGAAAATAAGGAGAAGGAGGAACAGGGTGGTGACGCCGAGATGGACGCCGACGAAGAGGATCCCGTCCCAATGATCACAAGGTACGCTTCTATTGATTCTTTGGGGCGAACATGCGGCTGATTGACTGCTACTTTAGGGAACACTTTGAGGAGGCCATGAAATACGCTCGTCGTTCCGTGTCTGATGCGGACATTCGGCGGTATGAGATGTTCGCACAGAACCTGCAGCAGTCGCGCTCGTTCGGTGTGAACTTCAAGTTCCCCGATGCTACTGGTGCACCTGCACAGGCTGGTACCAGCGCAAGCAACGCCGGCTTCAACGAAGAGACGGCGGATGATGACTTGTACGCATGAGGCACCTGCAAGATGTTCTGTCCGCTCTGTTTGTTTCTGCTCCCCTGTAGTCCATGTTTTAGCACAACGACAAACACTAGAAATGTCGGGATAGTTTTATTGTATCATGAATAACGATTGCATCTTCTTGAACGTGTGAATGAGGGATGTGCATGATTCGTTTATGACGTTGGTTTCGTCTAGACTGCGTCGTCGCGCCAGTGCGGATACCATGTCTGCGCTTGTCACTCCGAGCCGACGACGACTTGTCTCCTGTCCACCATTCCCCCCAGCCACGTCCCCCTCCATTCATCTTGTAACCACCGGTCAGCAACGACTGGCGTTCCCGTGACGTTCATTACTGGCCCATTCAATCAATCATCACTTCCTCGGAACGCGTTCGCTCGACGCCGAGGACAGATGGAGACACGAAGCACTTTCGCGACCGCGACTCGCACCATCTCTGCCTCCACGCTCAGGGAGCGGCTCACGTCGCTGACGACGACAGTGTCGACGCCCCTCAAGCCTGTCGTCTCCTTCCATGCAAAGGTCGAGTGAGTTATCCTCCCGGGATCGTGCGGGACGTGTCCGGGTGTGCTAACGGGCGGGCCTTTTCATTTATGCGTTGTGCGCGACTACGGACAGCTTCGTGCCTGCGCAGATACCGCGGAAGAGGAGGCTGCAGATGCTGGCGGTGGCGGTGTGGTCGACGTCGATAATGTTATCGCTGTTCCTGTGGCTATTCTTATGGTGCGTGCCACCTCTTGGTCCATACTGTGCAGTGTGTCTCACTCGAGCATTTCGATCTCATGCTGTGTTTCCAGGTCATATCCGCCTCTATGGCCATTTTTGACCATATATGCTGTTTGGTCGCTACTTGACAGGAGTCCGGAGCATGGAGGGCGCATAAGTTATCGGTTTCGCTCCTCGAGATTCTGGAAGTACTTTGCGGACTACTATCCCGCGTCGTGAGTGCCACTATTGTTCCATAACGTCCGTGTCTCTGACATATGCACAGTTTCTTGAAGGTAAGTCTCGGATGTGACTGTCAGAGGAGTGTGAAGACTAAGGTCGCGCTAGACATGTGAATTACCACCAGACCGTCCATATGTGTTTGGCTATCATCCTCATGGTGAGTGCACTGCTTGCTCAAAATGTAAAGATGATACTATTTTTTTCAGGCATCATAGGCATGTACGTGCACGCGTATTATATGCAATTTGCGCCTTTTGAATTTCTCCCACTATAGGGGTGCGATGTGCACATTTGCTACGGAAGGTGAGCAAGGTCTTGTTCAACCCTTCCCAGATTTTAACAGACCCTGTAGCGACAGGCTTTTCCAAGGCATTCCCCGGGATAACCCCTCACCTACTCACTCTCACTTCGAATTTTCGCATGCCATTTTATCGAGACGTGCTCCTTGCATTGGGGATATGCTCGGTCAGTAAGCAGTCTTGCTCCAATATACTCAGAAAGGGCGCAGGCCAGGCCATCACCATTGTCGTCGGAGGTGCGGCGGAAAGTCTCAGCGCCCGTCCGGGCACCGCTGACTTAACGCTACGCAAGCGGTACGTTCTGAGTATGATGTCTCGAGACCACTTTAGGCTAACGGATAGTATATAGACTTGGATTTATCAAGATTGCCATTCAACATGGGTACGTACAGTACTTAAAATGCATCTTCTCTGTAATGGACCTTATGTGCAGCGCCGATCTTGTTCCCGTATTCTCTTTCGGAGAGAACGATGTAGGGCCTAACCTCTTCAAATCGTTCTTACGTCAATTGACATGTCTCTCTCGACCAGATATACCAGCAGATGGCGAATGAGAAAGGCACAACAGTTTATGCTTTGCAGAAGAAGTTCCAAAGCGTGTTTGGTTTCACACTACCATTATTCCACGGACGAGGACTATTGAACTGTATGTGCATTCATCCTCGATCGGGACCCTCAGCTAAACTAGCGCAGATAATTACGGTCTATTGCCTTACAGACGACGCATCGTTGCCGTCAGTCAGTATAGCTTTCTGTATCTATCGTGTTCCGCTATATTGACAGCTTGCTTTCCGTAGTTGGGAACCCCATACACGTAGAGAAATGCGAGAAACCTGCCATAGAGGAGGTCCGCAGGATCCAGACGCTTTACATTGAAGAGCTTCTTCGGTAAGCCTACTCCCCAAGCTATCCCCCTATTCGCCCAAGTCTTACACCTACGCAGAATCTGGCACACCTACAAAGACGAGTTTGCGCGTACTAGAAGGCGGGAATTGAACATTATTGAATGAGCACTGCGGATTCGGTACAGTAACATCTTGGCTACTCTCACATTCAAAATGTTCGGAAGGAAGCTACATTGTCATATTCTCGGCAATACATACGAATACAATATAGACGGCTAGATTCACGGCGGGGTTCATATATCTAGTCTTTATAATCCAGGGATGTGGCTTGAGTCTGCCAGGCGGAGCTTACTGGCTCAAAAACCTAGAGTTCGCAGCGTACGCGACACGGGATATTCGATTACGGTCAGCTACGGAAGCCAAGCGTACTTTGACTCCACGTTAATGAAGTCAAAGGCGCGCCTGTTTGGCGATGTTTGTCTTTGTTAGGATTGCAAGTTCGTAGATGTCTATTCCTGTCAAGCCTCTATCATGTTGCGCAGCTCGACCATGCTGTCCTTATCATGTTTCTTCAAGTATTAGATACGTTGCAAAATTATTAGCGTACAGCACTGGCACTCGCAAACAAGATTGCAATGAAATCGTACTCATCCATAGTCAACCATCCGATGGTTACTATGTGACACTAGTTTGTCACGGTCGCCAGTGTCACGAGTCGTTGTCTTAATCCTCAACCGTTACCATCGAGTGTCTCGTAGCTACTTAGTTCTCATTTCGTGCAAGGCACGGCACACTCTTCAATTCACTGTTAGAATGCCCAATACAGGTAACTATACACGTGATGGAGTGCACACAATTCCGGGTGAAAGAACGACGGGGAAGTCGATTGGAAGGGTTACAAACGCGTAAGGAAGCAGGAGGTCGTCGCGGTCGCGGGTCCGTGTACGCTCGCAAATTAAGGTTCAAACTAAGCGCACGTCTCCGGCGCGCACCGCTCCGGCGACTTTCAACACACCCACTCGACGGAGACGGCGCACCCACTGAAGCGGTGAATCCTGCACCCACTGAACGTGTAGCTTCTCCCGCTGACACCGTCCACATACACAAAACACATCACATCACATCATATCAAAAAACACTGACCGAGACTCCTGGTACCCCAGCGCAGAACCAACCCTCCGACCTTCGCCCTAAGCGAGACCATATCTCGCGAGACGCCCGGTTCGTACTTGCTGCGTTCACCTGGTCCTCCCAGCTCGGCTCATACACATCATTTTCTTCAAAACAGGGTAATCACGTTCGGATCCTCGTGGCCGTACAGAATGCGGGACTCGTCATCCATCGTACGGGCCACATTGGCGACAGCGTCGGCAGGGTTGACGGCATATGACGGCATCGGAGCAGGGCAGTGGCGAGCGACATGTCCAATGGTTCCACAGCGGAAGCACTGGGGTGGAGCACGAGGGACCATGGATGTAGGCGGCGCACTGACACGTGCTGCAAGTGCAACAGTGCCAGTGGCGGGCTGGAGTTTGGCCTCCGCGTCGACCAGAGCACTTGTGATGGATGCAATGGTGAGGGTGTCGGAGCTCTGCATGAGGGATGTCGCAACAGCGTTGTACTCGGGGGCAAGGGCGTAGATCAAGACGTCGGTGATGTCTTCGTCGGAGATCTCGATGCCTATGGCCTTCAATTTTGCCTGGATCGTGGTAATTCCATTAACATAGTCACGGACAGGGACAGACGTATCGTGGACAAAGGTATACAGCTCGCGCTTGAGGCTGATTCGTGTGGCACGGTCGTTGCGCTCGTAAATGTCTGCAAGGGCCTTCCAAGCCTCAGGACCAGTGCTGCAGTCTCGGATGTGAGCAACCTGATTCTGCTCCACAGCCAGACCTATAGCAGTGAGTCCGTCCTCGGATTTGGCCCACCAACTCGGATACTCTGGGTCCTTCTTCGCCGGGGCAGCCTCGGTGCCGTTGACGACTTTCCATGAGCCTGAACGGCGTAGGATCATCTGCATATTGAACTTCCAGTCATGGTAGTTGGAGCCGTCAAGGCGCGGGAGTGATGCGATGAGGGAGTTGATGTTGATCGACATGGTGGGAAGACAGGGCGACGGTGGCAGTGCTGATCAAATTTTTGCAGGATGTCAGGACAGCAAGGACAGAGGTACCAGTGAAACCCAACTGGCAGGGGGACGCGTTTGTGATGGAGTGCACACAATTCCGGGTGAAAGAACGACGGGGAAGTCGATTGGAAGGGTTACAAACGCGTAAGGAAGCAGGAGGTCGTCGCGGTCGCGGGTCCGTGTACGCTCGCAAATTAAGGTTCAAACTAAGCGCACGTCTCCGGCGCGCACCGCTCCGGCGACTTTCAACAACACGTGTATCGTACCTCCTGCTCACTGTTGACAATGAGAATAGGTGAATTCCGGCAAGACTCATAATTGTACTTCTACGCGGTCGCCCTACGTATCTACTGGCCTTTGTCTAGTCGCCACAAGTGACACATAGGGAACTGCTACTCATGCATATTACTCTTCCTGTAGAAATCCTCGTACGCATCTTCCGAGAGCTTCGTGACGCTCACATAACGTCGCGCTCGCATCGTTGGCTCTTCGTCACCCACGTCTGCAGGAGATGGAGGCTGATTGCACTAGAAGCTGCAGAGCTTTGGTCGTGCATATACTCCTCGAACACGGACTGCGTGGCGGCATTTCTTGTGCGCTCTAAGAAGGCACCCCTCGACATCCATTATCCCACAAGACTAGAGCCTCGGGAAGATGACTCCATCACATCAATGGTCCTCACAGAGAGCTATCGCTTCCGCAGCGTTGCGTTGGCTCGATCAGGCGAGGCACACGAATTCCTCGAATATCCATTTCCCCATGGCACGCCTCTCCTCCAGCATCTCTGCCTCATCTACGTTAAGTTGTCGGAGATCTGGGTGCATACCCCGACAAATGAGGTTGACGACAGCCTTAAAAATGTGATGCCGACTATCTGTACTCAAGGGCTTCCGGCCCTGCGGCGATTGGAGCTTGAATATTGGCCAGTAGCCCGTTTTGCAGCTATCCGTGGCCTCGTCAACCCTTCCCTTCGGTCGTTGATTATAAGGCATCCGTCCACACGGTTTACGCTACACGAATGGTCTACAATCTTGACCGAACTACCTCTTCTGGACAAGCTAGCCCTAACATGTGTTTTCCCGGAAGACGAGCTTAAACAACCAAGACCAAAACCATTATCTCTCATCCAACTCCCTCATCTTGAGTCCCTCGAACTCAGCGCAGACAGCTGGATCAATCTACTTTCATTGCTACATATAATTGTCCCTTCCGCCAATATTCATTTGGACTTCCGTCCGTGGGAGTCCGGCCCACTGGCAACCCGGCTTATTCCGTATGAAGCATATATTGATATACTGGACGCTATCAATCAGAAGTTCACGCCACGAGAACCCAGGAATGAAGCTGTCTCCCCGAACTATCTTTCTCTACGGATTACCAACAACACCACGGGATGTTTCTCTATGAGGGTTACCCTCGGAGACTCTGATCACGGGTACTGCCCACGCTCACATGTAAAGAACAATCTCCATACGCCCCATCTTCTCAGATTCCAGTTAAATGATATTGATCCTGTCGAACAAGGCACGCCGTACAAACCTCTGTGCGACATGCTCTGCAAGACATTCTCGTTGGAGAAGATCCGCGTAATGCGCTTGGGTCCAGCAAATTCTACGGGCCTTTTGCAGAATACCTTGCTAGATCTCAGAAATTTGTTCACGCAGTTGACGAACATCCGAGTACTTTCCATTCGGTTTGCGAACAAGGACTATCTTGGCGACTATCTATCCACGCTCCTTGGGGTGTCCAATGTGGAGAATGAGGCGGAAAAAGGAGCTGCCAATGCTATACGGGAATCGCAGATTTTGTTCCCCGCACTGGAAGTATTGACAGTCGAACATCCAATTATATCCGCCCCGGTTGCTGATGTTGAGCCACTTCGACGGACCCTCCTGGCTCGCAAGGCAGCCGGATACCCGATATCTAAAGTCCACATATGCCTTTCCACACTACGGAGACTAGGAAAGCCGCTTGTATGGCCTGACCTAGAGCCGAAACTCCTTCCGCTGACCTCCCTGGGCTGCACAATAGACCACTGCTACATCGATTTCCGCTTCTAAAAGGGCCCACAACGCGGTGTGAAGGACGTAAACGAGAAATATACCACCATCGAGGCGTCAGAACAAACCGGAGGGAGGGCACAGACGATACAATACTTTTCGTTCCTACAGCTGTGTGTTCCTAAAGGCTAAAGCTGTGTAAAGTCGAAGAAAGTGCGGTCGCGTGCAAGGGAAGTGTTTGATCGGTTCAGATGGGATTGTCAATCAGCCCGGCCGTATTTTATCATCATAGTTCTTTGGCCTGTGACCAACATACAGATCGTCGCAGGAGTCTACTGTCCTACGATACGTACATGTTAATTGCGTGGCGGGCAGTGCTGATCGATATCACAATCCAAGTGGTTGCGGTACATTGAGCGTGATCGTTCTACTAACTTCCATGCACAACTTGAATTCTCCTCATACCTCCGAAGCTCCGACGCTACACTCGACTTGTCACAGCCGCTAGTCACGTCACAGGTCGTCTTAATCATTAACCACTACAATCGAGTGGCTCACAACTGTCTCGAAGCTCGTACATACGAGGCACGGCACAGGCTGTAACTTAATAAGTCTCGAATTTGAGGTGATGTTGTATGCGTATTATCTCTCATGCTCATTATTAATATCTCGAGAGCAGGCGAGCTGTGGCAAGCGTGTTCTCGCCGCTCAAAAGTAACACACAGCGGGTTACCATTCATGCCTATTACTGCTCTTCCGGTGGAAATCCTCGCACGTATCTTCCAAAAGCTTCGTGACACGCACATACCGTTGCGCTCGCACCGCTGGCTCTACGTTACCCACGTCTGCAGAAGCTGGCGGCTGATTGCGCTTGATGCTGCGTCACTCTGGTCGTGCATATACTCTTCGAACGCGAACTGCGTGGCGACGTTTCTTGTGCGCTCTAAGAAGGCCCCCCTCAACATCCATTATGCCGCAATGGAGCGTCGGAAGGATGTCACCGTCACATCGATGATCCTTGCAGAGAGCTATCGTTTCCGCCACGTCGAATTGGCTCGATCTGGTGAAGCACATGAGTTTCTCGAACATCGCTTCCTCCACGGCACACCGTCCCTCGAAACACTTATCCTCGTCCATATCTCCTTTCCGGACCTCTGGGTGCAAACCCCGGTCGAAGACAGCCTCAGACATGTAATACCGGATATCTGTACTCATGGGCTTCCTGCACTGCAGCGATTGGAGCTTGAATGTTGGCCAGTAGCCAGTCTCGCCTCTATTCGTGGTCTGATCAACTCTTCCCTTCGTTCGTTGGTGATATGCCGCCCTTACACACGATTCACGCTGCATGAATGGTCTGTAATCTTGGTTGAGTTACCTCTTCTGGAAAATCTAGCCTTGACATGCGTCTTTCATATTCGTGACCCTCAGGACGAGCTCAAATCCCAACTACTACCCCTCATACAACTCCCTCATCTTCAGTCTCTCGGGCTCATGGCGGATAGCTGGAAAGATCAACTTTTACTGTTACGGAACATAGCTCCCTCCACCAACGTAACTCGTTTCAACTTCTATCCGCGTGAGTCTCGCATGTCGACAATACGACCTATCCCGTATGACGGGTATATTGATATACTGGACGCCATCAATGATAGGCTTATGTCGCAGGAGCGCAGGGAAGCTATCCCGCCCAATTATCTTGATATACAGATGACTCGCATCACTGCGAAACGCGTCTCTGTAGAGGTTACCCTCAGAGATTCGGATTACGGGTACTGCCCGCGCCTAAAGTCGAGGAACGACGTCTTTACGCCCCCTACTTTCAGGCTCAAACTGGATGATGTTGATCTTGCTCAACACCGCGCACCGCACAAATATTTGTGCAACATACTCTGCAAAAGCTTCTCGTTGGAGAAGCTGAGCATGCTACGCTTGGATTCAGTGGATACCGCCAAGAACCCTTCGCAAGAACCCTTACTAAGACTCCAGGAATTATTCATGGAGTTGACGAACATCCGATTTCTATACATCGGACGTGTCAGTAAGGACTATGTCTGCAACTATCTGTCGACGCTCCTTGGAGTGTCCAACGCGGGGATCAAGGTCCAAAATGGAGCCGTCGGTACCAGAACGAAGTCACAGGTGCTTTTCCCTGCGCTGGAGGTATTGACATTCGACCAGTCACTTCCCCACACCTGGCTTTCTGACCTTGAACCGCTTCGACTGGCCCTCCAGTCCCGCAAGGCAGCTGGCTACCCGATACCTAGACTCCATATATGCCGAGGCTCGGATGACATGCAAAGATCTGGGAAACCAACTGAACGGTCTAGCCTTGAGCTAAATCCCCTTCCGCTTACTTCCTTGGGCTGCACGATAGATCACTGCGTTGTCGATTAAGCACCCGGAAGAGCGAATGACGACTACATCTTCGGCGTATGCAAAATCGTTATCATCATCGAGACCTCATATCAATACGGAAGGAGAGCGTAAGCGCAGAATTGGTAGAATCCAGTAGAGAAAGTGCAGTGCCGTGCAAGAGAAGTATGCTGGTGATAGGCTGAGATTGAACTGTCGATCAGCCCCGCCGCGTAGTTCCCCCCATGTTTCTTGGGTTTATTACTTAGATACTCCAGAAGTTTCTTGTCTTACGATATCTACGTATGAACTAGTCGGGCAGCATTGATCACGCCTGAGACCTGATGAGTTGCGATGCGTGCGTAGGTTGGCCGAGAGTATACATGCGCAACTCGCGGGGAACTGGGATACTTTGCGAACGAAATTTCTCTGCTTAGGCGGCAACAACACAACATCTGAATACTGACTCTGGGCACTCAGATGATCGTAATGTTTGACCGTGACCTCCATTCCCAGTCAGCATCCAATTCAGTAACGCAGTCAGGGAAGACGTGCCGAACAATCTGTTTCCACTCAGAGTCCTCTTCGAAGTCTAACCACGTAGCTTTTAGAGGGTCCCAGTAAGTCGGCATCCACCCGGCAAACTCCCAATCTACGAGACACACGCGCTCTGTGCGCGTGCGCCACCATAAAAGACCTCCAGGTACTATTACGTTCCTGAGGACTAAATCGCCGTGACTGAAGACAACGGGAACATTTTGTCTGTCGATGAGGGGTTGAAGTATAGGTCGAAGAGTGTCTCGATTCCGAGGTCCGTTGAGACCAATCCAGACTTCTTGAGCGAACTCTGGGCAGGAATTGAATATTCGGGGGGCCTTCTGTGTGACCCACGGTATGCGAGGATCGTCGATAGGGCCACCAGCTGCGTTGCAGATTGGGTGTGTCGTAGACATAGTGTGCGATCTCAGAGTGGAGAACTGCTGATGTAAGTCCGAAGCCAATTGTTCCTTGTCTTCGATGGTCATGTCATCCCACACGTCTCCTAGACGCTGACCCTCAACCCAAGTCGAGATCATGTAGCTTCTCTCAGCCGTCCGTACAGAGTCAATGAAAAGCGGTGTATGAACACCGCTTATGCGATTGACGAAACGCAGCGCGTGTGATTCGACGCTTGATGGAAAGGTGACTTTGAGGACAAGTCCGAATGGAAGACGAAAAACATTCCCCGTGACCGTCCCATAGATGAGACCGCTTACTCGTGCACATAACTTGTATATGTGGACGCGGATGCCTGCGGGGATGATGGGAAGAATGGCCCTGATCATTCGCTGTGATATGCTAGCGTGCGGATACAGCTTGCGAGCGAGCGAAGTGGACATCAAGTCAATCTATGAATGTTTATGTAACTTGAGAGTTGGTTGGCGAGTGTCTCGTCACGCACTGTATTAGATAGAAACATAGGCGAACCGC
The DNA here is from genome assembly GCA_005298045.1 of Pleurotus ostreatoroseus. Lineage (NCBI taxonomy): Eukaryota > Fungi > Basidiomycota > Agaricomycetes > Agaricales > Pleurotaceae > Pleurotus > Pleurotus ostreatoroseus. Next base: position 151,915 of record SWBT01000483.1, on the reverse strand, counting down.
TAGTTGTAAATGGCGTATGTTGGCAGATCAACGTCACGTCGAGGAGAATGGGCGACGCGGAGAAATTTAGTGAGCACCGCGCACTCTCGTTCCAAATATCAGCTATCTAGACTGTTGAGCAGCTTTAAGAATGCCTCACAAGCCTTTCGAATGATGTTGGCTTGATGAAGCTGAAAAGCTGGAACAAAAGCCAGGTCAAGTTTGTAACACGTATGAGTTCAAAGTTGAAGTTGAACAGTTGAACGCCTCGGCCAATCAAACAGAGTCACGGGGAACTCCGAGTCCTATCGGGCTAGAGCCGGGCCGGACGTCGGGATATTTTGCGAACGACGTTCCTTAGGCTCGTGGAACCTGCCGTTCTTTCAAACTCCGCTGGCGCTGCGAAAAGAACGGCTGGGCAAACTGGTCGCGGTTTTGGCAGGGTCACTAAGCGCCGGAGCACTTCACCATATTGGCGCTACACGAGCAGAACAATATTGACGATGACGGGAGCACACCTCATTTTAGCAACATATATATTATAAGGATTTGGCAAAGAATGTCGCTTATATACAGGATATGAAGAAAGAGAAGGCATACCGACGGCGATAGCAAAATCAGAGCAGGATTTCACTCTTCCGGACTGGTTGAGGCCTCAAAAAGCGGAATGATGGGTCAAGATGGAGTTATCGTGGCAGATACACAATAAATGTTTGGTTATATATCGCATGAATAGCCAGAATATGAAGACTGAAAGCGAATGTGAGCAGTTTCCGTGCAGGAATGGACGAAGCTGACTTACCCTGGAAATGGGCCTCCGGACAATGGACCTCTGATGAGGTACGGCTCTACAAATCTGGTTCAACAGCTTCCTGGAAGACAATAGATGCACGAAAAACGAGGATCAGATGTAATCTGCATGATAGAGAGACAATACTGACTTACCTGTCAGATTTGCAGCAAAAAGCCGCGTTGTGCAAGACGCATGGTCCGTCTCCTCTCGCTGATGTACATAGAGACGTTTCATCATGTAAATATCTAGGATCAAACACCGTTAGCCTTACATTCAGCTCTGACGCACCGCTGTCCAAGAGAAAATTGGGGCCTCCGTATGAAAAGCGCCAATTGCGCAAGAATCCACCTATGAAATCCATTATTTCTAGAACATTTTTCATGAGTATAGATGTAACAGCCAGTATATACACTTACGTGGTCGAAAACCAGGGTTGTGGAAGCTAGGGGGAGCACATCTCGTAAAGCGACGTGGTGGTCGTTGACGAAGTGCTCCGGCGCTTAGCGTCCCTGCCAAAACCGCGACCAGTTTGCCCAGTCGTTAGAGCGTCTTGTCCGGTTTCGTTGTCCGCTCCCTCCCCGCTGATCGCCTATCACAAACCCTATCACAAACCGGACGGCAAACCGGCAAGACGCTCAACGACTGGTTTTACGAGTCTAGACGTTCCTCCGCTCAGACGGAGCTGCCCACTCCAGTCCAGTGTAATAGAGGCAGTCTCGTACGAGATAAGTCACATCTGCATATAAATGTTCCTTTTGCTACCTCGCTCTTCACTCTCCCTCGCCTCCAAGCTACATCGTTCGATTCACGTATTCACTAACCAAGCAAGTCGAAGTATGGCAACCCACGCCGATTCTGCTACGAACCTTCCGCCGCACAAATTCCCGATCTTCACAACCATCGCTTCCTACAGAGAGTGGAGGGGGAAAGCCTTCGAGGACAAGAAGTCCGTGGGTTTTGTTGCAACGATGGGCGCTCTGCACGAAGGCCATGCTTCCCTCGGTGCGTCATCTGTTCTGTGTAGATCTTGTTACGTTAGATTGATCGTTTACTCACGCAGTTCGCCACTCTCTGGCTGAGAACGACTTGACCGTCGTATCTATCTTCGTAAATCCAGCACAATTTGCACCACACGAGGACCTCGCAACATATCCGCGGACACTCGAGCATGATCTTAAGGTGCTCAACGAGCTTGAAGCAAGGCCAAATACAGAACTCATACGCACACCGTCCGCATTATTCCTGCCGAACGTCTACGAAATGTATCCATCTGGAATCTCGCAGGACCTGAACGAACAGAAGGGCACCTTCGTTGAAGTGAAGGGCTTTAGTCACCAGATGGAAGGGAAGACACGGCCCAACTTCTTCAGAGGTGTAGCGACTGTTGTGACCAAGCTATTTAACATCATCCAGGTGGGTATCACTGGTAATAGCAATAATAATGCTCTTTCAATGATATGCCGCCTCATCACACAGCCATCACGAACCTACTTCGGACAAAAGGACATCCAGCAAGCTTTGCTACTTCGGCGTATGACTCGAGACCTACTTCTTCCTCATCCAGAGCCGGAAAATCTGCACATTGTACCCATTGCACGGTCAGTAATCAGCATCTGTCTGCCTACCATATTCACAAGTACTTTTACGGCAGGGATCCCGCATCCCATCTAGCGCTGTCTTCACGAAATGCCTACCTCACTCCTTCCGAGCGCAATATCGGCGCGCCAACGTTGTACGCCGCGCTGAACGCTGCGCAAGAGGCTTGGATTGCAGGCAAGGAGAAGAAGGAGTGCATAAGGCAGGCCGAAGAACTGATTCGAAGTCGTACGGAGGGACTATCGAGGACAAAGACGGGCCAAGAGGAAGTGAGATTGAAGCTAGATTACATCGAAATGAACGATCCGGATACTTTCGACGTCATTGGAGACTTAGTTGAACGGGCAGGATGGGAGAAGGGTCACGCTGGCAGACCAGTGGTCCTCAGTGGTGCAATGTGGGTGGGTGAAACCAGATTGATTGACAACATTATCCTAGGAGACGCGAAGCAACTGGGTATTTTGACAGCCTGAACGACGACAAGGAGAAAACGTTTCCGACTTTATTTACAGTTCTAACGGGTTCGATGTCGATCATAAGGCAACGAGACGGTACACAAGCTACACATATGTATGCTACATGGAGGCAATTATAATATTCAGGATATAGCCAGGTCAAGGGTAACGTCGAGCTCAGGGAGCTGATGTAGTTCACGCAGTGGTGTTGCGTCCTTTCTTGCCCTTCTTCCGCTCGGCACGCTCGCTCTCAACCCAGTCTGCGACAGCGTCAGCGGCATCAGCGGGGCGGATCTTGTACGACATAAGGTAACCCTGAAGAGTTGCCATCGAGAACTCGCGCTCTGGGATCGCCTCAGCGAAGCGGTCCGCAAGCTCGTGAACTTCGGCCTTGGTGAGTTGGACTGCGGAAGAGCAATGTTGGCTTCCAGAGACTGAGGACACAGACTTTTCGTCCGACGCGTCTTCGTCACTCAATTTTGATGGAGATTCGGGGGAAGACGAACGGGAGGATGAACGAGAGCCAGAAGAGGATGCACGGTCAGCTTCGCTGCGCGACGACCGCGTGTCTTTCGCATCGTCGTCGTCGGCAGATGGGAGGTAGAAGCACTTGAACAGCTCCCGCGCCTGGTATTTGCTTGCGAGCTTGAACTCGACGTGCAGATCCATGCGTCCAGGACGACACAGCGCAGGGTCGAGCGAGTGATAGCGGTTCGTCGTTGCGAATAAAAGGCGGCCTTCCTGTGCACCAACGCCGTCAAGCGCATTGAGGAGCCCGCTGAGGGTTACACGGCTTGCAGAAGGCGGAGGGGGCGCTCCATCGGCCTTTTCCTGTGCATGCTCACTCGCATCGGCCTCGGCACCGTCAGTCTTCTCGCCGGTCTCGTCAGCCTTGTCGAACTCGCGCGTGAGCCCATGGTGGAATGCCGCGTCGATGTCTTCCATGAGTGCAATGCACTGCTCAGGGAGGTCGGAGATGAGTTCGCTAAGTGCTGTGTCGTCGAGGCCCACGCGCGAGAGGGAGATGATGTAGACGTCGAGACCCAGTTCGCCCGCGAGACTCTGGATGATGGAAGTCTTTCCAGAACCAGGAGCACCATACTGTGGGCAATTTGTTCAGTGATATACGCCATCTGCAGAGCTTAGTACATACCAGAAGATAACCCCGGCGGAAGGGGATTCCTCGGGCAGAGTACCATTCCTTGCTCTGCAGGAAGTCACGAGCATCGTCAAGAATGAGATCTTTCACTCCAGGGTCAAGCACGATAGACTTGAGAGGCCGTTTCGCGCGAGAAGCAACGTGGCGCCACGAACCACGACTAAAGCGACGAGTGTCACTAACGTCATATCGGGAATAACTGAGAAACGTACGTTTCTGAAACCCAGATGGAGATGAGGTGCTCCTCAGCTGCATGATAATCCCGCTTCGCTTCGAGCAGCAAGTTACTCAGAACGTTGTGGTTGCGAGCAAAGATGCTGTAGTTGTATAAGCAATATGTGGCGAAGACAGCATTTGGGCACTTACTCGAGTTGCAAAACTTCCTTGTTACGGCTGTAGATGCCATCTTGGATCTGGGTCCTGGTTACACTGAGGTAGTGTCCCCTGTACCAGAGCGTGTACGTGCGCGAGAACGATGGCAAATAGCACATCTTGCGGCCTTTCGTTTCATCGTCGCCTACGGAGATTGCAGGAGAGTTAAGCCCGAAAGACCTTGTACTAACATCGATTATCCGAGCTTCTCGCCACTTCGGATGTTTCGAGAGCCAGAACAGTATCCAGTCTGGCGAACTTAGTCAACATACTACGCAACAAAAACATTGGGGGTCTGGACTCACTGTAGCTATCGTCATGTTCCTCAAACGATGCAGTGATCCAGAAGGCTTCGATGAAAGTAGACCATAGTTTTAAACAGAGACGTCTGGAGGTTTCAACCACACCGCCGATAACAATAAGCTTGAGCCAGTCCCGTAAAGCAGAAAAAGAGAGAAATAGAGAAAGGATTGTGGCGGGAGTGACTGCAAGCGGGAGAGGATTAACTGTGGCAGCCCCTGTAATGTTCGATGCCACGGGAGCAGACTCGTTGCCTACTGGTGCTTGGTTGTGAAGGAAGCCGTTAAGGGTGGTTTGAAGGATCTGGACTGGATCCATGTTAGACAATTCACAAAAGCTGGGATGGTGTGGACTGCGGTGAAGAATGGAGGGTTCAATCTGCGCCCTTATAAGACCATGGATATCGGTACCGCCGCCCGGAATTGTAAAAGCCTCGAGGCATCATGACTCCGGGCGGCGGCGGCGTGCGCGTAGGGACAAGTCATGGCCACCGCTGTACACTATGGAATTCGCAAAAGCTTGTCCCTTGTCTCACTGCACAATTTGGCGGGGAAGGGTGCTAGTTTGTCTCGGCTGAGACCAACACCGCCTATGACGGATGAAGTGACCTGGGAGTCATTCGTTAGAACAATTTGCTGATTTGGCGAGTCAGTAGAAGCAAGAAGGACCCACTTGGCTGTGCTGCGAAGCTGTATTCCTTCATACCTCGTCCATATGAATGTCCGAACGCGTGTCTGCGTAGTGCTGAACCGCCAACAGCTGAGTGATGGCTGCAGTGCAAGGCGGGAGGCTGTTCATTAGCGCCCACCGCAAAACTTGTCTCCGTCCGTCATACCCGGAGGCGCAAGCATCTACCCTACAGCCCTCACCACTAAATACGCGTGTTCATTCGACTCACATTCTTTTGCTCTCGGTAGAACATTACTCCCAAGCACTGTGTACGACCCTATCCTAGTATCAACATGGCCAGTTCCATTCCGAGGCGGGAAGCGCTCGACGTAACCTACGTTCTTTGTAGGTACCAATCGTAGCACTGCTTTTTCGCTCACTACTATGGTTTAGTACAGACGACGAAGGATCGAAGTTATCCCAAGTACTGGCACTGTTGACCTTAACCCCGATCCTACTCAATGTAATCAACGTCGCCACGTGTCCTCTGGATGTTATGTGCTGACACTTTCATAGCCTGCATACGCTGCTCTGTCTGTACAAACGCGTGAATTCGTGTTCATCGAAATGTGGGCCGGACAGATGCTTTGTGAGGCATTCAACTTCTTACTTAAGCACACCATCAAACAGGAACGCCCTCATGGTAAGTCACCATCCCCCTCCCTTACGTGCGTTTTCCAGGCATGAGGCGAAAGTCTATTCATGGGGACAGAGATCCCAGGTACCGCTCGACCTATAGGCCTTTGAAGCGCTCCTTATCATGTGTTCTGGAATTTTGGAATTCCGTTCGAACAACGCACTCACGTAATGCTTTCTCTAGGGGACTTAGGATCGGGACATGGTTTCCCGTCCTCTCATAGCCAATGGATGGGCTACTTCGCCGCGTTCCTATTCTGCCATTTTGCATTCCGACATCGCTTCATTAGCACAGGCTGGCGTATTCTGGATCAAACCCGTCTTTTCATCCTATATTTGGGGATCATGTCTTTGTCGATAGCAGTCGCCTACTCGCGGTAAGCCGTAACATTCCTTGTTTCCATATTAAACATTCGTTTATGATCCTTGTTGCACAGCTACCACTTAACTTATCACACTGCTCCGCAAGTCATTTGGGGCTTTAGCATAGGCCTTCTCTTTGGCGCAGTGTATTACACTGCCATAGAGCTCGTCCCGAAATATCTCCCGACCTCCTCCCTGGGTCGACTACGTCATTGGATTTTGACGAACCCTCTATCGACTTGGTGTCGCTTAAGGGATGGATGGGCTGTCTATCCCGACGGCGGAACTGAGTCTCACTGGCAGAACTGGAAGCAACAATATGACGCACAACTTACCCGTACAAAATCGGATACTAGGAAAGCACAGTAACTCCACGTCAATGCTACGTTACCAAGCGTCTCCAATACCCGTGTGGCTATGTCGAACTTTGTTACCCGCGCCAGTTGTGGTATATGCACACTCCGTATTTGCATTCTAAAGAGAATAATAAATTATTCTCTTACAGTAGCGATTCTTGAGCGAGCTACACAGGTAAACGGGGTTTGCCTTACGGTGCCCTTTCACAATCTGTTACAGCATCGGAAGGATTGCAAGGATGTACACTGGTGACTGATCGGATGGCAGGATGGATACGAATCCCTTGCCGACGTTCATTGCATCTGCTTATATAGGCGGTGCGTATATGAGGTCAACGGCACCTTCAATTCCACGAACAAACTTGTCGCTTTTACGAAAATCTGAGCCTCACTGCTCTTGATCTGCTGTGCAGAAGACAGCGCGCGTTCGGTACGTCTATTCTCAATCATTCTCCAGAGTTCCATGATTCTTACTGACGCTACAAAACTCTAGACGCATCAACAAACTAAGTGTCGAGTCGCGAATACCAACATTAACGTCCCTCCATATACACTGACTGTTCGTACTCTAATTTGCCTTGATATCATCGGGATCTGATTCGAAGTTTGTACAATCTCTTCGTGTTACAAATCAGTCCTTGCAGACTTTACAGAGCCTCGAAACACATCAACAACGGCGCCGTCCCTCGGCAATATCACCACCCCCTACACATCCGTATTCATCCGGGATCTTACAAAAACCATGAGTATCAGTACGCTCTCTGTTGATGTGCTTTTGTGCATCTTTCGTGCGTTGCGGGATTCACACGTCGATGCACGCTCCAATGGCTGGATTGCGGTGACCCACGTATGTCAAGAATGGCGGCTGGCCGCAGTAGGAGCCGCAGAATTGTGGACGCAGATATACTCCTTGAACGTCGAGTGCGTCCGGGTCTTTATTTTACGTTCAAAACAGGCCCACCTAGACATACGCTATCTTCAAGTCCCTAACCTGACAGACGCTCGGCGTATTGAAGACCTCATGGACCTGCTCCTTGCACAGAGTCACAGACTTCGCCACGTCGAGTTGCACAACTTCGTAGCAGCGCGCTGTTTCTACACACACCCACTCGCCCAAGGTGCTCCTCTCATCAGTTCACTCCACCTGGAGCTCTTCTCGTTAGCTGCGTATTCAAATCTTCGCCCAGGGATATGTCGTCAGGGACTTCCGAATCTACGCTCACTGTCGCTTTCTTTATGTCCCGTCGCAATCCCTATCGCTATCCAATGCGTAGTACCGCCCTGGATTCGCTCATTGACCATGCAGGCTCCATCCTCGCGGCTCTCCGTGAGCGAATGGATTTCGATACTGGTAGAGCTTCCCCTGCTCGAGAAACTGTTTTTGAGTCAGGTGCTCCTTCCAGAACGGCCCGAAGTCACGCAACGTTCAGCTTCCTCTGCCCATCTTCCTCACCTGACCGATATGAGCATCTTTGGGGACATGTTTACCGCTCAGTCGTCGCTGCTACGAAGAATAAGCCCCGCAGCCAACGTTCGCATCTCATTCACGTGTGCGGGACTTCCGGAAGCTGTGGAATTACCTGTCATGGTGCAGCTGTTGGACGCGTTAGGAGACAAATTCATACACAGTCGTTACAAGACCGCGTTCACCCATCCGTCATCTATCCATCTTTCAGCAAGCTACAAGGATCACCGCGAAACTATGATGGTCACGCTTTCGGCGCCGTCTCAGGAATTCCTCGACACCTGCGATTGTCAGCTCAACGCGAAACTTATCCTGTGCATTGGGTTCTACGAACTGCCCCTTCACCCAGACGTGCATCCCAAACTCTGCAGAGCCGTATGCGAAATGATCTCCAAGACATTTCTGCAGAACGAAATGAGGGCTTTCCGTTTAAGCTCACAGTATAACCACTTTGAAGACCGCAACGCTGTTGTACCTGAAGGCTGCAAGGAGCTTTTCTCTCAGATGCCGAATATTAGCGATCTATCACTCTCCTCGGAATACATCCACGCCGTACTATTACAGGCCCTTCAAGTCTCCACTGCGCAAGCTCCCAACGGCTGTACCGAAACGACACTTTCAGTCCCCTTTCCTTCACTTGGACACTTGACCCTTCACCAAAGATCTAATACGGAGGATCTCAACCTGGATTTGGTTCGCCGCCTCTTGTTATCGCGTCAAGAGCTGGGTCTGCCCATATCTCACGTCCGTGTTCATCGAGATGTCGCGGATTACAGTGAATCGGAAGCACTACGAACCAGCCTCTTACCACTGGCAACAAGAGGCTGCTATGTTGATGTCTGCAAAGCGGAATGGCAAAATCTAGTATATAAGCGGGAAAATATACGAGTTTTCTAAAGAAGCTGAAGCCATCACTTCTGTGAATTTCTGTAAAGCTGCATCGGGCTCCTTATAGCGTATATTGTCTGAGCTTGCACGTTACGATTTTGATGCATCAGTGTGTATCTGGAATACACAGCAGAGTATCCGTGCAAATTTGTCGGTATGTTGTTCAGGGAGACGGTGGCAGGTTCAGTTTCCTGTAGTCAATTCAAATTATCCGAAAGCAGTCGTTGTAAAGATCTTTTCATATTGCCACTGTTATGCTTGACCTAGACGAACCGGCCAGCGCCACGGACAACAACAGACAGCCCTACGACATGTAAGTGCTCTTTATACCGCTTCAGAACCGTCTTGAAGCATGGGAAGCGTCGTGGACACACTGAATGTGCGCCATTCCATGAACACAGTAACACGAACGCGCACATACCACATCGGAGCCGACTATTCGTGTTCCGTCAAGCCCTATAATTACAGAATTTTCGGGGTGTACAACTTTGAAACCATCGAGAGACAAAACGAAGGAGGAAGTCCCAAAAATAGCCCCAAGTCGAATCAGTGGAAGCCCACGGGTACGGGGCGCCAGCAAACGAGCTTCATTCGGTACTTCAGCAGCCCATCTCCACACCGTCGTATGGTCCATCGTGATCCGATTCATCGCCGTCGAAGATGTTAGGTACGTCGCCCACGATGCACTGGGTGCTCGTGTTATCCTGCCCTGCAAGATATGTCCAGTAAGCCCCTCTGGTATCGAGAGTGCCATGGAGGGGCGGTCACACTGACCTGGACACGATGCCCACTCGCCTGAATCCTCAATGTGTACCTCACCGGAAGGATGAACGTAGCCGAGGAACCTGCCAGGGAGAATCTGCGAACAGCAGTCAATGTGATCAAATGCCCACACCGCGTGACAATGTGCAACGTACGGGTATGGGGTCTTCCTCGTTGTTAATGTGCGTCAACGAGAGATGCTCGTCGACATAGTTTGCGAACGCCTGGTTACCCACCTATATCACTCCAATGAGATAAGGACGAAATGCGCCGGAAGCAAAAAAAAGATCACTAACCCGAGGCAGTCCGTAGAGAACGGTCTTGAACGTGGCGCCAGGAATGTGCAATGGCAAATAGACGGAGTCCAGCAGAGAGAGCGCAGCACCTGAAGCCGTCGCTTGAGTAAAATACAAGACGTGAAAGAAGTATGCAGCATGGCGATAATACACCGTGTGCGCACGCACCCAACGAGTGTCCGACCATCGTGACATGGCTTGCGCCGTTTTGAGCAAGTGCGGTCTGCACAGCTGAGAGGACCTGCTGCGCCGTCCTGCAGAGGTAGTCCAATAATCGTGGCGGGATAAGAATAGACGAAAATCCTTGAGCTATTCCTGGACCGTCTATTAATAGAGGCAAACTCACTTCGACTGTTCGCCTGCGAAGCCCTCGTGCACTTCGACAGAAGAACTGATCCCAGGGAAGAGTGTAGAGTCGAGGTTCGTCAACGAGACGTCGCCATCTGTGAGAAGCGCTGCGCTGCGAACGGTACCGGTCAGATAGTTGATACGGTGGAGTCCTGGGAAGTATCACTTACATTTCGCTAGGGTCTGTCCCCTGGTGAGACACAATGACCGTGTCGAGTGCGGGGTCATAACCAACATACCCTATGTGACGGAATGTGAGATACGGAATAAGGTCAATCCTTGATCGTGAACCAGCACGATACCCACAGAACTGGACAGAACTACCGTCTCCGCCGGAAGCGACAGGTTTGAAAGTCGGATTTGCCTCGCAGTTGGTGCCGCAGCTCCATGCCAACGTAGCCGAGGGCTGGCAATACCCCGCACTTGCAAAGAACGAGTACGGCTTGAAGGCCGAGATTTGGGACGAACTGAGCGCTGTGATGCTTTGGCGTGTCCTTAATGGCGGCGGTGCCGGCATAGCATGGACCGCGGACAGCGCGACCAAGATAAGAAGACCCAGAATGCCACCACGGAACATCTTCGAGAGGCGCGGAGGATTGCAGGATTGGCTCGGTACCGGCGACAGAGGTGTCGTGGGGAGAGTACTTGCGAGGCATACCTGTCGCATGTTTTATACCCTCCTCACCATCCACGTTTGTAAGAGGTTCTGCGGTATTGTGAGACTGCCATCTGGTGCACTAAGTGTCTATCAGTGCTACCATACGATTGCATTGGACGCTACAGCATAGAAGAAGAAGAATCTGCTCACTTGAGGCTATACGAGATGGCCCCTTGTGGAACATGTGCTGATAGTGATGCGAAGGATCAGCATAATGGCAAGTGCTGTGTCTTCACGTGCGCTCGAAGCTAATGCATTGTTGAGCCGCAGATGATTGAAGCATGCTGTCTTTACCACGGCCGCTGTCTCGATATTTTCGATACTTTCTATCCTCTTGCATGATCAGCCTACTATGACGAGTCCAGTCTGTAAGATCGCTCACCTAATCAATAATGCTCATCTCCTGATGAACTCGCTGTGACGGCCATATGCAGGTCTCCGGGTAGGCTCACGTTCGTCCGAGCAATCGATGCGAGAGCTTGATAGCAGACATGATCCGCCTGGCGCCTGTCAGGGTCCACTACCAAATTTAGGTATATCTACTGCCTGTCCCATACGGTGAGCAAGTAGAACATCCCAACAGCACGTTGCACCATCGCTAGCTGTAGGCAGTAGCCAATCGTGTTGAGGATAGTCGCATATTCCTATACTGCTTGTCTTTGAGACAGGTGGTTGTGAAGAAACGCGCGGTAATTTGGGCACAAAGCGTGATCGCGCATATGGAAAGACGAGGGAATGTTTAGAGAGTACGCACCACAGGCATTTCAGCATTTCCCGCTGCAGGAAAGTCTGAGGAAAACCGTGAGAAGTGATGCGTTTCGGGATCTGGATGTCCAAATTTACCGCGTATGGTATATTAGACGCCAGAAAGGCATCATTTCTTCAAACTTTCCTGCGCCCTTAAAAGGCGATATGTCTGTGGTGTATACGTATATCCAGCTTAACAGACGGGACGACTCACAAGTTCGGTAGCGAAATTCTATGGGCTGTACTTGGTACGAACAGTTGGCGTGATCAGTTATCGCTGCTACTAGATTTTTAGACCCATAAGTTGATTCGTGACAGGAAAAGGCAACACGCACGGGTGGTCAAGTACATCATGTATCGATTTGCAGCAAATGGCTGTGGAGCCAAAAATGTGGTAGCTTTCTAAAGAAATGTTCCGCAGTGACTTTGCGAACCGGATCACTTGCGACGGACGACCTACACGCGGCACCAATCACTTGTTAGCGGCGAATGAAAACGGTGTCGCTCGCTGAACAGAATATCTACCGTATAATATACCGACGATCCGCGAGAGTGGTCTACGCCACAAAGGGATCTGTATACCGTATCCGTCTTACTTGATCTGCCAAGACTAGAGGTTAGATGACGATGTGTTCTCCCGAGTGTCCCTGACTCTGGTTAGCGGCGTTAGACGTCGAGAAGCAGGAGCTTGAAAGCTCGTACTTGACGTAGTCGCCGACACTGTGCGGACACTGTGGAAGCCGACTTTCATATGTTTCAAGATACAGATACCTGCGCTACATTGGAGCGCAGTAAGTCGAGACGTCGGCGGCAGTGTTTGTAGCCCAGAGTCGTAGGAACGGCAACAGATACTCACCTTCAAGGTATCACGATGGTTGAGACAATGCAGATAGAGACCGAACTGCGTAGCTTGAGGCTTGACGTGTATACCATGGACAGGTTGAAGGGGCGAGGAGAATTTACTCTGCCGTTCAAAGTTGAGATACAGAAAGTGCATGAAGACGAATGTAAAGCAGGTTGTACAACACAGGATGCCCAGCCGCGACGAACACGCCATCACTATCGGATGGCGGGACGCCGACTAATTCTGTCGACTGCCAGGACTCCAGAAACATGCCAAGAATATTGGCAGGGCACAGGTACGGCGAACAAAAAATAGCACTAGCAGACTTGCACACCGCCATGATCGCGCCACCCCAAGCTTAAACGTGCCATGTCCGGTGAACAAGCGGAGAAAGTTCCCGGGAATAGTGTCGGTCCGAGCTCCGAGTAGCCGATCTGGCAGCAGTGTGATCGAGATGCCGGGCGCGGCCAATCAGTCCGCTCAAATTGTGACCACCGGAGCTAGTTGCTGCACGTTTAGTCTCCGTGCATTGAGTAGCCGTGCGAGATACGAGATACCAGTATGGAGGGAACTCTTCGCCCATCTATTGTGCTGCAGGCTAGACCAGATGGACAACGTTCGGAATGACGTATTGCCACCCGGCTGCGCGTTTTGGAAAGGTCCATCATGCCGAAGGGAGGATAATGCGGTGATGGCGAACGGCGGGAACGATGGCATGACGAGGAGGGTCGAAGCATGCACAGTCGTACGCATGCAGCAGCAATGAACACTGCACGCCATCAGTCCAATAATCGCGAGGAAGAACCGTACGTCCCATAACGAAGGCAGGCGTGAGACGGAGATCAACGCAGGATGGTGTCGCAGAGCTTTGATAGAGCAACAGAAGAGCCAAATCCCGAGGGTTGCCGGAGCAGGATGCGCTGTGCACAGCGCGTGCTATGATAGCCCGCGAGATAAAGGCCTAGTGCGCGGCCGACATGCCAGAAGACCGCCGGAATTGGGTATTAAGTTGGACGAATCTGAAGGGGACTGCTGGGCGTAGTTATGGGGGATGAAGTTGGAACCATCTCAACATATCGGCATCTGCGCGGAGATGTATTGAAATGACATCATAGGGCGGCTTAGGACAGGAGGCCTATGAAACTCACGATCAACGAGGGCTTGAACCTGAGTGGTAAACACCGGGCCTGGGAACGATCATACGCACGGCATCTTGACGGGCAGATATCTGGCACCGCACCCGTGATATGAGTATTGGATGTCGAAAAGAGTATGGCTTGATGCGGACGGGTGAGACAAGAACAACTGGAAACAAGACAATAAGTTCTGATCCCGACGCAGTAGAAAGATGTGAGACTTCACGCTGGGGTACGGAACAATCAAGCCACCTGAAAGGCTACGTCGCTCGGAACGGCGCCCGTACGACACCCGCCAAGGGTCCAAGAATGGTTCGCCCGCGCAGGTCGTACCGCGCCAGGAGCGCACTTTCTCATCGGAAGCCAGGGCCGATCAAGCGAAGAACAACGTTTCCCGATTCGCATTGCATGACTCCACGCCGTAAATGAACGGAGTCAAGTTTGCCCAGATGGAGAGTTGCGTCGTTACACGTTGTGCTATCTGAACGCCTGGTTACAGTCGAGACCATAGGACAGGCACAACGTAGGGACCAATGCGCTGGAGGGGAGCTGGTTGGATTGTTCGTAGTCAGAATCAGGATCTTCTATGTTCAACCTGTGGGAGGGTGCAGAAATCCAGCAAAACAGATCATTCGCTCGGATGAGATGCAAACGTACGAATAATTTGGCGCGTTACGTAGATGCCTATACCTTGAGGCCCAGACCTCGAAATCGTACCGGTGTTCCGAGAGGGGCTGTTGACTGACAGTTGGGTGCGCTGTCAAACATCGGTTAAGCACTGTGATTCGATATTCGACACTGTACCAGGTTGGAAAAATGGCGTCTCTGATAGCACCCAGTCCAACTGACACCGAAGTAGGTTACCTTTCGCACTAGAGTGTCGGAAATCCTCCCGTGTGACGACAGGGGCTTGCGCAAGTGCTCGCCGCCCGCGGGAGTGGCAGCCTATCGCATCCACCCAAGCCCAACCAACGCGCCCAACACCAGCCCAAATATCCGATAGCTCGAGCGGAGGGAAAACAATACAGAGACTCACCGCATGCGCGCGCACGCCGTGATACGTATGATCGTGCGCGTTTTGGCGTGCTTCGACCATATTCACGGCAGCTTCGCAGCTCGATCGTTTGCTCAGGCGGCAAGCCAGCGTAAATCTCGTATATCGCGTACTGTCCACCCAGCCAGAGACCGGAGCAGAGCAGCTTTCGATCGATTTACGTTGCTACACCTATCAGCCCAACGACAGCGAGTCCGATCGTGAGACGGGTTCTCGAGGCGCTTTCGCGCCGACACAAATGTCGGTGCGCCGACTTTCACCTAGGAGGAAATCCGCGAACTGTCAGTTCCCAGGTTGCAGTGCCGTACCGGAGTTCCGAAGACCCGTTCCCGCAGGTTCATAGCGGCGCTGATCGCAGACATTAGGAAAATGCATTCAGCACCTCAGAAACACGACCGGAGGGAAGACACGCACCAAAATTGCCAACTGTGAGGAAAACAAAATAAGATGGAGATGAATGGAGACGGATGAACGAATATGAAAAGATGAAGACACTTTGTACATACTGGGAAGGTCTTCTGGCCACCTAATCCCCATCGCGCATAGACCGCACACCGAGGAGCCCCCAGGACACCAGTAGAAATGAGAGTCGAGTGACGATGACGTGGGGAACACCGGATGGCGTGCTAGAATCCCCGTGCGCGCGAAACACCCGAATCGATGCCTGATGCATACCCAGGCAGCGTGTCTTCGATTCTCCGAACTGCAAGCCATCTCCAGTCGCGGGCGAAGAAAGGCTGGTGTCCTGCATCCTGGTAGAGGGTTGGTTGGCTCGCGGGGGGCAGAGGCGAGGATTGCTGATCGTTAAATGTGCTGGAAGTACGGTATCAGTCAGTTACATACCCTGCTCGCAAAGCCATCTGTAATTAGCACGTACAGTATAACTAAGCTAGCAGGAATTATTACTGAGAATGCGGGAGCGTCTTGTGCAGGCGAGCCATCTTTAGCGCAATTCTGGCCTTGTGATTCGCTGGCCTCGGATTTTGTTCTTGGCATGCTGTGGCCCAGCACAATTGTGGGCAGGTGCAGCGTACTCTGCTCCCCAACGCCGTGATGCGACAGGTCATGCATCGCATTGTCTGAGAAAGCCACGCCTGCGTCGACCGTCATTTTCCCATATCGTCGCTTGGCGCGCTCAGACGATGACATCGTCGTTCGTTTCCCTCCGTCGCCATCACGGATTTTGACATCGCGAGTTGTGCTCTGTGCGTCGAGGGTCGAGACGCAGGCACGGTCAGCTGGAGTCTGACAGAAACCCCTGGTGTTTGCTAAGAATCCGTAATCCTGTGTGTTAGCGTCCGCGATATTCATTATGCATCGAGCAACTCGGCACACAGGCTTCCCAGTATTACGTGGAGGAGGGTCGTTCCCCAGACACAAGTCCAACGACTATCATGCATGATCGGGAGTATTGGCATTCTGGATAGGTGATGGGCGAATGCGCACGCAAAGGTTCACGCATCCGCGATGGGGAAAGCGGAGGAGCCTCGTTTCCTGAAGGAGATGCGCTTCTTCGATTGGAACATGGACCCCGCCGAAGCGGGAGAGCGAAAGACGCGGCGTCGGGCCTGTGGGGGCCTCGACCCAAGGCGCGAGGCTCTGCAGGACGACGGCTGTCCGTGCAGGGAGTCCTGGGACGTGTTGTGCGCACACGGCGGCGCTTACACGCGTCGCACACCGGCACTCGGGTCCGGGGCGCCGGACGCACACAAGCGGACGCCGACGGGGTAACCGACAGCCAGCCTTCGAGGCAGGCAATCAATGAAATCCAGGGTGAAGGCCGTACGAACGAGGCCGTGGGACGACAGCTGCAGCCCGGCGTATGTCTTCTTCCAGAGTTCTTCCTTCCCTTGAAGGTTCGCCGGTCAGTCAATGGAGGGCGTGTCGAGATGGAGGTGATGCGAGACGGAACAGAAGACTAAAGCTTGCGTACCTCACAAAGAGGGTAAGTTGCCGGCCACGCTAACCCCATCCGCGAGGCGGCTGCGTTCCATTCTGCGTCTTCTGGAGACTATGACGACAGCGCGGTTGTATGCATGGGTATCCCGTTCCGTGTGTGCGACTCGCTGTTGAATGTTTGTAAACCGCTGATTATTGCTGAGGAATACGCAAGTAGCGTACAAATCCGCCTCCTGGTGGCAAGACAGATGCGTTGTGGCGTGTCAGCACCGCACCAGGCGTGCCAACGCTGACAAAATCCCCTCTCACACTCCAGTCACTCCCCATCGTCCATACGCGGATGTTCTCAATATTCCGAGCGTCAGTCGAACTCTGCATTATACACACAACAAGTGGCACGAGATAGCACTTACCAAGATCACCTGGGATGATCGCTACGTCGTTTGAGCTTCGTTCATCGTGCGCGCAGCACATGTGGGCGCGGGTATCAGAGAAGACGGGGGTGCATCTTGCTGTGGCAAATGGGAAGCCGCGGGCAAAGTCATGGCGTCCGTCCGCATCCATATCGACGCAAAAGCAAGCACCAAAGCGTCCGACGCGCGGCTCTGCACCAACCCAAAGCCGCGTCAGCTTTGTGCCCCTTCGGACCCCCGGAAGTTTGATACAAAGTTCTGTCCTCGTTCGTGGCCAGGATGTGGTCTAGGGCAGGACCGCAAGCCGAAGGCCGTGTAGTGTAAACGGCAGACGTGTGGGCCGTACCTCGTATACGGATGGCATCCGAGTCTGCGCAGTCGCAAATTGGCATGACTGTCATTGTCGTCGATAGGCTCGCGGTTCGGAACGTCGGGGACGCGGGCCTGTATGTGCTTTGCGTTTGATACCGGTTTCGACGCCCATTGCCCCCGTCCAGATGCAGATGGCTCGTCCCTCCGGCGAACAAGACGCGCGCGTGGTAGCGTGTTGCTGCATCAGGTAACCGCATCCCAGATCGGCTTCTGGACGTTGCATGGGCCGTGCCAGGCGGGACGGACTGCTGGGACTCTGGTGCAAGCGCACGCTCGCTGAACAGGCTTGCCAGGGCAAGCGCGATCAGGAATCTAAGACAAGTAATGGTCAGCGTAAGTATGCGTCCGGTCTGCCCGTGTATGATAACCAGTGCAATAATTGATGATACATGAATCAGTCGCCATCAGATGAAGGCAGATGTACGCTCATGCAGCAGCCAGCCAGTCCACCAACCAGCAAGGCAAATAGTCAGCCAGCTGGCGAATTGACCAATAGCCAAAGTGCTCAGTCATTCGCAGGTACAGCTCACCAGCATGCATACCATACAGGTAAGGACTGACCATCACCACACCAAAGCGGCGATACCTTCGCGAACCAGCGGGCAAGCATGCGATCCTGCGAACGTGAAGCAGCAAGGCGAAGCAGGACCGCTCGTCTATCGCGACTCTATCCCCGACCCGCTGATCGCGCCGCGCTTCTCCAGCCTCGCACGCCCCGCGCATGCAGCGATAGCGGCGGACGACACAGGAGACGTTTGCTCACCTTGAGTGAAGCGATGCATACGACGCACATCGTTTGTAGTGGAACACAGACGGAATCGACACTGACAGGCTGTGATGGGAGGAGGCGGGCGAGCACGGGCAGCGTAATCCTTGTACTCGCACCGCGACCTGTCGTTCAAATCACAAATGATATCGTTATTCGGTGTCTGCGTCATTGCGGCTGTGTGCACTTACCGCTGAACAGCGACCATCGAGACTGGGTGCGGAGTGACGTCGTGTTCGTGCGGCGGCGGCCTTACACAGTCCGTAGGCGTTGCCCCGGGCCAGTTCGGCCCAACGCGCACTGCGCCCGCCGTGCGCGCGAGAGTGATGTCATGCGGCGGTCGAGGCCCTGAAGAAGATGGCAGTTGTACTGGGATGCGGCCATGAGACAGGCGACGATGACGGAGGGGAAGCCGCCGTCGGGTGCTCGGGTCGGTGGGTGCTCGGGAGGCGGCCCTGTGGGTACGGGTGTATGACGCTGTTTGATTAGAGAGTCTGAATAGAATGACGACATGTGTTAGAGCCTATACACGACTAACAGATGAACGACATTGGAAGAGATCGGACACAGTGGTATCAAACACCAGTGTCGGACACAGCCCACACAGAGATAGAAACGCATCGCACACTCGATCGTAACATAAGAACGTAGCAGGAAAAGGGAAAAACGGTACAGCAGCGGTTGCAGCCCTTTGATCAGGTACGATGACGCAAATAGCGAAGGGGAAGAGCAGAAAATACACACTCACTCGTCAAGGTAAAAACATCTCGTTAACAGGATGTAAAGATAGGTGCCATCTTCCCGGTTGTCTGGCTGCGTTGGAGTGGAGTGGTTTAAATCTGCGAGGGCGATATAGAGGCGTATATTCATAGACGGAACATCGAGGAGGACATTGCGATCTGGTGGTCGACTTGTGCTGGCGCTGCCTCCGGGTCGACTCGAGTCGAAAATGATCGAATTCGAATGAGCGTTCGCGGAAGAGAGGGCCGTAACGCTCAGGTCCTCGGAGATGGCTTGCGGAGCGCCATCCGCAACATCCAGTCCACACACATGTTCGGTCTACTCACCGCGCTACGCCTCGTCATCCGCCTCTGCGTTCTTCGTCGGCCGTGCTCATAGGTCGTCGTCTTCTCGCGTCTGTACCCGTAGTGAAGGGACCCCGAAAGAGCGCGACACATCCTGGGCCGTCTCCTTGCAGTGTCAATGTCGCTCGGACACACATGTGCACGCACCGCCGTCCCGAAGTCCGTGCTCTCAGGAATGACGTGCAGTCCAAAATTACGCCTGGGACGACCGGTGCGGTATTGCGAGGAAGCGTGCAAGATGTGGCACCGTGCGCGACAGGAGCAAAAAATCGCGGCCGGCGCGCCATCAACGCATCACCGACTTCCGGCCGTGTAGGCCTAGAGCCTCCGAAGCCGACCGGACATACCGAACCCACGGGGCCACGGCAAGCCGTATCAATTCGGCACGACCAGTTCCCACGCCCCTGAAGCTTTCGGTGGCCCTCCTGGAGCCTCCTGGTTGGCCAGCATCGATCAGCACGACGTCACGAGTTCCCACCGCACAAAAGCGCAATCTCCAGCGATCACGCTAGGCCAGGAACCGTCTCCCGGATCCGGCGGCGAGCGTGGGAACCGCACATCATTGGATTTTAGTGACCGGCGGGCGCGTAATTAGCCGGTTATCATCGCGGCCATGTGCTCTGGATCCGTGCGCGGAGGCTTTGAACCAGAGTCACGACGGTGCTTTTGCGTGCTCATTGTCTCTCCGCCCGGCTGCGGGCGAGAGAAAGAGGGCATTCGAAATGAATGGGAATGGTGCGCATGCCACAGAGCGTTCGGCAGGTAAAATTTCGCGCTAACTGCTTTGCAGAGGTCAGAAGGGCAAGGAGACGGAGGCCCGTCCTAGGGAGGTCGTCGGTGAAAGCTGTCTGACACTGGGTGGGGCCTCGGAGCCGTGCGCTGTACAGCGATGCGCTCCGCGAGCGAGGACAGCACACTGGACCCTGACGACGAGGAGGGGAGCGAAGGCGGGCGAAGTCGAGCAAGCCATTAATTAGAGTTTAAAGCGGCGCGCCAGGTCTTCATCTCAATCGCGCACCGCGTCCTCGACACTTGGCACGATCGTGGCTCGCCCCATTATATCCCGCTAAATATGACACTCGCGTACCTCACTGCGCTCGTCCCGCCGCGTTACCTTTTCTGGCCCATGCGCCCCTTGCTCTCACCCGGCCTCGGTATCTCAAGCGCAACTCTCACGTCGACGTCATAGGCATCTCGCATGCTATTGCACGGCGCACAGCGGGTGCGCGCCTTCGGCGATCTACGCTGACGGCTTCACGGCTCGCCATTCAGACCGGATCGCCTGTCTCCTCGAGCTCCCGAGCTTGAATCGCCGTCGGGGCGCGAAGGGCCGCCCGGCGCGTTCGCGCGCTCTCGTGTTCTGAGCATCTCGAGCGAAGTTGAGAGCGTACGATACTCTACAACACTTTGGGCTGGGGTCATGGTGCCTCGTGTGCGCAAAGTTTGAGCGAGGTACGTCACCGACGTTGTATAAGAGTCGACATGTTACTAGCTGAATCGTGTCGAGTTCGCAGGCGGGCCATATGCTGCAATTCGGAATGCGCAGCGTGTCCGGTGCGTTGGGCGGAAGCATCGAACGTACAGCTTGCGCCGTATCGTCAGTGGCGTCCTGCGACCCGGGGCGCGACGCGTCGTACATTGTATCTCGTGCATGGCGGGGCGGGGACGGCACTGCGACTGTGGGAAGCACCACTGGCAATGCATGCGCGTGCATCTAGTCGCGCACTGTTTCACCACTTTTTGAAGCTTGAGAAGGTACGTAACCCAAAAGTTTGCGTACGCACTTTGAGCTCAGCGGATTCCATCGAACACGACACTCCGGCCACTGTGCAGACTGTGAACCCTAACGGCGCCGCCGCGCACCGGGCGGGCCTGCGGGTCCTGCGCTCTACCGTGACGCCACCGCTGTCATCTTCGCTGTCAGTCTCCCAGCGCGCGTTGCATTCAATAGACACGACCCCCTCCTCGATGCCACCCTCACACAGTCCCCAGGTTTACGATCGCACGAGGCGCCGCGGATCGAACGAGCACGCCACGGACGGCGGACGGCGGCCGGTGATGTGCTGATGGATGACGTCGTCTCCGTCCGTCCTCGCTGAGCTGAATTTCCTGCACTGGCACGTCGCGACCCGCGAGACCCTGGCTGACGATGCACACGCACTTACAACAGCCTCCATCAGCACCCACCGTCAACGATCCCAGCAATCGAGCCCCCGACGCAGCCACTCGATCACCACCGCGAAATGACTGCCTGCCACCCAACAGCTATCTTAGAACGCGCCCGCCCACGGTTATTACACAGCGCTTCCCGCATAATGACACTGTTACCACGGTGTATGCTATCTTTAAACCGCTCTCATTACTTGGCCCGTGGCTGCACACCATCAACGCATGATGCATGATCGATAATACGCCCTCGCGAGCATGTAAGCATCCGTAATGCATTATACAATGCGCTGTCTGTGCACAAGGGGCACCAAGTCCAGGTTGTCAGCGTTTGCAATCTTGTTATTCAGTGGGCTGTATCTTACCGTGTATGTTATGTGTTATGTGTATCATCATATACATTGTCAGCGGTCGCCGTCGTGATAGCAATGTATGCATACCGGAAACCTCGAAATTCGTACCCGAATTCGAACTCGAATACACGCACACGGCCCGTCCGCCGTACCGCCGCCACGCCCTAGGGACCCGGATACCGCATCGATACAGCGATGTAGCGATACGTCGATACGTCGATACAGGATGCGAGATTACGGGGCCAGGGGCCAAGAGGCCTGTAACACGATCGGGGTGGACGCGCTGATGCGTGCGGTGATGTTTAAGCTTCTCCATCCGCCTTACATGCTGCTTCTCGCTGCTTGTGCTGATACAGAGCTGACCCAGCCGCGTCGCCTTATGCAACGAATGTGTAGTGTGTCGTGCTGCTTGCAGGCTGCCTGTGATGACGCCGGTCTGGTCGCCGGCGGAGGCCCAGCAGCTTGCGCACTATGCGATCGATGACATATGTACATGCATTCCTTCGAGCGGCAGGTTTCAGGATGTAGTTTGCGCACATTCCGCCGTGTGCCTCACGGACATGAGATAAGGACGTCGAGACATATGAATTGCGAAATGAGGATGCGCCGGACGGACATCATGCGCACATCAGGCGACCTGCGGCCCAGTCTAAGGTCTGAGATCTGAGGGGCGCAAGGTGCCGGGCACTGGGGCAAGGGGCGCACTGGCGACCACCGACAGCGGGACGTGCTATGGCCCTCGCCCTCGCTCTCGCCGGCACCTAACCTTCCCTCTCAACATCAAAATTGCTATCGAACCCTCAGGCTCAGCAATGTTACGGGTCCGGGATCCTTGGGCTGGGCTGGGGCTTGGGCTGGGGGGTTTAGTTGCCGGATCTCCCTCTCTCTAGCGTGGTGTTCTGTGGAGAGCACGAACAATAGCCCGGGATAAACGCGTCGCTGAATGGCGGTTTGAACACCGTGCCCCTATACACACTCGCGCCTGCCTGCCGTGCGCCGCCCGCCTTCTGGATGCACATGCGTCCTGGGTAGCCGCGTTTGATGCCCTAAATCCTGAGGCCCGAGGTCTGATGCCCTGGCTCCGCAGGCTGAACACCGAGTCCGGGCTTCGACGTCGATTCAGAACGCCGCCGCGGGTGAACTTGGGTGTCCGCGTCCGGTCCCCGGGTATTTACCCCCTTCCATACGCAGCGACAAACACGTCGCAACGGGGCCGACGTATCGATATCAATTGCATTTGCACGACCCGTTGAGACTGCCGGATGCGACAGAAGTCGACTCACCGTTCTGCCCTAAGCTTGTCTGGGGTTTGGATGCCGGACCCCTCGATCGGCTTTTCAGGTTTCGAGGATCCAAGCTCCACGCACGGGAGCCGGCAGCTAGATCGATGTCGAGGGGGGCTCGGGGGGACAACGCAGCTAGGAGCCCGGGTGGCGTGCGCACGAGTTTGAGGGGACGAGAAGAGGGATAGTCCCCGGCAGCAGCGCCCGTCGTGGGTGCGCCGCAACGTTTCTGTCGCTGCGCGGCGGGATCGCGCGCTCGCGCCGGCGCTCGGATGTCGGTGCGGCATCCGCATCCTGGACTCCTGCGGCGTGCGAGCCTGAGATCCCTGGCCTGTCGTCGACAGCTGCCAATCAAAAAAAAAGTGGCGAAACGAGACGAGATTCGATGCAAGCACAAAGTTCGTTCGGATGTTGGGGAAGGAAGGGCGAAAGCTTGAGAACGGCGATGGCGATGTCGATTTCGATCGTGGACACGAATAGACAGACCCTCGACCGTACCGGTAGAGGCAGCGGGAAGCTGTAACGACATCATAGGTCCCAGATCATACCGTACACGTACGCCTCTCGACGCCTCGGAGTTAGGTACTACGGATGTACGGACCACGGCGCGAGGTTGCGCTCGCGGAGCGCAGAAAAACAGGAAGGTGGGAGCGCAAACGCAGATACTGTATCAGCGCGAAGGCGTGGGTGTGGCAATTGGTGGCGACCCGGAGGCGACGCCGCGCCGCGCTGGCGCAGCGATACGCATGAACCCATCTGCGCGTCCGACCGTGCGTCGAATCATCATCGAACTCTCGCACAAACGCACGCCGTACGTTGTGCGGCGGGAGGCTGCGTCTATACCTAAGGCGGCAGGCGGGGGCACCAGCAGCTCGCCTCCCGCGCCGACGCGCCGAGCTGGGCGCGGCGGGACGTGTCGAGTGCGAATTCTCCGCCAGGCTCGGAGTGAAGGCGCGTCGCGGGGGCCCTCGCGCGAAATGCCAATAGCGAAGCGAATGCAAATGCGAATTCAAGTGATTTCTGGGGCGAGATACACGATATCACGACTGTACTACGGGCGAGAAGAGCGCCGCGCGGACACGGTGGGCGACGCGTAGGCAGCGCGAGGGGGGCGTCCGATCGCGTCGAGGGACGTTCCCGGGCGAAGCTGCTCATTGAGGGAGGGGGCTGCAGGGAGAGGGATCGGCGGGGGATCCGGAGAGACGAGCCGGAAGGAGACGCCGGGGCAGGTGGCTGGGGGCCGTGGCTGCGGAAAGGACAGGCGGAGGACGAGCGCCGGAGACAGGACGGCGTCTCGTGGGAAAGGGGGTTCTGCGGGCGCCAGCGGGGACGGACGTGCATCTGCCACTCGCCCCGAGTCGCCCGCCAGATCGCTGGGTTGTTTCGGCGGGCGAAAAAAAAAATAGTATATCTCGCTGTGAACCGGCCCAAAGGGAGTATGTTTTGGGTTTGGGGCCTTTTTTGGGTTTTTCGACGGCGAGTTCCCATATGCAGGCGAATCGAATGCGTCCGACCGGCGCGAGTGGGTGTTGTTTGCGGGTAGATGATCCAAGCCGAAGCGAGAGCTTTGCGCACCTATACATTACACTCGCGAGCCGGCAGGAGGTCTTAAGCTTCCCCTCAGACGGTTCCCCACCCTTCCTCCATCAGCGCGTCGTCGATATTAAGGACCCGCCGCACGCTTGAGCAGGCCCTTTCTCTCTCCATACACCTCCAGCAGCCGTTGCAGCTGCCAGCGCCTGACGACCACACACTTGCTCTCTGCCCTCGACGACCGACACGCTTCACGACCCCGACGCACACAGCACACGATGGGCCGCAGAAAGATTGAGATCCAACCTATTACGGTGTGTGTCGAGTCTGTCCATGCGCCGTGGCGGCGACGGCGGGGGTGCTGCAGCCCGCCAGCTGGCGTGCGCCCCTGTGCGACGGCCGGCGTCCCCTGTGCGCTGTGATGAACACCGGACTGACGAACATTTGCAGCACGAACGGAACCGGTCAGTGACGTTCCTGAAGGTGAGTAGCGTGTCCGGAGCGGGACCTTGGCCTGCCCTCGATTGGGATGCGATTGGCTATTTTTGCGGTGCACTTTGGCTTGGCATCGCTGATGGCGTCTTCCTCGAGGCTCTCTTCGTCTGCTTACTTGCTGCTGACCGCCGCTGACTGTCTGCTTATCAGAGGAAGAACGGCCTGTTCAAGAAGGCGTACGAGCTCGGCGTGCTCTGCTCCGTCGACGTCGCGGTCATCATCTTTGGTGCGCTTCTTTCCCTCCGTCCCGTCCTCCGACCTGCTCACCTTGGCGTCCTATTTTCGTGCCTCGCCGCATATTCTTGCGCTGCATTGTTCGCGTGCTCGCTGTCTGCCGCCCGCCCGCCCAATGGCCCGCCGTCTATCCTCGTCGCTGCCACCGCCGCCGTCACTCCAGAGGAGCGCCCGGGCCACCACGTCAAGCTGTACCAGTACTGCTCGACCGACGTCCAGGGCATGGTGCAACGTCATCTCCGCGTACGTCCTCCGTATCCCCACACACACCCCCGCTAACCGCGCCCGTGATCCGGTCCCCAGTTCGACGGAGAGAAAGACACCCGCACCCCCGTCGACTTTGCCAACAACAAGGCCCACGAGGAGCCTGCGGACGACGACGACGACGCAGAGGACGATGCCGCCAACGGCGCACCCCAGAAAAAGGACACCAAGAGCCAGCTCAAGCCCAAGCTCGACCACACCCACTCCAACGGCGCATCCATCGGCGGCGTGCCCATACGCCCCGCCCAACCCACAGACGTCTCACATCATGGTATAGACGTATGTCCCCACTCTCTCATATACACTATACATGAACTAACACCGGTACTCTACCCCTAGATCGACTACCGTCGCATGTCAAACGGCACTATCAACGGCAGCGGGCTGCCCACCTCCTCGGAACGACACTCGTCTCGCCCCTCCTCCGGCCAACCACATACGCCCACCTCTGGTGGCCTCAACCTCAACACCCTCTCACTAGGCAACGGTGCCGGGATGGGCGGCCTCCCTGTCCCCGTACCCCTTCCCATCCCCCCTAACAAGCGTCCGCGTCTCGACGAACTCGCCGCCGGCCTGCCTTACCCCTACCGCCTCGACGTCGACCTGGGGACGTACCCCCCGACAGCGATGGCGACGAGCCTAGCGCCCCAGCACGCGCACGGCGCGGGCAGCCCCGTGCACACGCAACCTCAGGGCGGACTGAGCGGGCTCTTTGGCGCTGGCGGCTTCCAGGGGCAACAAGCGCAGCAGGGCATGGACTACAGGCGGAACTCGATGGGCTACGCCGGCCAGCAAGCGTACGGCGGGAGCCCGGGGATGATGCCTGGGCGCACGGGCCCGACGTCGACGAACATGCTCGAGGACTTCCTGCGGGCGTCGAGCGACGCGCAGGCGAACGGGAACAACGGCGGCGGCGGCTTCGGCGGCTTCGACTGGCCCATCACAGGCCCGAATGCAGCCGCGCAGGCGGAAGGTACGTCGCGCACGATCACGATCGAGAAAGACAGGCGCGCTGATGCCTTGCTTTTGATGCGCCATCACAGTGCCGAACAACAACGACCCGACGTCGTGGCTCGACTTCCTGACGAACAACGCGCAGCCGCCAAACGCGGCCGCCTCGCCGTCGACGTCCTCGACGGGCGGCGGCAGCGGGGGCGGTAACGGCGGCGGGCTGGGCCTCCCGACGCCCGCGACGTCGCGCACGGCGAGCAACAGCGTCTCGTCCGTCTCGTCCTCCTCGCGCGGGCACAGCCGCAGCCACGCGCACGCGCACCACCCGTACGCGAACGCGAGCGCGGCGAGCTCGTCGGACAGCCTCAGCCTCGGCCGGCTCTCGCCCGGGCGGAAGCGCACGCGGGACGAGGGCGAGTTCGAGGACCGCCTCGGGATGGGCGGGATGATGAAGATGGGCATGAGTGGGGGGATGGGCATGAACATGGGCATGGGCATGGGTATGAACGGCGGGATGGGTATGGGTATGGGTGAAGTCGGTGTGGAGGCGGAGCGGAGTATGGGGTGAGGGTGCGCGGCGGGCGGGCGTGTGGGCGACGACGCCTGCGCGCACGCTGCGGGCCCTGGGGCGGTCGCGGGGGTGGGTGAGGCGGCCGCATCGCATTGCATCGTATCCTCGTGCCGTCGTAGGGCGGCACCCGATACCCGGATACTGGACCGTTGACCCTCGCCATTGCCCTGTCCCCGACTGCTGAACATGCCCACCCTCCCGCCATTGCATCCCGTCGTCTTACCCATCGCCCTCGGCTCCACCCCCGTTCCGCCTCCCTCGTCTCACCGAGTCGCGAGGCCTTTCCATCTCGTCCCTCTTCCCATCCTATCCCCACCCGCCCGGCACATATGCGGGGCGGCCGCCGAGGGCAAAACCGCCGCACGCACCGACTAGTGCCTAGCACGGTGCATGTACGCGCGGATCACATGGGCCGACACATCCTCGCATCCTCGCATCCTTCTCGCATCCAAGACTCCGTCGCACCGTACCCCGTACCCCCCTCGCTAGCCCCGTCCGCCCCGCGGACCGATCCGGGCCCTAGCCTGTCTAATCATATGCATCTCGTAGCTCGCACCTCGTCGCTCGGACGTCGACCGTCGCACCTGGCCCCTGGCACTCGTCGCACTCGCACGGCGCCGAACCGCGTACTTCTTGTAGCCTTGCTCTTGTCTTGCCGAACTCGTACCCCGTACCTACTGTCCATAGTCCATACTTCCCCTTTCTTATTTCCTTTCCCTTATTTCCTCTTTCTTCTCTTCTCTTCTCTTCCTTTATTCTGTTTCGCTCCGCTCGAATGTCTCGTCTCGTCGCCGAATCGCTCATGCATGTACTGTATGTATAGAGTCCGCCCTTGCTGTCGCATCGAAATGTATAAGTACCGACGTTATGGACGTATATGAATATGCGTATTTCTGCACATGTATGCTCTGCAGTGCGCTGGTGCCTGTTTGCGGCTCCGGCCGTCTGAATCTGAATTGCAAGGAGACGTGTCGAGCATGATGAGGACAATATTGTCGTCGACATCATGATCCTCGCATCCTGCTTTGGAGGTCTTCTGTATCGCACATGCCATTGTCAGATGCCAAGTCGGCGAGTCAGTGTACGCCTGCGAAAGTGCAATAGCCACCGTGACGGTGCTTCATTGCCGTACTGTACCACACGCGCAGATATCGAGACTTGAGCAGACTCCCGATGCTTCCCGTCGTCACTCTGCGACACGGCCTCGAGGCGGCGACATCGGGCACTCGTTGTCATTTATCCGTTCGCTCGTGAGTCTGCTCATCCCGTCTCGAAATCGAGACTTGTTTCGCAAGAGAGTCTATGCGCCACATGATGTCGTCCCGAGGACGTGCGGCATGCCGTCTGATAGCAGTAGTAACCGTACTAGTACTGATACAGCATCGAGGGCGACATCGACATCGCGTTCCGTCGCGTCACTACTGTATACTGTGAACCATGGGAATCGGGGGCGCGCCAGGCCCTCGTGCACGACATGCCGCATGCAGCCAGCAAGCATACCCCCGTGACTGCCACCCTGACGTTCCCAGCGTCCAGCGTGCGCGGAACGCGAATCCGTGGCAACGCGGAACGGCGCGGCCTTGGGCCTTATCGAGAGCCTATCTTCCATCGCACACGGCCGATTTGGTCTGGGTATTGAATATCGACTTGCACGGCGCGTTCGGGATTGGGATTGGGATCGGGGCGCAGCGGGGTCGTCGTTGGTCCTGATTCCTGACGCGGGCGGTGGGGTTGGGTGTGGGAAGACGGGGACGGGGATGGGGAGATGAGAGGCGAGCGTGCCCGTCGACCGCCGCAGGCGCATACCTGCCCGTCGGTGGGTGAATATCGAGGGGTGTAGGAGAGTCGGTGTTGCAGACGGCGGGCCGTAGCGCGTGACGCGCCAGTCGCATGGCATATGGTCCAGGACGGCATCCAGGTGTCCAGGCGTCCCAGCGCGACGGCCTGTCGTTCGATGTTCAACGCTCAGAACTCGATAGCCAACGTCGCACGTCGTCGAGGCGAGGAATCGCCGTGCCGCAGGAGCGCGCGCGTCGCGCGAGTGTGGGATACTCGTACGGCCTCGAGGCCTCGGGGTGCCGTCACGCGATCGATCCAGAGGGATCGTGATCGGTGTCTGTGTCCGTGTCCCTGACTTGCTCTCCAGGGGGTTCCGGGAAGTGGCGAGGCGTGGCTTCGTAAAAGGGCGTGGCATTGAGAGGATGTGAGGACGTGCCTGTCGCCCTATCGCCGCAGGTTGATGTCGTGAGGCCTCAGGTCGCGCAAGATACAAGACGAGAGCTTGTGCTTGTGCGTGGCTGCTCGTAGGTCGTGATCTGACACCGCGAGCGGTGTGATAGTCGAATGCTTGAGACATGGCAGACTGGCAAATGGGTTCAAGACGTACCTGTAGCGTAACCAGACGGCAGCCAGCCATACACGTGGTTAAAGGAGTCTGATACCACCACAAGACATCGCGTTCTTGAGCGCACGATCCATGGGGTCTGACAGGACGGCCGGGCCCAACCGCAACCAGCCTTGCGGCGTACTCACGCGTGCAGAAGGATGAGGAGTGCATGACCTGCCATCGCACGTCGTGATAGATAGATATCGCGGATGCGCGGTGCATTCCCGTAACTCGGCTGGGTTTGAGGTTCGACAGGCCACGTTTCCGGACGTGATACGGTGAGTGTGGGAGTGGACACGGTGAGATGTGGCTTTTGGCGCGTGAAGGGGTCATGTTCTAGAGCACGCCGCAATGTATGAAATCGGGGGTGGTTCATTCGCCTTGCAGGATATAAACGCAGAGTATCGGGATTATAGTTGTGACCGCGGTCAGGTGAGGTATCGTTGGGTCAAGCGTTCCATAGTCATTTCCGACGCAATGAACCTGTATCAGAGTTCAGTGTAATTTGTGCAGGTGTGCGAGGAGACATCAACGTACTCACGATGGCCAGCTCATTGCTTGCTTCTTCATGGTGCAGAACCCACTCGCAAACGCCAAATACGCCGCATAGAAGCTCTGGAGAAAGTACGTGGGCAGGAGCAAAGTACGCTAAGCGTATAGTCGCTCGAAGAAGCTCCATGCTAGTGGCAATGTCGGTCGCACGCGGGGAGTGTCCAGTGTTTCCCGTTCACTTGTACGCCGTTGCCCGGTTAATGGTGAGACCTACGACGCATGCATTGACGTAGAATAATCTAAATGAATGAATTAGGCGTCCAGATATCCATAGCAAGTAGGTGGTATGTTGCCAGACAAGCTCAGTGGAATAGGGCGACTGAAAGCTCTTCAGACTACATGCGACCGGGGTCCCAAGCGTGGGTAATTATCCTTAGGTCATGCTGCATCAATGCATGAAAAATTGTTCTGAGGGGTAATGAGACTATAAGACACAGCAACTTACCTCTAAATCAGAAGACGGTGTCGCTCAATGCTCAAGTCGTAGCCTGAGTGCGCGCGAACAAGGCGCGAGAGCAATCGCGAGAGTGCCGCCAAGTCAGAATGCTTGTTTGTAGGTGTTAGGATCCAAAGCTCGCGCCACAACAAGACCAAGCAACCGCTAAGATCTGTGAAGCCAACGAACTAGACTCAGCTAGAGGATCTGCAGTAAGGTCAAGTACTTAGCAGTATACTGCCCTATGCGAACTCGCGAAGCAAGCGTCCTTGCAATTGCGCTGCAACCGGTTGATCATAACTTCATAAGCGACGTGCCACTAGACATACAGTTCACTGGTACTAAAATGTCTGGTCGTAGCAGCTCTAGAGGTATGTACATTGCTACAAGCTCAATTTCGGCTGCGATGATGGCAAGACTTCGAGATCTCGGAGAGCAATAATAGAGTACAACTTGTTCAGCGTAAGGCTCAGAAATCGATGGGCTCAATGTCGGTTATGTCCACGACTGTGCGTTTATTTGGGCCCATATCCGACTCTTGCGGTACAGAGAAGTCGACATGGCAGCCTAAGGTCGTCAGTGGATAAAGGCCGGCTCTAAAATCCGCCAGCATGTAGCGATCCACCGTGTAGTGTCGGTGAACGCGAACATGTGACACAGGTAAACCCATGTCATGACGTGACGACACGAACGCGCGGACTACGTCCATGTTAAGTAGCTTCTCATCATATCCTTGTCGAAGAGTCAGGCGCTGCAGGGCAGGCAATATACAAGATTGGATCCTTTCCGCAGAGCTTGGATCAATTGAGCCTTGTGCGGTGGGGGTGTTAAGGGCCTCAAATACACTTGAGTTGATGTATTTGGCGTAAATAGACAATTCGTGGACATTCATCAGTTGCAAGAAAAAGTTTATGAAGCCTTCAGGAAGTTCCGTAGGAGGCTTCGTAGAGTCGTAGTAAGTATCGAGAGGATGCAAGTCGAGAGTGTTCAGCGTGGTTAATGGGAACGTCTTGAGAAGCATATTGCAGACCCGTCGGCACAATTCCTCTCGAGGCATGATCAGCGAGTCCATATCGAGGTCGAGGATGGGTACCGCATAGCATGATGAGTGCTCATGGCAATTGCAAGGACTATTAATGTCACCGCAAAGTGCTTGATATACAACTCGTATGCGATCAAGCCTAGGTTTTATTGAATTGGGGGTGAGAACTTCGTCAGATACTGACAGACGAAGACTCGTTGAATGGCTGAATGCCGCCTTGTGGCGGCTCTTCATGAACTTTTCCCTTATGGCTTCCAAACATTTCTCCACAGGTAGTTCAGTATGTTCTTCAGAGACGTAAGCTCGGAAAGTTATATGAACGTCTTCTGCAGGGATGATCGAATGTAGTAAAGCCAATTGCTCGGCGGGTGAACGATCGATTATCTCCAAGTCTATCAAGCGAGGAAGATGAACGGAGGAAATCCGACGTTGCACGCCTTCAGACTGTTTAGATGTAAGCACCCATGCCAGTGACAGTCGTTCGAGCAGTGGGAGCTCCGTAAGGAGAGAAACCCACTCGCTCAGTTGGAGTCGGGGAAGCGAAAACTTTACGCTCAGCGAGCGGAGTAAGGAGCGTGATAAGCCTGGAATAACACCGGGGATTACTACGGTGCACGGGGATAGTGCCAAGGAGCGCAGGTGTTGTAGGTCTTGCCAGCAAAACCCAGGATGAAGAATTGGGTTTCTAGCAGCGCCAACGAAACCAAACTCCAAGGAGCTGATGAGGGGAGCATCTTCAGTGCGGAGACGCATGAAGAAAAGGCGTGCCATCCTAGGTATCTGTATTTGGACGTAGCGTAACCTGCAGCTCTGCGCAAGAAGCAGGTCCGTAATTTTCGTTATATCCTGCAGGGAGCAACTCGAGAGAGATAAGGATATAAGAGTATCTGAATAGAAAATGTCCAAGGGAGCCTGTTCGGAGCGTAGAACAAACGCCTGAACGCAGGCAGCATTCAAGGAGTATATCTGTGCCCAGAGTTGCGCTGCCTCGAGTGCAGCTTGTCGCCAGCTTCGGCAGACATGGGTTACTACGATCCAGTGAGTGGAGCCCGAGGCGATATGCATATCGCGCAAGGCGCAAAAGATACGAACCAGCATTTCTTCAGGAAATTGATTGATGTACATGAGTCGCGATCTGGTGGGATTCCCTGGACCTTTATTTCGAGTATGTGCAAGCGGAGGCCGTTGAGTTATCGGCTAGCCCAGCAAACGCAGAAGCCTGATCGATAAGAACAATATACGATGAATCTGCTGCAGTGCAAAATTTGTCTGAGATGCAGGATAAGTGCTAAATCATCGAGGTTGGCCGCGTACTTTGTGCGTGTGTGAGTATTGATCTCGACAAATCGTCTGCACCGTATTGTAGAACTTGAAGACTAGGGTACGAGTCGGTCGCAGGCGTTATCGAAACTGAGCACGAGGTGACTGATTCCAGCCGATAGTTTATTTGCGCTTGTTAGGATCCAAGGCCCGTGCCACAATATGACCAAACAATATCCTGCGTGATCTTGAACATTCCGGATGCAGCGTAAACCTGTTGAAGATTATAATACAGTACAGCTATGCTTCATAATTGCTACGATTGCTACGGCTTTACATAGTCATCACTTCCGGATACAGAACCAGACTTTGAAGTAGTAATACAATAGCAAGCTACGCCCAGGACCAACTTTCTACGACCGTACAGCAATAGGACTTCGGTACTTGAATCTACAATCCAGCGTAACCTCGAACAAGGAACGAGTAGTCTAAACTCAACTTCGGGATAAGACCGAATAATGAATCTCGAAACTTTCACTGAACCATAGACACGTACACGTGCTCTTGTTCGAGGTAAAAGTTATCGCTCTGTGGTAGACAATAGTCGACCTGGCACCCCAGCATCGTCAGTGGTATAAGACTGTCTTCTAGCTTCTCCAATTCAATCGCCGAGCCTCGCTTGATATGAAGGTGGGAGATGGATAAGCCAAGTTCTTGGCGAGATAGCAAGAGTCTGCGCACCGCCTCTAAGTTGAGAGTGTCTTTATAAAAGTCCTGTTCAATGACTAATCGTTGCAAAGAAGGTAGTGGGAGGAATCGCGGCCCTTCGACAGAGCCGGCAGTCAAGGCCTGCGTCGCAGGTCCACCAAGAACTTCGAATAAGCCAGGATTGAGGTATTTGGCGTTAATGAAGAAAGCGGAGATATTTGGCATTTGAAGGAGAAGGTCCATAAAAGCGTCGGGGAGTTTTGCAGTACCGGGTTCAGATTGGTGGGCGAAATCGATCAAGGAGCATAGATGAAGAGTCTTCGCGCTGCCCAACGAGAGAATCTTGCAGAGCATGTCGCAGACACGTCTGCATGCTTCTTCCAGAGAGGTACGCAGCAGAAGTTTGAGATGGAGAATGGGAAACGGAACGTGCTCGTGACAGTTACAAGTACCCCCAATACCGCTGGAAGGTGTCCAAAGCATGATCTCAAGGTCATTGGACCCTGTCTGTCCACCAGATACACCTAGACGAAGGAACGTAGGTTGGTTGCATGCTGCTTCGTAGTGTCTATTAGTGAGCTTTTCGCTCACAGCCTTCAGACACTGTCCGAACTGGGGATCTGAGGCAGGCTCTGAATATTGAATAAAGCGTATTCGGATGTTTTCCGCGGGCACAATTCGCTCCAGAAGCGCTATCATTTCATCAACTGGAGCCATGTCTGTGATCTCCATAAAGGTCAAACGAGGAAGGTGGACCGAAGGTTGCTCCAACTGAGCATGTCCAAATGAAAGAGCCATGCATAAGGATAGACTTTCGAGTAGAGGAAGTTCCGTTAAGAGGGAAATCCACTTGCTCACCAGGAGCGGGGGGCACGGGGCCGTTATGTACAGCGAGCGAAGCGACGGATTCAGTAGGCCTCGAGGAGCATCGGGAATCGCTATCGGAAATCTTATAAGCGTCAAATAGCGCAGCTGTGGTAGCTCTTGGAAGTAGATTTGTGGGATAATGTTTGGATCAAGAGGGGTATTGCCTAGGCTCAGCGTTAGAGATCTGATGAGGGCCGCACCCTGAGCGAAGGGATGGAAGCAGAAGCGGCGTGCCGCCTCGGAGACCAGTATGTCGACATCGCGTAACCTGTGACTGTGTGCGAGAAGTAGGTCCAGGTCTTGATAGTCGAGCTCCTGATGCACTGAATTTTTGTGATAAAGTATATCCAATGGTGCTTGCTTAGAGCGCATAATGAAGGTTTGAAGACAATCCAGCTTCATAGAGTATATGTATGTCCAGAGTTCCGCCGCGTCGAGCGCAACCAATCGCCAGCTTCGACATACATGGGTCACCGCGATCCAGCGAAGAGAGCGCAAGGCGATGTGCATATCGCGCAGGGCGCAGAAGATACGGACCAGCATCTCTTCTGGAAGTTTGTGGATGCCCATGACACTTGAGGCGGTGGGTGGATTTATCGGTCTATCAGGATATCGAGTGAAGGGGGCGCTGTTAGCGGCACCACACGAGATGCAACTAACAGCGATTTGCTATGTCTGCCAGTAAGATGATTTGACAGTGTAGAACAGTTGACGTATACTCAGACACGTACCTTGTGCTTAAGCAGTGGGAGGTCTATACCCGTAATTTCAGAGAAGTTAACTGTGTCCTTACGCCGGCAGTTGATTGGCCTATATCCCGCGGTACCAGTAACCCAAATGTTAGCCGTTTCGTGTGAATATTGTAGTATAGGACCATGCCTTTGTTCGTTGTAGCAGAAATAGATAGCAAGTCAGAGCAATGGCGGCGTTGTCAGGATGGTTAGTAGCAGAAACACCATAGAGTCCGAATCAAGACTCGAGGCCCTAAACGTTAAACTCTGAAGCGTACATGATTAGGGTTAGGGGCAGTTTATGTTGATAAACCTGGCGCTCATAGGCTGAATCGAACCTTTACAGTCACAGTCAAGCTAGCTATCTACGCAATGCACAAGTAGATTATAAAAACGGACATGGAGATCTGCATGGCGACGTTCACTCAAACAAATTGACTAGTGGTTCTTCGAAGGGATTGTCGTCCGCCTCCGGGTCCACAATCGCGGCCGGTTTTATCTCCTCTTGTAACGAACTGACTCCTTTGATAGTCCCCTTACCACCAAGAATGTCTCTCGAGGAGTTCCGCAGGTTTGGGGTTGCAGGCGTCGAAGGAACCGACGGCACGAGCCCAAGCGTTGGTTTGGTGAGTATCGCCCTGTCTGCATCGCGAATGAGTCTCAAGGTAAGTTCCCCAACCAAATCAACTCGTGTCTTACTCAGTTTCTTGACAGCGTCGTATCCTCTCACACGTTCCTTCTCGTACGCAGGGTTCACAGAAACGCCTTCGTCGATAGCGACGTAGTCTATGCGACGCGCGCGGATGAAGACCTCGTCCAGTCTCCATGGGGCCTCTGGCACGACCTCGTCGACCCACCGGCAATGCCGCACAAGCTCGCACCGCTCGATGTGTGGAACGTGTGCGGGCTCGCCGTGCTGCGCACACAGCAGGTCCGAGAGCACGCCTACCATGAGGTGCACCGCCGGAAACGACAGCTTCGCCTGTCTTAGCCGCAAAGCGTGGCTGGGCGCCGTCACGCCACTTCGGTAAGTCATGTTGCTTCGTGCACGCCACGGCCACTCACCCTGCGTTCATAGAATCGAACCGGCCGTCGACGTATATCCGCACGATACGGTCGTCGACGACATGAGCCCCGTTGGCCTGAAGCGTTCTGCGCACGTTGGCGCGGATCTCCTCCGCGCTGAGTGACGGCGTTCCGAACTGTTCTATGGCTGCCTGCGACGGTGGCGGCTCACTGGGCTGCTCTGGAGCGGATTGCCTGTCCACCAGTCCGAGGTCTGCAATGCTGGAGTCAAGCGATCTGTGTCCGTCGGAGATGATGTCGTACTCGGCGAGGTCGTCGCTGAGCATGGAAGACGCGTCCAGTGAACGTCTCATCCCGTCCGTGGTCTATCGGTGCGGTGGGGAGGTGAGGAAGAGGAAACACGAGGTTGGGCTCTGATCAGAAGCCCCGTATACATACAGACATTGGCGCTGACCGGTCAATATATACTCTGGTTGGCAGGGCGGAACGTGTGAAATGTCTAAGGAGAGCAGTGGTTCTCACCGGTGTGAATATGCTGCTTGTTTGTGCTGCTCTCGGGCCAATGTTATGCGGAGGTGCTGAACGGTAGGCGGCCGTTTATCCACTGATCCGGTAATCATATCGTGGCTTGATCAGGCCCAAGGAGTGTTGTGTTATGTTCAGCGTTCCGTCCTCCTTCTTCCATGTCTGCGACTCACCTTCCTCCTCTGGACGAGACCCTATCGAGTGCAGCCTCGCTCTCTGAGGCGCTCAGCGTTCTTTTCGAGCCGTCCACCGCAATCACTGAGCAGCTCGTCCCGCAACTCGTCGAACAACTACAGACAACACCTGTCACATCCTATGCGACTCTCATCGATGCCGCCGTCGACATCATATCACACTGGCATGACGGGCTGAAGGTACAATTCATTGGGGGCCATCCGCGCATTGGTGAGGTAAAGAACTTGTCGCACCTGAGTGCGCAGGAGCAAGCGGCGAAGGCGACACCCCCTGCGGTCCTGGCGCGCCTCGCGCACCTCAACTCGTGCTACGAGCGACGCTATCCAGGGCTGCGGTACATCACGTTCGTGAACGGGCGTACACGGGAGGCCATCATGGAGGAGATGGAGGACGCGCTGGAGCTGCCGCGGTCGCTGAGCGATAACGAGCCGGCACTCGCGAGCATCGCGATGGTGGAGGTGAGCGGGGATGCATGGGAGGTCGAGTTGGAGAGGGCTGTCCAGGTTGTGGGTAGGATCGCGAAGAGTAGGCTGGCGGCGTTAGGGGTCGAGTAGGT
The DNA here is from genome assembly GCA_005298045.1 of Pleurotus ostreatoroseus. NCBI lineage: Eukaryota > Fungi > Basidiomycota > Agaricomycetes > Agaricales > Pleurotaceae > Pleurotus > Pleurotus ostreatoroseus. The sequence continues at coordinate 114,370 of SWBT01000483.1, read as the reverse complement.
GCGTCGTCACAAGACCGTGTCGTTTTGTGCGAGTCTGTCCTGACGTTGATCCTAGTCAGCGAACGTCTGAACAGTCATCACGACGAACTAATTCCAACAAGAGCCATTGATCGTTGAAGATACATGTGGCTCTCTTGCAAACTTCACAGTATGTGTGATAATACTAGCTCATCCCCGACGACGTGAAAGCTCATGGGGATACTACCATAGACTCATACATTCGGATGTACGTACTACACAACAGAGAACTACAATTCGATGATACAGTCCATTTCAATCCATATCGTCCATAATCCATACCCATCAAAAGTCCGAAAACCTGCACTCAAAACGAAATTTCACGACGCCACAGTGTCCGTGTCTGAAGCGTCCGCAGGCGAGTAATTGCTACCAGGAGCAAGCGGCTTATCGCCATCCGTGGAAGAGTCCTTGTTATGGGTGGATGCGAAGTCTTCGCTGCCTACAGAGACCAAGTCCACGCTGCTGGCTGAAGATGTAACACTACTTGCTGACGATGAGTCCATGCTATTGACAGATGACGAATCATCGCTGCTGATAGATTCTTGACTCTCTTGATGTTGCATCCTGTCCGCTTTGCGCTGAAAGAAAAAATCAATAACTGCCCGACTGACGCAAGACCCAACCATACCTGCAAAGCAGCCTGTCGTCGAGCCTCCCATTCCGGATTCTGCTGACGCAGCTCCTCCAAGAATTCATCCGGCTTCTTGACCTGCACTATCTTCGCCGCGGCGAGTGGCATTGGGACCGCCATCGTGATCCTTTGCCTTCCTTTATTTGCCTCCAGATGTTTCCTCAAGTCCTCTTCAAGTGCCTTCAGCTTCTCGATCCGTGCGAGGGCCGACTGCAAGAGCATCTCCTGGTTCTTCTGGTAGCTGCGCATCAGCTCCTCTTCATACGTTCGCTGTTTCTCGAACATCGCCTGTGCATCCGCCTTCTCTCGTTGCACGCGCTCTGCCGACGCACGCATGCGTTCCTCCCGGGCTTGTTGCTGCTCGCGCATCCGCCGCAGTCTTTCCTCGCGCCGTCGCTGCTGCTCAGCTTCCCATGCTTTCCGCTCTCTCGCAATCTTCGCGTTCACCTCGGCTTGGCGTTCCGTGCGACGGAGGAAGTTGAAGCCGATGTCGTATTGCTGGTGGAGGTTGATGAGAGACGTAGCGGGGGAGGCGCATGAGACGTACCCGACGTTTGGAGGCATCACTCAGCACTTCAAACGCAGCGTGAACCTGTGAATTCAGAACAATTTCAGACTTGGCTTCGTTGCATCAAACCCGTCGCACTAACCTCTCGAAAGCGAGCCTCGCCCGACTCTCTGTCCTCCTCGGTAGCATCGGGCGCGAGCTTGTCTGCTGCGTTTCAGTCTTTATCTTCAAGAGCACGCGACGACTGCACCTGGATGTGTTTCCAGTACGAGGCGCTTGTACGCTTTACGCACTGCAATGTCGGTGAGACACAGGTCGCGCCTAGTGGGATGCTCAAATACCTGCTTCAGGCGGCGCAACCGGTGTCAAACCCAGCACATCGTAGAGAGACTTGGTCGCCGAGAATACGCTCATAAGTTAGAAGTTGGAGGGGTATATACAGCAAAGGGTCGGATGCTTTCGGCGTAGAGTTTGAAGTCGAACATCCATCAATGGGCGTGACCGCGACGGCACGCGCTAATTAGCTTGTTCGCGTCGTGGGCGTCTGCGGGCGCGTCCAGGACGGCCAATTGGTTGTTGGATTACGCGACTCGGGTAACTACAACGTCGGCCAGCGATGGGCCGCATCAAGACGCCGCAGGGCCATAGGACTCGAACATCCATCACGGCCGCCAGTCGAGCCCTCTGCACCGCCTGCGACGGACCATCTGACTCCCTCTGGTGCGCGGTGAACTCTGACTTCACCATTTTATGAACTCATTTGAACCTTCTTCGCGTCTCCAAAGCAGATTTTCCTGGTCCATATTCCAAGCCGAGGTCCATCCAACTCCGTCTCACCGCGACCGTATACCCATGGCGAGGACCTGGCCTGGTAAGAAGCGACGCGTCGTGGTCCGCTCCCTAAAAGCCTCCATTCCGGCGCCGCACTCGCCCGACGCGCCGGCCGTGAGGGTAGTGAAGAATATCATCGTCGGCGGGGACACGTTGAAGGTCTCCAAGGTCTTCCGCCTCTTCTTCTGGTTCGTTTGCGAGCGGCAACGCGTCTTTGAGCGACGGCTGGCCGGCGAGCCCGCTCCCTGGACGGACGACGAGGCCCTCGCCTCCCACCCATACATCAATGTGTTTCGAGTGCTCGATCGTACATCGCAGTACATCCTGACACACGTCATCTGTGACGAGCGGTACACGCTCGAGGACGCGTTCTTCCGCGTGCTGCTCTTCCGTACGTTCAATCGCATCGAGACATGGGAGTACCTCGAGGAGCAGCGGGGCTCGCTGACGTGGGCCGACTTCGACGTGCGCGAATATGAGCGTCTGCTCGACGCGCTGGACGGACCGTTGTACAGCGGCGCGTACATCATGCCTGCGCCTGTCAGGGAGTTTGGTTATCCTACTAATCATCAGTGTCACCTGCGCCTGATTGACCTTATGATGTCTCTGAAAGTTTACAAGAGAATGGAAAGGATGAAGCACTTGAAGGATGCGCATGGTTATCTCTGTCTCTTCCCGAGCATGGGCGACTTCATGGCTATGCAGTCAGTACTTTCGTTGTGTATTTGACCGTCGTTGCCGATGCTGATAATGCTCATTTGTTAGGCTTACCCTTGACCTCAACATGCTGCCATACTTCGATTGGAACGAAGACGAGTGGGTGGCTCTCGGCCCTGGATCCTCCTCGTGCCTCAAAAAGATGTTCGGCTCCGATATAAATGGGCGCGAGCAGGAGGTGTTGCGCCACATTCGGGACGAACAAATGACATACTTCTCGCAGTTCGGCCTACCCGAAGACGCCATCCCTCAGCTCTGTCCCGAGCGCGGACCGGGGCTCACCCTAGTCGACATCGAGCACGCACTGTGCGAGTGCGAGAAGTACTCTCGTGCCGCCTATCCGGACATCAAGGGCAGGAGGCAGAGTGCCGGGAGGAGGTACGTTCCGAAAGACATACCGGTCACGAACGCGCTCCCCGAGAAGTGGCGGAAGCCAGTTGAGAAGCCCAACTGGACGCAGCCAGATGCCGTCGATGGAGACGATACGTACGAGGTGGCACACGTTGTGAGGGAGATCAAGAAGTGGAACCGCGAGGAGTCGCCCTCGTATGTCATCCGCTGGGCCGGGTGGGGACCCGAGTGGGATTCTACGCTCAGTGAGGTCGATTTGGAGGAAGGGTCGCCGAAGATCGTGCGGGAGTGGAGGAGACTGAAGCAGGAAATACAGGACGGGATTGATTTGCGGAGGCGGCGGCGTTGATGGACAAATCAAGTGGTTGTTGGTCAAAATCTTCGAGGTATATACGACTGAGGACCGTCGGGCACCTGGTCACGGGCGATGGCGGGTCGCGACGATCTTCAGAGGGATATATTTGGGACAATCGATGCTGTTTGGATGTACTTCTGCTTATTATATAGCCTGTGTAACTCGAGGTTATCGTTGCTCTCATCTTCATGTTGTATGTACCAGGAGACGCACTCTTATACCCTTTCCATGAAACAAAGACGCAGATAGCCCACAACTCTACCTCGGCTGCTTTCTTATGGGTAATACTGACGATAGTAGCGTTTCTATCTGGGTTGGACTTGGACTAATGCTATCGATGCCAATTACATGAAGACGCAGATTCCGTAATCGCACGTCTACGAGATAAGTTCACACCCGCATATTCCATGGTCCATGGTCAGTGATACATAGCATAAAGAACTCTATTAAGTACTTCCAATGCCCCTAGCAGCGATACCGCGGGGCCCCATACAAAACTAGGCAGCACCAGACGCGTGCGATCCAGATGATAACAGTAAATGAAGGTGGTATCTTTTAGTGAATGACAAGTGACAGATTATGGTAGCATAGAGGGTACGGTGATGGCGACATCACGGGAGGTTGTACGACTTCACGGGCTCGGTGTCGCGGTCGAAGCTGCGAGTCGGGTCCATCTGAGGTAGGATAGGGTACCACGGGCATGGGTTATGAATCACGGACGACGAATCACGATTAACAGAGGTCTTGAGGGATGGTGAGGGAACTCACGTGTGAGTCGGTGATCATGGAGGTCTCCTTGAAGATCTCCACGCGGGTACCCTGGAGCGCAGCAAGCGTCAGAGACTGCGCAGAGTGTCGATGTCGACGTCGGCGACTCACCAATTGGCCACCAACCATCGAGGTCCTGTGCGTCCGCCGTTGTCCGGACAATTCGACAGTGTCAATCACATCGGACTTGTTCCTCATGGTTTGCCGTGCGTTCAGCATCGCGAGCATCGTGTTAGCGTAGACTGCACCGATGATTAGTCCGTGACTGCGAAAACCGGACGGATCTAGACTCACGTTTGCTGACGACCTCCACTAGACCTGCGAATAAAAGACTGCCCTCGACGAAGTTGTACTGCGGAAGATATGAGGACCCGTCCGGTCAGAGACAAGTAGAACACGTACTGTAAACACGATCGCAAGGGACATGATCCTGCAGACAAGCGAATGAGTACACCGACGTCGGATCATCAAGATGGTAAGCTTACATAGTGATCGCGCCAGTATCTACAGTGTAGTGTACAAGCCATACAATGACCTGGTTTGTACTGGCAAGACGTCAGGACACGTGCGACAACGACGTAGATGGAATACGAACCGCGAGAAGGAGCCCTTGCTCTTCCACAAGTAATACACAAGCAGCCCTGTTGTCATTACGTCGACAAGGGCCGCCAATGAAAGACCCGTGTTGAGGGTAATCTAGCATAAGGTTAGCGAGTCGCTCGACGACAAGGACCTTGCATAAACATACGATGACAGGCTTCATCTCACGGTATGCCAGCCAGCTCTTGAATTTGTACCTGCACAATGTTGTCAGTTGGCATTAGATACGTAGACACTTAAGACTCACAAAAGCGAACCAGTCGCTGAGATGCAAAGTAGAGAGGATCAGGAGGATAACATCGAGACGTTAATGAACGACGAACCAAATCCAAAAGCTAATGACAAGACAAATATCAGTGAGATGTCAAAAAACAACCGCGACATGACGTACCGATACGGCAGAACAATACGACCGCCTTCCCCAGAGTTCAGTATCTATCTACTTAGCCCACAGGAAACAGATACGTACCGGAATACCAGCCACGATCATAGAGTGGTTGCTCACTGCGTACATGTGAGGATGACATCTTCCTTCGTGGAAAGCTACTCACGTGTCCAGATACGGAAGATATAGAATCTGTAGCAATCATTCAATACGGCGTTCGTTGTAGTAAGAAGGGCGCTTACCCTTGCGCTGAGCTGACGATCAAGACCTGCACAAATTTAGTCTTGTCGAGCCAACATCAGCAAAGAAGCTCCACATACCATCAAATACACGGTTGCCTACAGAGCAACACAACTTCGTTCAATTCGTTACACTCGTGAGAAGCGATGTTTACGTACACCTGCACTCCTGTAATTTAGACAGTTGTATGAGCGCGGTTCCTGGATCGTGAGACGTTGACAGCGCACCATACAATCTGAAGAACCTCCTCTATGTTTCCGAAATCCTGGATCATGTAGGCGTAGATCATGTGCATACAGAAGCCGGTGTGAAGGATCTCACAGACCCTAGAGCCAGCGTATGAGCTTCACAAAATCGTCTATGGAGACAGAACACCGTACCATACGAAGAGGACAAGACCTTTGATGTAGTATGGATCGTTCTGGTAACTAGTCCAGTAGAAGTACACCTGTGCTGAGAATACGCCGAACAAACTAGCAGACGGCACACCAGGTCATGTCGCGTAAGTACCAAGACATAGAGACGAAGGCAAGCACATATGCGGACGACTCACATGCAAGCAAAGAGGACCATGATGAGCAGAGGCCCAGCAAGGGTCTCAATGAGGGTCGCCATATTTCCTGCACAGCAGTAGAGTGCCCGACTACCAGTTCAGAGGGTGGACAAGGAGGTGGAGGGTGGAGGTGGATGTGAGATCACAGAACGGTATGTAAGGTGGAGGTCATAAAAGCAGTCTGGTGGGGCATCAACCAGCGGAACAATCTGGAGTCGTATTTCTAATTTTCCACTGGGTCGCAGATCTCCAGGGCCCTTTTCACCTGCGCTCTCCATACGGTCGGCCGGCGCTTCAGCACGGACTTATTATCCTGATCAACGCTTCTGGTGCTGGTCTACCGTCTTGCTCGGACAATTGATGGAATTCATTGATATGAGGGGGCGCAACAAGGCTCCAATTTCCTTAGAAAATGGAAAGCGGCGAACAGACTCTGACGGACGCACCAGGTTACAGGGGATTTTTGGCTACGTTGCGAGAGGGAAGGCAAATTTCAGGACACCGTTGATGGGCACCAGCTTCCTCCGCTTGGCGAGCAGTCGAGCTGAGGATCTTTACTATAACCGAGTGGTCTGTCTCAGTCGTATCGGGGCATATCTGCGCTTTGAGGCGTTCTGGTCGCCGCGAAAGAAGAAACTAAAGCTGAGCCGCCGTCAGAAATGACCTGGATTGCGCTATCTCGCTGAATACTAAAAGTCTTACACGCCACTTATCGCGATAGACGGTGTAGAATCTGGGACGTCTTCACGCCAGTATGATGAGTGAGTACGCTTACAGCGACATTTCCGACGTTGCATGTCGATCGCACGGTTGCCACGTCTGGAGTGCCGACCACGGTGAGCAGTCACCACATGACGGTCCCGCCGCATTGGCCGTCCAGGAACGCTGGGACCGCTGGGTCGAGGTCGGATGAGCAACAACGAATTGATGCGCGTTTTCTGGACCGTGTGGTAGGATCTGGTAGGATCGATGGACCGGTTCTTCGCATACGATCTGGCCGCGTCCATCTTCGCCCATGCCACAAAATATTGAACCATTCGGCAGTGGGGTTAGGCAAGGCCCAAAAGCTTTGGCGAGTCCCTTGAAGATCGCATTCGCGAGGAATCACTCTAAGACGCTCAGGCTCATACAAAGAGCCTAGTGAAAGCCTCCGTCGAAGCTTCCGGACGTCATGGCAGCTGCATAAGATATGGACATGGCTGAAACCTGTTGGAGAATGCGCAAATCCGCATGGTGCGGCGAGCAAGCGTTGTATGTCGGAGGCCATAGCACGATCCAAGAACGCCCTCTACGCTCCTCTACGACGCTGGAAGGTTGCAAAGAGGCCCAAAGAGCAGCGTGGGCGGTCTTCTAGCTCGGCGTCTATCGCTGATCGCAACTTGCCGGCGTGGCACCCGTTTTGGGGCAAGGTAGGAACGGCCCCTGAACGTCCGCGAGGACCAGTCGACCACCAGTCCTGGAAGACTCTTTCACCTCACACAGAATGCAGCCTAGCCTGACACAAATCATCCAAAGTCATGCCCCGGTAAGCCCCAACTCAGACATGTTCGAAGTGGGCTCGACCTTTGTCACGGATTGTTGCCGCGACTGCCCGTGTTCTGACCACCACAATTTATGTCCTCACCCAGTTTCGACCAGTCCTAACGATGCCTGAGCATCCGCAATCTGGTTGCTGTAGCTTCTCCAATCGGTCTCGGGCATGCAACTAAGCCGTCCTTAGTACGACATCGTCACCTTGAGCTGAGAGATCTCTATCGATGGCCTCCGCTTTTACCATGCCTCCGGACAAATCTCGTGTAGACATGATTACAATTTTCCATACATAAGGGCTGAACATGAATGCTTGAAGGTAAAGCATTCCCCATACCAGTCTTGCGAAGCCACGACATGTCTGCGACTCCTGAGTTCCCCCCTCTCGACGGCTCCATCCCGCCTCTCCCTGGGTTTGCTGACTTTCACGCTGAGCACAACCCAGATTTACCCTGGGCTCTCTTCCAGTCGAAGCAAGACCCTTCGAAAGTTGACTGTATCACGTACCTGGAATTTGCGAGGGCGACACATAGGCTCGCACATGCGGTCAGGCCGGATCGTAAGGAGGGTCAGGATGGAGATGTAGTAGGTGTGGTCATTCATTGCGATAGCGTTCTGTATCTCGCAACGCTGGTTGGATTGGTCCGAGCCGGACTTGTGGTACGCAAACACGGCTTCATTTCCTCATAATGCTGTCTCTGAAGTCGTTGAAAGCCTTTCCCCATGTCTCCGAGAAACTCTCCAGAGGCCATCTGCAGCATGCTCGAGAGGACGAACTCGCACCGCGTCATTTCGCAGTCGTCGTTGGCACCTCTGATCTCCAAGGTTCGCTCGGAGATGGAATCAAAGCAGTACGCGCTGCAGGTGGACGAGCTTCCGGAGTTGCAGTCTATCTTCCCCACCCTGGCTGATGGTGGTGTGGACACGGAAGTCAAGCCCTACCCAACTAGTGGCAAGCCACACGATCCGGACGATCTCGTACTCTACATCCACTCGTCCGGCTCTACTGGATTCCCCAAGCCAGTCCCGCAGAGACAGAAGCAGGTTCTGAACTGGTGTTGTTCTGGTGCGCAATAGTCAATTTCTCAATGTCTCAGCACTCATGTTATACTTGGCAGCTGTCATCGTGAAGGGACGTGATCATGCCGTTCGCTGGGGCACCGGACACCTCCCTACATTCCATACCATCGGATTCTACATGCAATTATACTCTCCTCTTGTCAGCGGCTACGGCATTGCAGTATATACCCCGCAGGCCCCCGCATCGCCAGTTGTGCCGAATCCCAAGAATGTCTTGGACATGGCTCGCGTAACAGGCTGCACTGGTATACCTACTGTACCCGCATTTGTAGAGGTAAGCGAGTTGCAGACGGCTGTATTTGTATAACGCTAAACCCAAACTGTATAGGCATGGGCACAGTCCGAAGAAGCCATTAAGTTCCTGGCGTCCCTGAAGATCGTTGTAAGTACCTCAAATTCGTCATATTAATGAACGGTTGCATACCCCGACGCTTCTCTAGGCTTTTGCCGGAGGCCCCCTCTCCGATAAGAACGGAAACAAGCTGGCAGCCGCCGGTGTCAACTTCTTCGCGGTTTACGGTGCTACAGAGTTTGGTGCCTACACCGACGTTTTCGATACGGATGACTCTCAAGGACCGGATGCGCCTGTGAAGACCAGCGCGGACTGGGCTTGGTTCTCGTTCTGTGACCGTGTCAAGCCCCGATGGGTGCCAGAGGGGGACGGTACCTATGAGCTGCAGTTCTTCGTATGTGGGATCTCTCTTTCCACAAAGCCGTGCTGATCAACGTCTTGAAGACGTGCGAGAGCCACTACCCTGCGATCGAGAACCTGGAGGATATCCGTGGTTATGCCACCAGCGATCTCTTCATCCCACACCCCACGAAGAAGGGCTTGTGGAAGATGTAAGCTCTGGGTGTTATATCTCGTATGCAATGTCTAACATCCGTCTTGCAGTACCGGCCGTAAGGACGATGTCATCGTCCTCGGCTCTGGCGAGAAGCTCGTTCCACTCCCTCAGGAGGGCTACATCGGTGCGCACCCTGAGGTCTCCGGTGCTGTCATGTTCGGCCGCGGCAAGAACGAGCCTGGTATCATCATCGAGCTTCATCCTGAGCACATTATTGATGTCAAGGACGAGAAGGCGGTCATTCAGTTCAGGAACCGCATTTGGTATGCACATCTCCCTTCGTGCTCAGTCCATGGAGGCTCATTCGTACCTTCACAGGCCCACCGTCGAGGAGGCCAACCGCACCGCGCCGGCCTTCGGACGTATATTCAAGGAGATGATCCTCGTCGCCGACCCAGTTCGGCCCTTCCCCCGTGCGCCGAAGGGTACCTTCATCCGCAAACAGGTCATCGCTCTCTACCAGGATGAGATCGAGCAATTGTGAGCGTCACAAAATGGTGCTTGTGTGGTCATGTCGCTGATGCAGTGTGAAGGTACGCGACCGTGGAGGATAGCAAAGACACCAAGGGTATCGCGCCCCCAGCTTCATGGACCGTGGAAGACATTGAAGCTTGGCTGCTCGAACATGCCTCTGCCATCAAAGACTCTAAGGTCGAACCCACCGTTGATCTCTTTGACCAGGGCTTCGACAGGTACAGTCATCTCAGTCGTAGAAACATCAACCAATTTGTCTTACCTTGTCCTCTAGTCTCTATACCACTTTCTTGCGGAACCGTATCATCGGCGCTATGCGCACCTCAGACGACGACGAAGTCCGCAAAGCGTCGACGCACGTCCCGCAGAACTTCATCTTCGACCACCCTACGCTCCGTTCTCTCGCTTCCGGCATCGCCGAGCTCGTCAACCCCGCATCGGGACCGCAGCACAAGGATCACGTCAAGGACATCGAGGACATGGTCGCCAAGTACACCAAGAACATGCCGACTGCGAAGGCGAACTGGACGCACCCATCGGAGATCGTGGTGCTACTTACTGGCAGCACTGGAAACGTCGGCTGCCACGTCCTGGAGTCGTTGCTGTCGGAGCCTCGGGTGGCGAAGGTGTACACCTTCAACCGACCTTCGTCGACGCCTCAGGCGGAGAGGCAGAAGGCTGCATTCGAGGCTCGTAACGTGCCTGTGGAAATTCTTGAGAGTCCCAAGCTCGTTCACCTCGTAGGTGACCTGGCAATTGAGAACTTTGGTCTCGAGAAGGACGTCTTCGACGAGGTAAAAAAAATCCGCTTTCTACATATAACTGCGAATACTGACTGGAGGTGATCCATAGATCAAGGCGACTGTGTCTCATGTCATCCACAACGCCTGGAAGGTTGACTTCAACCATACCTTGATCTCCTTCGAGACCCACATCTCCAACACTCGCAAGTTGATCGACGAGTGCTTCACCTTTGAGCACCGACCTCGGGTGCTGTTCACATCGTCCATCGCGGCTGTGCAAGGTTGGGATGTCGCGAAGGGAGTTATTCCTGAGGAACCGCTGGCTGACCCGTCGCTTGCGATGGCAAACGGATACGGGTCATCCAAGCACGTAGCGGAACAGGTGAGGAAGGTCGTTCGCAACAAAGGTCATCGCTTCTAACTAAGTTATATTCAGCTACTCGTCAAGGCCTCCCAACACGGCTTGGAGACGACAACTCTTCGCGTAGGCCAGGTCTGCGGTGGTAAGACGACCGGAGCCTGGAGTCCGACCGAGTGGGTGCCCATCCTCGTCAAGTCCAGTCTGTCCATGGGCGCGTTCCCCGATCTCGACGGCGTACGTGCTTTAGCTTTCCGCGTCCATGCGTCTGCTAACCTGCTAACGACTTCCCGAACCCCATGTTCCATGTTCCATGTGCACGTGGGCTCGATAGTCCGTCTCCTGGATCCCCATGGATGCTCTTTCAGCCGCGGTAGTCGACGTGGTCCTCGCGACCGCGCCGCTGCCGCCCGCGCTTAACTTCGTGCACCCGCATCGCGCAGCGTGGCGAGACGTCTTCCGCGCGGTCAACGACGCGACGGGGGCGCAGCGACCCTTCGTGCCCTACAAGGAGTGGCTCGCTCGGCTCGAGGTCGTCGCCGCTCAGGAGAACTCGCAGGAGAATCTGGAGAAGATCGTGAGTGCGCCTTCCTTCTGTTCTGTTCTGATGATTTGCGGTCGATTGTTTCGCGCGCATCCCTTTTTTCGCTTTGCTGTTTCGTCCGCTGTGTCGCACACGAGTCTATGGACGTTCACTGATTGTGTTTGTGTGCCGACGTTGTTCTAGCCTGCGATCAAAATCCTCGCGTTCTTCCGCGCGCTCGACTTCTTCAGCGACCGCGCCAGCACGGTGCCCGAAGAGCAGGTCGAGGCGGGCGGCATGGCCGCCTACAGCACGACGCTCCTCCAGAAGTTCAGCCCCTCCATGCGCGACCTCCCGCCTATCGACGCGGTCTATGCTAAGAAGTGGGTAGGATACTGGAAGCAGGCTGGCTTCTTGGCTTAGACGATTACTCTATCTATGCTCTCACGTATCTACTAGACATTTTACCAAGTATATCACACTCATATAGGGACTACTTGTACGGCGGTAGATAGATATTAATGGTATTGCAATGCGCGATCCGGAGCGTGTACGATACATTAGAAACAAAGGCACTAGGTATACAGCGATGCATCGAGGACAACATTTTGCGGACTTCTGAGCATGTGCGAGCGATGTCTAAAATACAGTGGACAGTTAATTCCTTTTCCTCAGTGAAGGGAGCATAGTATGTGACTCGATAACAGTCTTGCTAGTGGTGCTCGTGGTGGGTTTCGTGGTGAGTTTCCTGCTCCTCACGAGCCTCCGACTCATGATGGTGGCCAAAGATATTCAAATGCTTCAACATTCCCCCGAACCTACAAGCGCAGCAGAACGTCGCGGTCAATTCACAGAAACACACGTGCGATCGAAATTCTGACCATCCTCACCATCCATTGTGGCCTCCGTGCCACCACTTCTTCGCCCTGTCGCCGTCCGAGTCTCCTCGGTGGCGCTTTTCGCCGGCGTGTGGGTATGGGGAGGCGGTGGGGTATTGATTGGCTGGGTGGGTGGCTGGGACGACGGGAGGAGGAGACCGGTCGTCGATGTAGATGGGGTCGGCGCGCGTGCCTGAGCCGGGGCGGGTGGTGTATTCGGGTTGCGGGGGAGGCGGGGCCGACGTGTAGGTTTGTGTTGGAGGGTAGGTCTGGGGTTGGGCGTATGTTTGTGGTTGGACGTAGGTCTGTGGTTGGACGTAGGCCTGTGGTTGGACGTAGGCCTGTGGCTGGGGGTATACTTGCTGGGGTTGGACGTATGTGGGCTTTTGCGCGTAGTTTTGCGATTGAGGGTAGGGTTGAGGAGGTGCTTGTGGTCGGGCCTCAGCGTATTCCGTATGGCGACGCCGGCTACTCGAGCTACGTCGATGACCCGAGCTATCATACCCATGCGTCTCGTCTGCGTAGTCACGCCGGTCACCGCTGCTTGTGCGTGAGCGATGAGCTACAAAAGTGAGTATGAGATGGGGCCTGGTGTGCAATGATTGAACTATGCTAGCTTACATTCTTTGGACAGCCTAGGATGAACGACCGGTGGCGGGACAGTGCTGTAATTTGGAGCGATATTTGAGTTTACGGGAGGCGCTTGAGGAGGAGGCATTGCAGGGGGCGCTGGAGGAGGTTTTATCGACCTGTCTTTGCTCGTGGGCTGTTCTACACCGTTGATAGTGTGTCGTTCCCCGTCAGGCGAGAGATATGTAACATGTTCATTGCCCTTGAAGAAAAACAGGTAAGCGGACAAATAACCCTCAAGAAGGACGGCACCAACCTGTGCATCACGCTTTTTGATGATGGTCTCCGTGCGCCCATTCACAGTTCTCGTCATCTGGCTCTCAGAAACCCACTGACCGCCCGTGCCAATAGCCTGCGTCGAGCTGCTGTAAGACCTCACATTGTGAGAGCCGCCCATGCCGCCGTCCGTGAGCAGCGGTCCCCCAAACAAGCTCGGTCCGAAGAGCGACCCGCCAAACGGTCTTTCGAAGAACGGATCGCCGAAGGGCGACGCACCCCCAAATGGCGATGCGCCACCGAACGGGGACGCGCCGAACGGGGACGCGGATGCACCGAACGGCGCGCGTCCAAACGAGGCCCGCGAGCTCGGGAAGGCGTTCGCGAAGAACGGGTCGTTCGCGAACGCGCTGTGGAACTCGCCGAAGAGCGAGTTGAAGAGCTCGAAGGGGTCGGTGAAGGCGAACGGGCGGTGGGCGCGGCCGAAGAAGGGGTCGGCGCCGAACGAGCCCTGTGCGCGCGAGTAGGAGCCTGTCTCGTGGTAGTCCTGGTAGGTTGGTTCTAGTTCTGCGGCGGGTGGTGGCCATACGTTGTGTTTGTCGTAGAGCTAGGGAGAGAACGTGAGTTCTGGATGTCGGAGAAGGAAGTATAGTACTCACTTTGCGGTTTTCGGCGTTGATCAATACCTCGTATGCGTTGTTGACCTAAAGACTGTCTTGGTACGATTAAGACCATATCTTACATGACCGACTTACCAGTCGAAATTGCTCATTTGCCCGTTCTCTATCAGCCTCTGTGGCGGTCTGCGGAAGCCTATCTGGGTGTGTAGCGAGAGCCTTGCGTTTGTACGCCTTCCGGACTGCACATGCACGTCAACCAATTATCCACCCGATGCATAATGGCATAAAGACACTCACTATCATCCGGGGAGGCCGACTTCTCCAAGCCGAGGACCTCGTACAAGTTCGAGGACATGAGGGGGTAAGTAGAGTCTTTACAGGTCCCGTACGCAAACCTGTGGGTATTTGAAGGGCGAGGGTCGTGGTGATGGTGGAAGTTGCGGTCGAACTCTGTCGAAATCGAAGTCGGAGACCTCGCCACCGCCATGTCGAGGTTAGATAAGATAAGATTGACTTTCGGTGATTGGCGCCGAGTAATTTCCTGGACCTGAACGTGAACTTCGCTGAGCTTGCTGCTTCGAGCAGTCATCTTACTTCCTCTGAGTCTTCACTCCATCTATGCACCTTCAGGAGGTCGTGCTATGTGGGACAGCGCCGACGTCGCCGACTACTGGGGCAGGGACGATATCGCTGCATGACATACAGACGGGAACGAGTCTCGCCTCGTACAAACAAACGTCGGCTTCGACGCATTGCACCGCTGTGGTTCCTTCAAGAGATGGGCAGGGCGGGTTCGTGCTCGCCGCGCAAGCGGACAAGTCTATTATGAATGTGTATAACTTTCAAAAGGTGCGTTCGTTAATAGTGCTTCTATGCTGTACCTGAACGTAGGTTTGTAGGATCAACTTGCTTTGAAGATCGTACTCCCTGAGAAGCTCTCGTGCGTAGCTGTCGATTCACAAGGCATGTACTGCGCAGCCGGTACAGCGCAAGGAAGGGTATACTTGTGGGAGGCAAGTACCCTTGTATCAACATTTTCATCCGCGGTCTAATATGCACTCCCCTCGGTAGTAGATTGCGTCCGGCATTATGTACGCTGCATGGGATGCGCACTATCGACAGGTCACAGTCCTGCGGTTTACTCAAGACGGCGAGGCACTACTCTCTGGAAGTGAGGATTCTGGAGCCAACGTGTGGCTAATTTCCAGGTGAGTATGTTACGCTTGGTTGTGTCACGAGTTAATGTCGCTTTACTTGTCGCAGTCTGGTAGACGACACTCGACAAAACGACCTCCAAACCCCGTATTGCACGCTCGGAGACCACACGCTACCCATCACAGACATTGCTTGCAGTGTCGGCGCGTTCCCAAAGTGCAGAGTTCTGACCGCGTCGATCGACCACTCGGTCAAGGCAAGTGTTCGCTATCCACACGCAGTTCTCGTACCATTGCTGAACACATTCCAGATGTGGGACCTGTCCTCCTGCTCGCTTCTCACAACCTTCCAATTCCCAAAGCCGATCTCGTTACTCGCATGGGACCTCACCGAACGCGTATTCTTCGCCGCGTCTCCGGACGGCGACATCCATCAGGTCAACCTCTTCAAGCAGCGCGAGGACAAGCTCAGTCGTGTGCTGGAGGCAGTGGGGGGCGCAGGGTCGACAGACGTGGTTCGCCTCGTGGACGAGGACGACGAAAACACGAAGAAGCGGCTCATCACCGTCGGGTAAGCCCGATATGCACTCCTGTCTATCCCGCCAAACGTGACGCTGTCCCCAGGCAGCCAGTAACATGCCTCTGCCTCTCACTCACGGCGAGTCTGCTACTCGCCGGCACCGCGGCTGGCCTCATCCACATGTACGACACCGGCACGCATCAGCTCCTGCGGAGTATCTCAACGCACAAGGGCCTGGCGATCACACATCTGGAGACGATGCTCAAGCCGCCAGACCTGGTAGGGCATGTCAGCTTCAGCCTGGGGGCAGAGGCGCGCGAGACGATCCCTCCACGACCGGTAGCTGCGTTCCAGCGTATGAAGGATGCGAAGAGCAGGGAGGCACACGAAGTTGCGCTGCTACTTCCGCCGACGCAGACAGTAAGCTCGTCTACAAACGTTATTCGACGATTTCGCTGACGTTTATGTAGGATCGGGCGGCGAGCATGTTCGAGTATACGCAAGACGAGCTACTGAAGGATTATGCAACCTTTGTCCGGACCGATAGCGAGGGAGGTGCGCAGCCTACGGGTGCGTCGCTGCAGACGCGTGTGAACGAGCTGGAGACGGAGGTGGGGCGGTTGAGGCAGCAGCTTGCGAAGGCGAAGGGCATCAATGATACGATGTGGGAGACGGTGGTGCAGAGGCTTGTTGCAGAGGGGAAGCAGAAGCAGAAGGAGCAGGATTCGGCGATGGAGGTGGACGGGTCTGAGGATGAGAGAAGGAGGAAAAGAGGACGTACTTAGCGGGGGAGGGCGGTGGAGATTGCTAGTTTCACGCTACGACCGATGTCCAAGTCTCGAGTTATAGAGAGCGTTGAAAATAATCCTGGAATGCAAAACTGATAATATGGATAGCTATCTACTCGTCGTCCTTCTTGTACTTTGATGGATCTACCCCGTGATGGGGATGATTTACGAGGTTGAACCTGCAAACGCAAGTAAGTGGTATCGTCTTGATATGAGCGCGCAGATACGTACATGGGGAAGGCAGCTGATGAGAGTGTCAGTAAAGGCTAATAGTAGTATGGTGTATCGCGTACTCACCGAACTTCAGCTGCGAGAAGACGGAGTTTCTGTAGGCGGCACCCTGTACCCATTCCGGCTGGTCGGAATGACCGTACAGAGGTTGGCCCTGCCGGATCCGTTCAGTCATCTCCTCCCTGTCCATCTGCTGTTCTCTTTCGTTCTCAGACCAGCCCCAGAACCGCACTGCGAAAGCAAGCGTGAGATGCCCAACATCGTCGACATGATTGGACGTACCGCTCGAGCGCTGGTAGGCGAGGAGGAAACCGCCGACGAAGCCCAGCAGGCCACCGAGGCGGAGAGGGGTGCGCAGCTTCATCTTCGTTGGGTCGGCCATGTCTGTGCGTCGCAAAGCGTCGCTAAGTCAGGCAGAGGCGCACTCGGCGAACGGTCGTGCACGTACCCCAGAAGTAGAGTGCCGCGGGGAAAGCGGCGGTTCCGGCGGCCCACGCTGCGTAGTCGGAGGGGCGGAAGTAGCGGACGACGCGGAACGCATGCGGGTCGGCGTCGATGAGCGGGTAGGGGGTCGTCACGACTTTCTCGGGCATCGTGGCGGGGGGTGAGGTCGACGTTGGCGGCGACGAGGACCGCGTCGGGAGTAACGTGCAGGGGTAATAGACGCCGACTAAGTTTAGGGCAGGCCGCGTGCTACCGCCACCTGCAGGCCCTGTCCCGCGCCGTCTGTGTTGTCCTCCTTCCCCTCCGACCACCACCTCCCCGTCGCCGCCGTGCACGTCTGCGACGCTCTAGACGACGATCTCCAACTCATCATGGCGGACAGGACCCCCTCGACGCGTTCGTCCACCCGCAGACGCGCTGCGCCATACCCCAGCTCCAGGCCAGGCAGAGCCCCCTCATCTCAAGCTACAGTATGTCGCTCAACGATATCCGACCCGCTCACCCTCTCAAATTCTCAAATTTTGCCACTAGCTCACCAACATATTCACCGGCCTCTTCAACTTCATTCTGCGCCCCTTCAGCGGCCAATCTACCGCCGTCCTGCCCTTGAGCCAGTCCGATTCAGGGACCCTCAACGTGCCATGTGCCCTCTCATTGTCAGAACGAGGCGAAGAGGTCCGTTTACTGCCCTCTGCATGGCGCTTTATGATACGATCGACTCACGCCCCTGGTCCAGATGGCAAATGGGGCACATAACCAGCATTCGCAGCAACCACCGACAGCACCGGCACCTGCTGCTGTTCCCCCTCCGCCTCCACCACGCAGGTCACCCCCTCAGAATCAAGTATCAGAACCTGTTGCAGGCTCTAGTGGTACCAGTACGTACAATGCCGTAGCAGCCTTCCTCGTTGAGAAGGCAAAAACCGGGCAAAAACTCAACACAGACGAGTATCTAGATCTCATGCCTCTTCTCAATCCTCACGCTGAAGGTGCGTTTCTCGACTTCAATATTTTTTTTGGTCCAGCTGAGCGAATACAAACTGACAGACCAGGATAAACGAGAACCTTTCCGTTTCTCAAATAGCCCTTCTCTTCTAACTCCTAGCTCTTCGGGGCTCAGCGGGCTGTCTCTGTCAAATTCCGCGTCGTCTATGGCCACATCAGGAGAGGGGCAAGTACAGCGTGCACCACGCATGCTCAGCAAGAACCCTAACGGCGACCTGCAATGGGACGGATTCGGTGATGCTCGACGACGGAAACAAAATCGCTACCAGTCAGATGCCTTCGGTCGCACTCGCAAGAGTGCGCGCATCTCACTGAACCCCAAAGCGTTCGCTAAGCAGGATAAACCGGAAGTGAAGGGTAAAAAGCGGCGTGTAGAAGAGCCGCAGCAGGAAGCGTCCTCGTCTCAACCGAACGGCAGTGCCTCTGATCGGCAGGCAGCGGTACAGTCCATGTTGTTAACCAGTCTGACTGCTAGCTGATCTTCCTCCCAGCCTGCCCCACGCACGAATGGTGCCCCGGTATTGCCGTCTACGCCACCACGTGCCCGCCCCGACATCAAGTCAAGGCCCGTCAATCCCTCGCCTCTGCGTCAAGCGTGGGGCGCCGATCCGGACTCTCCGCCATCTACTCAGTCGAGGTCTGCCGCGTCCACCTCGGCGTCGAGGCCCACTCGCGCGGCGACAGTCATGGCTGAGCTTATTAAGGAAGCATCTCCATCGTCTGAGGCCAAGAAACGTCGCGCCGCCTACGCGAATCCATACGAGGCAGAATGCCCGGTGCCGGTCAAGCCTATTCCCAGACAGAATCCGTGGAAGCGGAAGGTCGGGCAGACGGAGAAGCCTGAAGAGAAGGCGGGAGCGAAGAAGTTGCATAAGGAGGCAGAGAAGGAAGTCGAGAAGGAGCCGCCACAGCTTCCATTGAGTCCCCAGAGGATCATCGAGGCGACTGTTCCCAAGGTGGGTTGTCGTCATCGATGTCTACCCATTTTGCTCAATTTGACCTTCATAGGGTGCTAAACGATCGCGGCCCCCACCCGGACTCGAAAAACCGAAGCCGAAGGACGCGGAGCCTGAACAAACCCTCCGACGCAGCGCACGTCTCAAATCGCCCGAGACAGCACCCGTGGCAGCGGGCTCCGGGTTCTTTGCTCAGCCCAGTCGACCGCACCCGTCGCTGCCGTCTGCGATCGTGCAGGAGGTGCCGGATGAGCTGCCTCACAAGAAGGCGGCGGCACCTTCTGGCATCAATGGGTTCCCCAAGTCCAGGACTGTGACCGTCGAGGAGATCGAAGACGTCGACATGCCGTCCTCGTCCTCATCCTCGTCCAGGCCCACGCCCTCGTTCGTCAAGCCCGCCGAGGTCATCGAGATTGACGACGACGAGCCCGCGGAGAAGACGAAGGAGAAGTCGCCGTCGCCGACGTCGAACGGCATGCTTGGGGCGAACGGCTTTGCCAACGCGGCGAAGTTGTCGCCGCTTGGTGCGAAGAGCTCAGCGCCGAGAGTGTCGTCGAAGCTGCGATATAGCTTCGCGGCGGATAAGGAGGATGCGGAGGAGCTTCAGACTAGGGAGAAGAGCAGAGGTAGCCTGTCTGCTACGAACGGGCTGGACCTTCTCAGCTCAGCTGCTGTGCCAAGTGCCCCGAAGCTTGCTCCTGCAACTCTTCCAGGTCCCTCGCCGTTCGGTCTCACTACCAAATCTGCCACTCAATCTCCTTTCGGTGCCCCTGGGCCTTCCTTCTTCGCAACGTCTAGCACGGCCCCGCCACCCCCTTCTCTGTTCACGGCACCATCCGCCGCCCCCGCGCCGTTCGCGCCAGTGCCAGTTTCAGCTCCTGCAAAGCCCGCGCCCACGCCCAAGACCACCGACGAGATCAGGCACGCCGTGCGCGCGCTCGCCGTCGTCGACCTCCCCGTCTACCGCTTCGAGATCGCGCTCTCCTCTCCCGGGGCCGGTGCGGGGCCGAGCACGCTCAAGGCGCGCGAGGCCGCGAGGGCGGTGGCGGTGGCGGCTCTGCCTGCGTTCGACTTCTCCAAGCCTGTCGTTGCGAAGCAAGCACCTAAGCCGGCGACCGGTTTTAATTGGAACGCGGCGGGGATGAAGCCGCCTGCTGCGTCCGACGAGTGGGCGTGTGCGGAGTGTACGCTCAAGAACCCCGCTTCCGCCACAGACAAGTGCCAGATCTGCGAGGCACCCCGCCCGGGTGCGGCGCCTGCACCTGCTACGGGCGGGTTCAACTGGGCCGCGGCGGGGATGAAGCCGCCTGCTGCGACGGACGAGTGGGAGTGCGCGGAATGCACGCTGAAGAACTCGGTGAATGTGAAGGACAAATGCCAGTGGTGCGAGGCGAAGCGGCCGGGTGCGGCGCCTCCTGCACCTGCCACGAGTGGGTTTAACTGGGCTGCGGCGGGGATCAAACCGCCGGCTGCGACGGACGAGTGGGAGTGCGCGGCGTGCACGCTGAAGAACTCGGTGAATGTGAAGGATAAGTGCCAGTGGTGCGAGGCGAAGAGGCCGGGCGCGCCTGCACCTGTGCCTGCGACAGGTGGGTTTAACTGGGCTGCGGCGGGGATGAAGAAGCCGGAGAGTGCAGGTGGGTGGACGTGCGGGACGTGCATGGTGCCGAATCCCGCCACCGCCACGAAGTGTGTCTCGTGCGAGACTGACCGGTGACGTCGCCTCATGGACCCTCCAATGTCGCACTGCGGGCACACTGCTCTAGTTGATCGTCCCTTTGCTAGATACGACGGCGCTGCACCGTCCTCGCTTGTTTGTTTGTTTGTTGAATTAGGTTCGGCTCTGTTGCAATTTGTATCCGATTGGGGTCTCGTCTATCTTCGTCTCCGACAGGAGATCGTGGGTTGGAGTCAAGATGCAGGATAGCGTCGCTTATATCAAAACAGGTGCACGAGTTCGTTGTGGTCAGCCTACTCTCACATGTGCACTCTCATCTAACAGTCGAACGTCCGAAACCACACATCGCATCGAGTGATATCGTGCAGCAGGCGAGTCTCCAGTCTTTCGGCTTACGGACATCTGGCTGAAGTCGTCTATTGTAGGTATTCGCGATGATGCACAAGCAGCTGTATGTGGATGACAAGTGATTCACGGTTTTTTCTGATTATGAAGAGCGAGCTGCTTTCCCTGAGTAGTACGAGTTCACGTGTCTCCGTCACGTATACAAATACACACGCGTCAGACGACCGCATGTTCATATGTAAGCCTTATCTGCCCTTCATCGCTTTGTTGAGCTGTTGACCACTCTCTCATTCCAGTCGTTCCCGAAGCCGATATGTCTCTCGTTTGTGCTGCATCCCCTACAAGCGATGACTAGGTCCTGGACTCCAGTCACGAAGATATCGACGACACAGGGTTTCCAGTGAAATGGATACTGAGAAGTGGAGGCCAAGCTCGCTTCTCACAGCACAGCTCGGAGTTTTCGTATCGAGGGACAGGACTGTTCTCGGCCCATGGAAGCCAAGTCATTACGCCGTATGATGCTCAGTGTTATTTCAAGATTAAAGTGACTATACTGTGAGTAGCTGGCATAGAAATAAATTGTCACTACTTAAATGTTTCATAGGTCTCCTCATACCGGCGTCGAATTTGATATTGGGTAGGATCACACTTGCATCCAAGCCAAGGACCATTTTCAGTTATCTCTGATACAGGTTTACACCCCTTAAGTCTGTCAATGATTCGACACCGCTGAAACCTTCCCCCACTATGCATACTTTACATGGTATCAACGAAGGTCAGGATGAGTAGCTTGAAGGGCTTTGATGAACTTACAAGAATGGCATCTTCCAATGCACAGTGCAACTTGGCTTCGGGATCGATTTTCGCCACCGTGTTTTCTGGACCACTTGGAACGATGTATGCATTCGTAAGCACCTATCCGCATTAGCGCCTGAGCGTTTTACACAACGCAGGATCCCCAGATTGCGATGAATCCATCGATTGTATGGAACATGCCCTTGTCCCTATGCTCCAAGTTTTCACTGCGGGGGAAGAGCTACGTCTCCGCGGAACAGCACAAATAATCGACAGCCTCTCGGAACTTCATGGCCACCGCGTCCGCGAACTTGCCGCTTATGCCCCTCGTATAGCATCTCTTAGGAAGGAGCTTAATATGGTAGCATTGACGGATTGGGGTCCGAGCCACATCAGATTCGCAGAAAGTATGTGTTGACTTTACCTAGCTCCCAACTTGAAGGTCTCAGAACACATCTGGGTCCTAAGTTTTACAGAATCGATACGCGGGACAAGATCATTGGGTATATATGTCAGCACAAACCCGAGGTCCTACAGGCAGCCTGTTATACTACGAAGCCAGCATAAGGAGCGCCTTCCTGGAGGGGTGAGTTTATTTAGATGAGTCAAAGCCGAAGATATTCATCTAGGCAACAGGACAATGATGTTCGGATGCATGACAGATCCCAGCCGCAAATATTGCATCTATTATGACAATGGACAAATATACACCCACAACAATTCGCGAATATGCGATCGAAAGGCGCCTTCATTCCAAGGTACCTGCTCATCACATTTATCGTAAGACTGTCTTAATTTCGCTACAGTTGGAGATGTCATTGGCTGTGGCTTTGATCGTGATCTAGAAATATCCTTCTTCACCCGCAACGGTTCGTTCTTGGGTGCGTATACTTCCTTTGACAATATACATTGACCATTGACAGCAGATATATCTCAAGGCATATTTGCTTTCTTTCCTGCATTACGGCCCGCGGACATCGTTCGGCTTATTATGGGCTCTTCTGATGCAACACATTCCCAACTTGACATCAACGTTGGGCAGACGGAGTTTCTTTTCGACTTAAGTCTGCTTAAGTCAATGGCTCACGATCACATGTGTGCACGATGGTGGCCAGTCTATGCTAAACCTCGAAAACTGCCCCCGGAGCTTGAGTTACAGGTGCAGATTGAATTGGAGATACAGCTTGACGACCGTATATCAGACCTCTGGAGGTTACCTATTCGCCCGCGCATCTATCCGACAATCGTGGCTAATCTTCGGACATACCGTCTGGTATCGTCCACGTGGGCTCGAACACTCCTTCCAGTCTTATTCTATCAGGTTCGCCTCTCAACTCATAAGAAGTTCGGCTTCTTCCTAGAAATAGTGCGAACGTCACACGTATGGGACGTCAAGAGACCGCCTCGGTGTCATACCGTACAAATCGTGGAAGGGAAACAAGACTTGGAAGGGATAGTCTCTCGTCATGCCAGTCGAACATCGCTCCAGTCTTCGGATAAGTGTCCTACCCATCCACAACCTCAGGCTGGTACAACCTGGACTCACCAATGTGTACGTCTGCCGTATCTTGAAAAAGCAACCTCATGCTTTCTGTGTCTGGACACGCCCAATGGATACAACCACCCAGACTCGACAGGCAGCCGTGGATCCGTATCAGTGCTCTACGCGATATACAGTCGTTGAAGCTCTACAACTACCGCTGTCTCTCATTCCTGGGCTTTTCCCAGCTCTTATCCACATTTCACGGCTTAAAAGATCTGACATGCTGGGACATTGATTGGGATTCTGTGCAGTGCCCACCTCCTACAAAGCGTCAACAAAACAACGTCCTCCAGTCCATAAGATTTTCGTGGCCTGGGTCCAGTCGGCCTGAATGGTGGCGGGCTTTGCAACTTCTCGTAGCCCCATTCTGTACCCAAACGGCGGATCTGAAAACACGTCTTGCAGTCCTTCCCTCAGACGTGTCGCTCCTGCTGGATATTGCCAAGGTCTTGCGAAATAAGGATGTCCAATTACTCAAGATACAATTCTCGCGATGGGACCAGTATAATCAAGTCACATGGTTGTTGAAACGCAGCCTCGATGTTGCTACCAAATGCCAAATAGTCACTGGTAAGTAATGACTAAATGTTCTAGAGTTATCTGGCCTCAGTAAACGCGTATTGCATAGTATCTGGCAATACAGACGAGTACACAATGCGGCTCGAATTTCATTTGGCTCCTGCCCCCAAGCACCCCACTCACCAACGTCAGAGAAAAATCAACGAGCACGAGTTCGTATTTGTGACAAAAATCACAGCCCGTATCTCACTTAGCTCCCGTGCTATCGTACAAGGCCGTCCGGGAATGGAGAGTGGATTTGACATACCTGAAGCCCTCGATATCTGGGAAAAGGTTGATGGATTACTTCGTGCAGCCTGGATCCCATTCTTTCACCGGATTGAATTCACAAACGGGGAGCGCGTGGCAACAAACTTTCCGTTCAATGAAACGTGGCCTATTGAAGAGATCGTTAACAGAATGCCCTTCTGTCGTGAAAAATGTCTTCTACGTTTCGTTGATGCTTTCGGCAAACTCTTATACCCACCAATTAACGAATAAATCATGCAATCGCATAGATTACACTACACTACCTTTCCTCTACTTCGATTCTCTGATATGTCGGAATCAGGAGACCGGAGCCGTATACAGACGGGAAGCCACTCGCATCCTGCGTCTCAGTACTGTCCCCGTCACGTCCCTGTCCTATCGCGGTGAATATTACGATGAAAATAGTTTTGATAGCAGCACTGTGTAAGACGCATCGAGTATTCAAGTCGAGTAACATTGCCTCAGCCAGCGGGCAATGACATCCTGGGAAGGAAGCGGCAGCTGACGCAGCCACGCACATGCGGTCTGTGCTGCCGTTCCGTCTACCTCAGGGAATCCCATCGCCTGTGTGGAATCCGCCTTGACTTCCGCATCTGCGAAGAACTCGACTAGTTTGAGCGCCGGGTTTGAGTGTAGTAGACGAGTGGGGTTCATCATCGATGTTCTGTCCGCGCTCTTCTGGAGGAGGCCAAACCAAACATTGTATGGAACCGTTTGGAGGCTGAGCTCCTTATTTGCAGTGTCGGATATGATATGCCAGCTGAGGGATTCGGGATGTGTCAGGTGCAGGATTGGGCTATTGGAGTTCCTCAGCTCGCAAATGGCGCGTGCGGCGTCCTCCGCAAATAGCAACGAGATCGACTGAAGAGCACCATGTGAGGGAGTAGTGATCTTTCGAGCATTGACTACTGACCTTATCCATCTCCGGGAAACTCTTAAGAAATACGCTCGACTTGACCAGTGATGGGAACCATTCCGCCTCGTTCCAATACCCACTTTTCGACCCGCAGAGTTGGCCGATGCGTATTGAGACAGGTCTCAACGGAGTGCGCGTCGCAACTTCTTGAAGAAGCTTTTCTATTACCCATTTAGATTCGGTGTAGCCACTCCCAGCTGCAACCTCTGGTGTGATTGGTTCCTCGCGCGCGGATATTGAACAGTCCAGATCTAGGTACGCAGTTAGGTTATCGCAGTCGAGAGACTTTGGCATACGTACTGCGCAAGACGCCGACGGAACTACAAAATACCACACGTGGTAATGTACGACGAGGGGACGTTAACGCCAAGTCGATGAAGAATCGCACACTGCGGATGTTTGGTTCGAAGGAGGGCAGTACATGGTTAAAATTCAAAGGCCAGGCTAAGGAACCGTGAATATCAATAGCCCAAAGAAGCTATCAAAAACTTACCATTGAGAATGTAATGTGTAGTGTTTGCACGTATCTATATGTGAAATCAGATGTTTATGCGCAACTAGAAGGCTAGGCTTTCAACTTGCCTCTTGTATAATTGCCGAAGATAGGCCAAGATTATCAGCACCCATATCGATTTCCACCCATATGATCTTCGGCGATGTGATGATCCGTTCGACATCTACGACCTGTTTTTCCAAAGACGATCTCTGTCGGTCCATCATCGTATTGCTGGTACCGCGATTCAGAGCATAAATGCAACCTATCCCCGGTGAAGAAACGAGTTCGACAAGCAGGGCGGTACCAAGACCACCAGTTGTTCCCGTAACAACGACTGTGTCAGCTGTTTGAGCTTCAGAGTCAAAAGCAACGCTGTCGGAGGGTTTCGGCGTCGGAATATCAGTCATGTACTTTGCGACCATGCGCTCCATTCCTTCAACAAGTTGGTCTCGAGGAACGGGCGAATAACCAGAATTGAGTGTCGCTGAAGCAAATGTCGCCAAGGAGTGGATGGATGGATGTTGGTGGACGAAGTTGCTCGATAGCGCTCGCGCATCGACAACTCCACGCATTGCTTGCAGAAGTGTATTCCGAATCCATGTTGCTTGTAGACTGCACACACTCGTCAGCATATGGAAATCATAGAGAAAGAAGATGAATGAACCTGTCACATCCATGCTGGAACACGTCGTCAGTGTCGCCTATGGTCTGCCCCAACACTCCATGAACGACCTTTCGAACATAAGGAAGTATATGCTCGAAATCCTGTGTGCTCGGCAACGGCGTATGATACTGAATCGTTCTCTCCGCAGAGGTGTACAATGTCTCGATTTCTTTTTCGTACTCGTTGATAATGGCTTGCCGGCGTGGGGTATTCTTGGCGGTATAGGTAAAGGGCTTCGAGGGAGACGCAACAAGGATCATCTGAACGATGGGTGAGTCATCGTAGTAAGGCATAGGTATCAACATAACTACCTCTTTGAATATACGAGAATGCTGTGGAGCAAATCGGTTCATTTTTTCAACGGTAGGCCTGCATGCAATAATCATAAAAGGAGCACTTCATTACGAGATCGCAAAACGCGTACCAAATTCGATTTCGATATTCAGCCAGGTCTTTTTCGTTGATAGAGTCAAGCCTCTCCGAAGAAATAGGCGCTATCAACACCCCCGCATAGAATTTCCCTCTCCCAAACAGTATCGCAGCTTGGATTAGCGGGTCTTGTACCAATATAGCCTCTATTGAAGCATTAGCTGCCGGTCGAACCATCTAACGAGCTAATGACAAACCTAATGGCCCTGGATTCGTCTAAACATACGTTTGAGTTACTGGCGCATCGTGATATGGAACTCTTACCTTTTCGCCCGTGCTATGCATGATTTGATCATCCTGTCGTCCGTAGATTTTCCAGAAACCGGGTTTGGTCGCATGTGGCCACATGAGATCACTTGTAGCGTAGCCCGGGGATCCGTCTACGTCCATGTTTGTTACGCACGGCTTCTGTAGTTGATGGGACTAGAGGAAGCAATAGTTGATATAAGTCGCTATATCGATCCGAGGATTGGGCTCTGACCATGAGAACCAGTTCGGCGCTTCCATCACCGTAAAGTTTGAAATGAGGCTTGACATTTGCCGGAAAAGCGAAGTACTCCCAATCCTTGTCGACTTCCTCTGGTAAAGTGTTGGAAGGTAGCATAGGATAGCAAATTCGCGACGTACTTGGTAGTATGATGTTATTGATTCCGCACTCCGTACTATCATAAGTGAAAATATTGTAAACAATATACTTCCTTATCTATCGAAGCGGAAATAACTTACTTTCCATACATCACGAAGATTGTTACTCCCTGCTCCGTCAAATAGTCGCCGACTTCTTTGGCTAGAGGCCCTCCGCCAAATATCTAGACGACCATTGCGCATAAGCGGTATTCGTTTACGATGGTTGTAAACTTACTATGCCTTCGGTTTTCTGCAACCATTGAACGCACGAAGGCTTCTTGGCCCATGCCTAGTGAGCGTGTCTATAAGCTACTATAGGTAACTTGGTCAACGTGACATACCTCCACGAAACTAGGAACGCAGAATATGAAATTGCTACTAGTATCCATCGCGCCCTTCATAACGGATTCGGGCGAAGGGACAACGGCTGGGATTCTCGATTCGAAGACGGTCAGGACTAATCCGCTGAAGGCCTGAGTTGCTTTTGAGAATCAAACTTGGCAAGCTGCCAATCGTTTACGCACCGTCCACCCGACCTGCATGACACCCATGCCATGATACATCGGCATGGAGTGGCATGCCAATCGTTTTCCGGTAAGGTCTCGTTCTCCAAACCCTGTGTATCATGAGCAAAGATCACGCCCATCAAGCCATACAGAACTCACAAGGTGCAAGACAAGCTAATACATACCGCTCGTGTGTATAGACCAGCGGCTTTGGGAAAGCAGTCGAACCTAAGAGTCCACATTTTAACCACGTTAGTCTCGCAGAAATCAAACACACTACCTGATGAGTGCAGGATCACTAGCGGATCGTTCCATTCGAATTGCAGTGGTGGAAGGGGCTCGAAAGGATCATCAATACCCGCCTCATATGCATCTGCGAACGTAGGGAATTGCGCTTGTATCGGGACCCTGTTCTTGGAGTCGCTAAGATTCCGAAACGCTGCCGCCGCAAGGTCTTGGAGCGCATCCTCGGACCCAACGAAGATATACATGGCACCCATTTTAGACAGCAGGTACGCGATGGCCGCTGGGGAATTTCGCGGTGATATGGGGAAGACCACGTGCCCAGCACGAATAATCGCTGCGACGAGCGTGAAATACATGATTGAATCTGTCAAAGAATCGTGTCATGAGCATACATGAGTAGGATGCGGAATGATATGGGTACCGTTATTCGCCAAGATGGCAATGACGACTCGACCACAAGCCTTCTCCGTCTCTGGCCGTATGGCATCAAGGACTAGACGACCTGTTCTGTGCACAGCATGAGCGGCTTCTTTCCACACAATTGTCTTCGCGGCGCCATCGCTATTGGAATATACAAAGAGCGGGTGGTCTGGTGAGTTATCGAGATGCCAGTCATACAGCTCAGGAACGGAGAGCGATCCGTCGAGAGGAGGAGGTCGGAAAGTCAAAGAGTTTAGGGCCTGCGTACGCGGGATAGGGGGCAGCCCAAGGGACTTCTGAGTGTTAAGAGAGCTCATTGAGAGGCGTTATGGAGCGGTGTAACTTCGCGTCATCTGAAGCTGGGGCTCTTCATATTTATGCAACGACCCTTGGATTGGCGTGGAAATCTGTGCTTACGGAGGGGCAGAAAGCGCACGATGCCTCATGCCCCGCACGATCTGTACATAATACAGAAACATGAGATCTTGCCGCAGGAAGCCCTGAGAAACATTCGTACCTGGACGCATTATGGGGCCTTCTATAATGGAGATTAATTCTTGTGAAGGTGCTTGGACCCACCATGAACTCGTACTGAGCAAGAAACATTCCAAAAGTCGCACTTGCGAACAAAGAGGACGAGCAACATTGTTCTCGTGGCCGCTTTGAAGCTCTTTGAAGAGGCGCCATCAGATAGCGATGATCCGCCCTTACGCTAAAATCTTAACGGCCGTTCTTTTTACATGGTAGAAGAGTGGCACCTGGGCGGAAAGGCTGCGTGCATCACGCAGCCTGTGAGAACAAAGTGAGCCATAGTTGTACCAGGAAGTGCTTGAACGTAAATCCTACATCCACATGACAATTATATAGTACAATACCGTAATCACCGTCCTCAGAATACAAAGTGTCCGCGAGCTACTTGTGCTGGGAGAAATCTAGCCGGCGTGCAATGGAGCGCCCGTTGAAGTCGTCTTGTGAAAGCTTGCGCTTGAGTTTGTTAGGCATGTTGGCTCGTACGGCAGGCCCAGGAATTCCGAAATCAACATTGCCATCGACTTCGTCAAGGGGCAACGAGGTATCCTTCTTCGCAGGTTTAGGTAATTTAGAAGGGTGCGTGGGATATGGCATTGCGGAGAAATATGGATGATAAAGAGCCTGCGAGAAAGCTGTCAGAGCCAATCACGCAGTGGCGATAAAGACCCACATCTTTTGCGCTGATACGTCTTTTAGGGTCATAAACAAGACATTTGCTCAAGAGGCTTAGACATTCCGGAGTGGCGGCAGTGAACAAGTCTCGTAAGGGCGTCTTCGGAAATTGTCCGACTGATACATAGTCAGGTAGCTTGGTATGACCCTGGAAAGTGAATCATGAAACAGCGGAATGCGTGCTATAAAAGACTTTTACTCACCGGCCAATCTTCATCAGTCGGTGTTCCTAATGCACGGAAGATTGTCTTGAGCTGGTCCATGTCCGTCTCACCGGGCATATAGGGAGTACGCAACATCAATTCAGCGAAGATGCAGCCAACAGACCAGATGTCGACTGCAGTGCTGTAATATCTGCAGCCAAAGAGCAACTCTGGCGGACGATACCACCTATTTACCGAGTTAACATTTCACCTTCATGTGCTCGAACCACCACGTACCTTGTAATGACTTGACATGTCATTTTGTATCCTGGATCGGCAAAATCACGCGCAAGACCGAAATCAGCCAGCTTCAGCTGACCGTCAGCTGAGATCAGCAAATTATTTGGCTTGAGATCCTGAGGTGTACGTAAATAAACGAGAAGGACGTTGTGCAAAGTCACCACGTACCCGGTGAAGGATCCAATTGCGGTGACAAAACTCCAGCCCTCTGAAGGCCATCGCCATCCAAGACTTAATGTCAGCAGGGAGGAACACTAGCGACCGATCCTTGATGACGAGTTCGAGATCAGTATCCAGGAACTCTAGAACCAGGTTGA
The DNA here is from genome assembly GCA_005298045.1 of Pleurotus ostreatoroseus. Classification (NCBI taxonomy): domain Eukaryota; kingdom Fungi; phylum Basidiomycota; class Agaricomycetes; order Agaricales; family Pleurotaceae; genus Pleurotus; species Pleurotus ostreatoroseus. Next base: position 83,956 of record SWBT01000483.1, on the reverse strand, counting down.
GGTTCGTTTTTGACGAGAACACATCGAGCAGCTATACGAGACAGTCAACAGCGATGCTGTCTGCAGAGTCTATATTACTCACTTCAATGACATTCTGATGTCTCAGCTCTCGAAGGTATTTCACCTCCCTAATGGCCGACATATCTAGCCCGTCCTTGAACTGTCCGACCTTAATCTTCTTGATGGCGACCTTGCGACCAGTTGATGCTTCTCTACCTGAGCAAGCCGTTCAGCGACTAAGATACACGTCATAAGCGACTATGTTCACCTCTATATACAACGGCATAAGCACCCTCACCAATCTTCTGGTCCTTCACCCTTCGGGGCACCCACGTCAGTGAACGTTCCACGACAGCAACATCTGTTCGACGCACCATCGTTTTTGTCGCTCAAGGTTCGCCCGCTCAACAGCATCCATTCTTCCCAAACATACACGTTCCTACGCGTAACTCGAGCGTGAGTCGTCGTCGTGGACGGTGAGAGAGAAGAGTCCTAATCCTTGCAGCCTTACCAGGCGCTCGCAACGTCCCTCCACGTGGAATTGCCGTGATCAAAGAGTTCGGCAGTCCGCGGACCAGTGTCGGTCCGGGCTTCCGGCATTTGCCGCCCTCTGCGAAGTCCTGCCGATCCCCCTAAGTTACCGCGTTCTTACAACTTGCACATCGTGAGCGAGAATGAGACAACTTTTACGCGAGTCTCTGAGCTGGTGGGTGCACTGGCATATTCTTCATCTCAGAATAACAACCTCATACTCATCAGTTTCGTCTCACGTCGTCCGAGTCGGTATTCGATGACAATTGAAGCTATACCTTGATAAGCACGCTTCCGGAGCGCCATGTTTACTAGTAAGATCTGCACCAACGTGCAAAACGAGCGGTCTGAGTCATGTAGGTCTGCACCACCACCAAGGACGCTACGCCCTCGCCGTAGCAACTACTGAAGCTTTGCAGACTTACACAGTCATGGAGAAGGAAGAGGAGAAGCTATCTGTAGTGGAAGTCGACACAAGGCCGTTGACGTTTACGCCACCAGACGCGACCCAAGATGCGTCTCAACGAGACCTCGAAGTAGCCGACACGCACGTCCAGCCTCCCAACCCGCTGTCCCTACCCCCCGCGGACGGTGGATTCTCTGCTTGGTCGTTCGTGAGTACCGCGCCCATTTATCTAGCTCTTGTTGAATATTGCGGGTGTTTTTATGTAGCTCTTAGCTGGCTTCCTCTCCGACATCCTCCTCTGGGGCTTCCCCGCCTCCTCTGGCATCCTACTGGCTGCCTGGGTCAGCGACCCCGTCTACTCGTCCCAGAACCACGCCGGGTCCCTGCTCCCGCTAGTGGGGACAGTCTGCACCGGCATCATGTACTGCTCAGGTACGAGTCTCCAGTAGGCTGGACGATTCCATTCAAAGTTAGCTTACCTGTAATATCTTTAGGCCTCGTACTGAACCCCCTGATGAACCGCTTCCCGTTCATCAGACGCTTACTGACGTGGGTGGGAACCGCCATCTGCGTGTGCAGCCTCCTTCTGGCTAGTTTCACGACGAAGGTGCTTGTGGCCCCTGCCCTGGGCTAGTCAAGGTTCGACGCTAATATCATTAACGGATTTTCATTTCAGGTAACGAACCTTGTCGCGCTTCAGGGCGTACTCTATGCCGTCGGTGGATGTGAGTCCCAGATATCTTGACTACGATCTGCGGTCGAGCTCAACGTTGGGCATCGCCAGCTTTGGCCTACGCCCCAGTGATGTCCTACCTCTCCGAATGGTTCGTCCGGCGTCGCGGTCTCGCCAACGGGATTTTGTTCTCCGGTAAATATTGCCCAACACTCGAACCAGAAACCGTAATAGGCTGACATACTCACACCGCGCCCCTCAGGCCTCAGCGTAGCAGGCATCCTCTTCCCCCTCCTCTTCCCCCCGCTCATCGCGCGTTTCGGGCCCGCAAAGCTCGTGCGCGGCTACGCGCTCGCGCTGCTCGTGGGGATGGTCCCCGCGCTGCTCTTCGTCAAGCCGCGCCTCCCCGAGCCCCGCGTGCGCGGGCCGCATCCGCGCGCGCGGCGGGCGCGGGACTGGCTGAGGGAGCGGAACTTCTGGTTCTTCGCCGCGATTAATACCGTGCAGGGCCTGGGGTACTTTGTGCCGATCATATGGCTGCCCAGTACGTCGTCCGTCCTTATTTCGAGCACGTTGCAAAGAGTCAGACTGAGTGTCCCAGCGTACGCCTCCTCCCTCGGCTTCAGCGCGACCAAGGGCGCGCTCACCCTCGCGCTCTTCAACGCCGCCGGCTATGTCGCGTGCTTCGGCGTGGGCTTCCTCTCGGACACGTACGACGTCTGGGGCCTCGCCGTGCTCTCGCTCGTGCTCACCGCGTCCGCGACGCTCGTGCTCTGGGGCGTCCTCGCGTCCTCGCTCGCGGGCATCCTCGTGTACAGCGGCGTGTACGGCGCCGTCGCGGGGGGCTTCTCGAGCTTGTGGAGCGCGTTTACGAGGCCGATCGCGAGTGCGTATACATTGCACATCTTGTATATTGCCCCATATGCCTTTGCTGAACTTTGTGTCACAGGGGACGACCCCACGCTGACGACGACGATCTTCGGCTACATGCTCCTCACGCGCGGTATAGGCAACATCGTCTCGACGCCCATCTCGACGGCGCTGCAGCAGGTGCACTCCGCCACGCGCGCGGGCTCGGCTCACCAGACGGGGTTCGCCGTCTCGGACGGCAGGTACCAGGACATGATCATCTATTCCGGTGCTTGTTCTGCTGGTGCGGCTCTGATCGCTGTGGTGGGCTGGACTTTGGATAGACGGCAGCGGTCTGGTTGACGGAGTGCGTTGACACTGGTGTGATCATAGGGTATCAGAATGTTCAGGTGCGCCTCAATGAACGCGCAATACATAAAAGTCCAACTGCATAAAACATAAAATACAGTGTGCGTCGACCATGCTCCCCAGTTTTGCCTCCGCCCAAACCGACGTGTCCTCAAGCACCACTTCACGAACTAAAGCCCACACGCTACTTCCCCCCGCCCAGCGAGAGCGAGCGGTACCACCCCGCGAACCGCGCCCAGCACTCACTCGCCTCCGGCTCGTGCCACGCCCACGCCATGACCATATGCGTCCCATCGGGGACCTCCACGTACATCACCCTCTCCCCGCCCTCGCCCCCGCCCAGGTCCCTCCCCATCCGATCCCTCAACACGCGCATCCCGTCCAACGTCATCTCCGCACCGCCCGCCTGCACGAACGTCCGCGGGAAGCCCCGGAACGTCCCCTCTCCCTCTCCATCCTTCTGAGGAAGACGGAGCGACGCGGGCGAGAGCCACACGTTCGTCTCAGCTTCTTCAAGAGGCAGGGCCCCGAGCCACGCGCGGTGGACGTACCCGCGCCACACGCCGCCCACGAAGTCCGACGCCTCGTTCTGCGCGAAGGACGACCCCGCCCCGCGCGTCGACGTGCCCCAGTCGGCGGTGGGCGAGATGAGGAGGAGCGCGCCCGGCACGTCGTACTTATACATGTACTCATCCTCATCCTTATCCGCGTGCTCATCCTCGTCGGCGCGCGCGTCTTCGTGTTCATGCTCGGACGACAAGGCGCGGAGGAGCCGCACGAGCGCGAGCGCGAGGTTCCCCCCACACGACGCGCCGCACACGATAATGTTATTGGGGGCGAAGCCGAGCGTGTGCACGAGGTAGTGGAAGCCCGCCGCGGCGTCGACGAGCGCGCTCGGGAACGCGCCGCCGTGCTCCGAGGCGGGGTGCGGCGCGCCGACAGCGAGGCGGTAGTCGAGCGAGAACGCGCGCGTGATCTCTGGGAGGTGTTTGAGGGCGGCGGTGCAGATGTGTGCGCTGGGGCCTTTGGGGCTCGCGTCGCCTGCCTGGAGGTGGGAGGGGTGTGAGTGTACATGTCACATGTCAGTGTCTAAGCCACGGTATACTAAGAGGGAGGAAAAGGAGGACTGACCACCCAGCCGCCACCTATCGATATCGAACGAGGATGAGCAGGTGCGGGAATGTCTGCGTGGCGAAGACGTACTATGAAGGTCAAACAGCACCTTCTCCCCCGGCTCCGCCTTCTGGCCAACTTTACCGTCGAGGCCGCGCTTGCCGTACCAATACCCCGCCACACGGACCGCCGCCACACCGTTTGTCTCAGCGTACGCCCTAATCTCGCCCCGGACCATCCATGGCGCAGGGTCGACCCACACTAACCCGTGCTTGTCCTCCTCCCTCTCGAAGTAGCCCGAGGCATAGACTGTGTCGCGCCACGCGAGCGTGTCCCCAAGAGTGTCTGCGTAGAGCCTGACGAGGCTGACCGTGAGCGCGCGGGTGTACGTCCACGCGCGGCGGGGGCGGCCGGCCGGGAGGAGGTAGAGGATGCCCCAGAAGGGGAGGCGGACGAGGACGAGGGAGAGCACGATGTACGCGATGTAGAGGCCCTTGAAGGGCTGGCGGTGCAGTGGGATTGCCATGGTAGGGATGCAGATGCAGACGAGTATAGGAGCGGGGCCTCCGGGGGTTTTATACGAGGCATCGCGATATTCTGCGCGCGCTGGGCGCGGTGTTGAAACGCGACGCGTCGGACGCGTGACGCGTGACGAGCCGGTTGGGGATGTTCTAGTTGAAAGTTGAAACGTGCCCTGCTTCGTATGCGCGTTTTGAACGCATAGATCAGCGACGGGATGAAGAAACGCACCTCGTAAGGACATGAATAGTCACAAACACATATGGTTGATACTTTGTCCAAAACCCATTTTTTGGCACGATTGACATTTTCTCGGCAAAACGACTCAGCTACTTGGAGCCGACGCGACCTGCGCGAATTTAACACAACCAACCTCCCTCGCCGACTTTAATAGCTAGCGACAAGCGTCGCTGCGGTGCCGCCGCCATGCATCCCATATGGCGACCTACTGTGCCCAGTCTGGTCAGATCACAGCAAGGTTGCAGAGGTAACAAGCGACGCACCCACAGAGTCTCGCAACGCAAGCTGCGCCGCTGAGGTTGTTTCGACTCTCAGAGCTTAGAGCCCCAGCACAGGGAAGTGTTGCGTCGCGATCTGCGCATATAAGCAAGGTTGCGTTAAAGTTCATTTTGCGACGAATTGCTTGTAATCCGAGAAGTGGAGACGACAGTACGCTTCAAGCGGTTATGATTCTCGCAGCTCGATTATATTCAAAGCAGCACAGTCGCTTCAGGGGGACATCTCGCTGCAGCTGGCAGCACCGTCATGACCAGGGTTTTCCGATAGGGTTCCCAATCGTAAGAACAAGCGCCGGCCTGACCACAGCTGCGAGTAACTAATTCTACAATACAGGACCACAGCCGTTAATGCATGTGGAAAACGTGTAGTTAAAATAGGTGTTGCTCGTATAGCGTATTACCACCCATACCACCATTACTACCCAACCCCCCAATCAGAGATCTCCATAATTCATCGTGGGAACCGCCAGAGAACGAAGCGGTCGGGTTTCCAGCATTTATTTCAAGTCCGCCGACAGGGGCCGCGTTCGTCGAGAAACTGGAGGTATTGTATCTCCCCGGTGCCTGCAAGGGTTGAGTGAATGATGAATACGATTGATCCGGATTGAGATTGATAACAGCATCGGGCCCGCAGTGAACGTTCATGATATCCTCGTACGTCGGCAAAGTCGACGATATGTCAGGACCTTGGGTATCATTAAGATTGGGGTTGAATATCGACGCAAACTCCGCGAAATTGATCGGCGCTGTGACATCGTCATCGGTAAGTGTTGGAGATGGATGGAAGTCAAAGTCGCCAAACGAGAATGGCGCGCCAATGTCTGAGAAGGACGATACGACGTTCCCAAGAGAAAATGTGGGAGACTGGGGCGCTGTAGGATGTTTGACGACTCCGTTCAACACGCCTCCTAGAATCTTCAGTTCATCCGGCGTATCAAACTCTGATGCTTCTACCCCGGAAGGTTTGTTAGGATCTGCCAGGTACGTTGCATACGAGTCTTCCGCTTGACGTAAGACAGTCTTTAATATGCACTTCAACAGTGGTGATGAGCCACAGCGAAAATGTACGAGATACCACTTACTAGGGATTTGGGGTGGCGACAAGGCTTCGACCCTTCCTCGAACAAAGCCGTAACTGACCGGAGTTCTTTTAATGATACTTCTGCTAGGCTGCACATAGGGCACATGATGACTACAGCCGCAAAAAATATCTGAGATTACGGTGAGCAAACACTATATGAATCACACGATCAGAGACTCACGCAGGCAGAAAATATTCCCGACCAATAGAACCATACCCGCGACACAACTTCAGGATGCAGAGCGTATATTTCTCGCAGAGCATGACACAGACGAGCGATACTTCTGAATGCTGCCATGACCGAGCCGCCGTATTTGTGGGCAATTGGGTTTCGTGGCGACGCTCTCAACGTAACCGCAAGGTAATTTCGATGGATAAACATGAGAGCTGACCCATGGTTAGCCGTCAGTCATGAAAGTAGAATCCACCCTACTTACTGAGCTCCTTGCCCCAAACGACGCAGTATTGTTGCATAGCGCTAGCTATATCGTTGGACCATGTACGGTTTTCGAGGCCCTGAACCGGCGGATGCAAATGTGCAGGGACCGGAAACATCCTGATCTTCTTGTCGAGGTTCATTATTGCCTTGTAAGTATTGCATCTTGCGCAGCAAAGCCTGATGGAGGGCCATAAGCATGCAGCAGCGTATCTGTACTTCCAGCTGTGGACTTATGGGCCTGGTCAGCATGATGAGCTTCTCGTAAGCTAGCTATGACGCACATTCTGGTAGTCCAGAGTCATAAAACTCTTCAGGAAACTTGGTGTCCGAGTCAGGTAGATGCATCGAAGGGGGACGACCCGTCACAAAACTCTGCACATCGTTCTTAGGCTTCGTAATGGACGTTGTGCACTGAACAAAAAACTTACAAACCATGCGTCCCAGACGTACATCTCCCAAAACAGAATCCTTCGTCTTTGAACTTCCACTTTATCAAGTTTGAAAAGGTCGCCGTCACGATCTGTGGTGTCAAACATCAATACGGCATAAGTGTGACGTATCAGATGCACTCAACGAAGACCGATCTTTGAGAACCGCGGTCAGTTGCAGGTGCTTGCAAAATATAGTGACTTTACACACTCTGAACGCGAGCCTTCCGATTAAGCCAGTAAGCAGCCAGCTCTCCTCGGCAGACACGCGATTATTGTTATGAAGAAACGAATTGACCAGGAAAATTGCTTGTATAGTCGGCACCATCGCCTCAGCAATTATGGGGACCAGTGAGAGGGCGGCGCACGCTAAGACGTAGTATTTTCCACCTTGTTGGTCTGCAGCCGGCTCGGGGCTGAGAGATGCACCAATGGCTATAACTGCGAAAAAAACAGCAAGGCGGTGTGGATGAACCTGATCGATGGTTGGAGTCTCGGAAGAGGCATATATGCGATGGAGGATTTGTTCGGTGAAGTCCTTCCTAGTAATAACACTAGACCTAAATATTTTGAACACGTTAGCCAGAGAGGTAGAAGAAGAGTACGCAGGTTTGGTGGAAGGACTACGAGAAATGCACATACATCCAAGCATGTCGTCGATAGTAGCTTTCGGTTAGTGATAATGCACGTTGCGCGGATGGTAAGAATCGAACGAAGAGTGACTTGTTGTGGATCCGTTTACGCATGCCAAAGGGGAAAGCGTTGAAAAGCTCCAACACCTCATGAGGGAGTCCTAGATCCATTATGTCTGGTGGACAGTACACGGATGCTAAACCGTCACCCTAAAAGCGTTGAGTATAGGCTGTTCCACGTTTTCGGTGTTACACCCACCGGTATCAATTCAGATAAGTACTGCGCATTATGTTCAGCGTATGCCGTGATACTACTCTAATGACTTACCTCCGATTGGGCCGTTTCACCGTGGAAACTGGAAACCCCTTCTCCGTCCATAGCTAGGGTTCCACTCCCCACGCCATAAGGCCTGCATCGTAAGGAACGTTGGTTGTCCGGTTCTCTTCCATCGATTTCTTCGGAGGGTTCTGTGCTAGCGCTGAGTTGCAGACGAGCAGCCGCTAGTGCTGACTCAAGCTCTTTGATCTTCGAGGACATACTAGCCACCTCTTCATTCAACTTGTCGACTCTCACTTGGAGGACTCTAGCATGAAAGTGCATTGAGTACTTAGCGGTTGAATCGAAGGTGAAGCGCGTACTTGTTTCCCTTGGTCGCATTTAATACACCTGCCTGACGTGAGGTTCAGCCCTTCGGAGACACGAAGAGCTACACTTACCATCTGGACATAGAGCTGCGCAGCCACGTCTTACACAGGCCTGGCATGGGAAAACCCTGCAGAACGGCTATACGTCAAAAAGGGCCTAATTCAAGAACTCGAAAAATAACCTGCCTATCACACTTTAGTTTGGACCTGTAACGACGCTCGAAGTCAGAGTTTGTACTAAGGATAGACAAGGAAACGCAAGAAATCTCACCGACGACACTCAGCGCATGATAAAGCGGTGGATTTACGATCCTTGGAAGATTCAGCACTTTTTCTGCCTGGAGGAGTATTTACAGTAGCTAATTTGGAGCTTTCAGGGGTTACTTTGTGGCTGTCCATGGCAGAATCACTATCGGGGCATCCCCGAACCCATTGAAGCTTTATAGAGGGCAACAGCCGCGCGAAGTTGTATTGGGCGTCAGAGTATAAGCGATCACGCTGAAGTGAATGGGAAGTTTGTGACGACCGCGTTACACTACTGAACTGTAGATCTTAGGTCCGCACAGGTAAGAGACTCGCTTGGTGTATGTTTGAGGTCTGCTGGTGTAGACTTGCAGGTGCAGAATTGGAGGCGTGAAGTAGCAGCTCCGCCGACCTGTCAATACTATGAGTCCATGGGAAGGATTTCGGCGAACTTGCTGGCAGATATATGGGCACAGTTTGACAGACAACTGACTCACGAGAAGGTCGATAGGAGCGGGTCCGAAACGAGGATCTAGGGCGATTCCTGCGTGACCTTGTAATCCCAAATTTGCAGGACCATAGTGCGGGTGGCGATGATCAGTATGGCTTGTGTACTGCAACCACAAACAACACACAAACTCAACAAAGCTGACCTTTCGCCTGACTGATGCTGACGGTACCAGCACAGGCATTTTACAGCCTTCTGGAAGTTAGCGAAAAACCAGCGCTCGGCAAGAACGCGTAAGATCACGTTTAGGCCACGCGCGTGGCCCAGCGCATGTTTCGTCTGAGCGCCGCGATGCACAATCACCATGTATTTTGTTCACAAATCACTCAAACCTTGAACTTGACGATCTGCAGAACGATGCACAACATTCAATTCATTCAAGAATCAAGAAGGTAGGTAACATCGTTATCCTGTAACAATGAGTCCGGCTAGATCGCGGTATCTTACTGAGGTATGTAGAACGCTTACAGAAAGCTGACATAGACCAGAAGGCAAAAAGAGCAGTAATTTCATACTCGCAGCGAGCCAAGATGGTGCTGCATCCAGGGTGCATAAGCATATCCAATCATATCGCCGCGTCCACAAAAATCAGGATCGAGGCCACAAATCACTGAACGATCTCCTCTTCCGCGTCGCTCGCCATCGTCCTCCTTTCAAACGCAGAGGCCCTGGAGGCAGAGCTCCGTTTCACATGCGTAGCCACAGGACGCGAAGGCGACCTTCCACTCGCGCCCATTCCCGGGCTTCCAGGCCTCGCCAATGACGCGCCCGTCACAGACGAACGGTTGTTGAAGTTGTTCACCATGCTGCTGACAGAGCCCCCTCCCCCAGTGCGGGGCACACGACCGGCCGATCTGGGGCCGCGCACCCCAGCGGCATGCGTCGTCGTGGGCGTGACAGACGAGCGCCGGGACAGCGAGGCTTTATTTGGAGACGGATCTCGCGAAGAGCCCGACCTCGGAGATCCCGCGCGGATGGACGCTGAGGTCGGAGATGCGGCGGAACCGACTGGGGAGGTCGCGCTCGGTGACGTCGCGGGCGGGGACATCGCTGGAGGCGAGATGGGCTCTGCTGGCGGCTCAGCGAAGGCGGGCATAGGTAAAGTAGGTGGCGAGGCAGGCTCAGCAAAGTTAGGCATAGGCAGGCGAGGAGACTCCGGCTCGGGAGGAGGCTCCTTGAACATGGGACGAGGAGGAAGATCATCGTCTTCAGGAGGAGGTTCCTTGAAAGTCGGACGAACATTAACATCCACAGGCTTGGCAGCCTCAGGCACAGGCTCCGGTGTCTTAGCCAAAGGTGGGGGCGGTGGGACGCTTGAAAGATCGGGCGACTGAGCAGCCAACGGCGGCGGCGGCGGGATGTTCGAGAACTGCGAAGCAGTAGGTGTCTTACCATCCTTGATCTCGCTCTCAATCGGGGATGGGGTTGAAGCAGTAGGGGTGGTCAAAGATTCTGGCTCGTCGTGAACGACCGTACTTGCAGGTGCTGAGGGCGCTGCAGCAGCCTCAGCTGGAGACGCAGGAGCGTCCGCTGTTGGCGCTTGTTTGACGATGGTAGGCACTGACGGTACTGGTGGAGGGGATTGAGGCTTGGTCTTTAGGCCGCGCTGGGCTAGCTGTTGGGCATGCAATTCCTTCAGGTCCGCGCCAGCTGAGATGCGGCTTCGACTCATGCGCATATCCATCGGACGAGTGTGCTTGCGAATAGGAACCTTCCGCTCAGACTCTCGTTTCTTCTTCGCGATGGTAGGTGGCAGGATCTCAGCGTACTTCGAGATTAAATCGATGAACAGCACTGGCGACCATCGTCAGTACGTGAAACACCCTTGTCACTCAAATATGACAACTCACAGGTAGGGTGACGGTCCTGAATAGAGAATTTGGTTTCCGTTTTCGGTCTGAGAATGGCTAGAAAACGCTGTCAGACTCTGCATATCAAGCAAGGAGCACGGTCTTACTTCGTCCAAGACCAAGAGCAAGTTTGGTGATGAAGACCTCGTTCGACTCCTCATCTTCCTTAGTGCTTTCAATCAGGCTGTCAAACCCAAGTCAGCTCTAAGTAATGTACGACTCTCGCGAGGCTTACTCCTTAAGGTGCTTGACAAGCGTGTCTAGAACAAGGAGATGTACCCTGGGCAACTTCTGTAAAGCAGCCTGCAAATCTTGAATATGCTGGCCTTCGGAGGGCTGGTCCTCCGACTTAGCAGCACCCACTACCCAACCCGCACGTCAGTACGATCTTTGGAGATATTGAAAGGACATACTAGTGGGGTACAACCTACGGAAGTCCTCCCAGCCTTCGTACATGCAGATCGGGGGATCCAGCTCAAGGAACCACAACTTAACCGCACTCGCCACAACCGGCGCGTCGTACTTCGCCAGCACATCGTCCGGGATATCCTGCATCGGCGGCACGGCGTTCAACGTCTCGCGCAGATGGTGCACCGCCACGAGCGGCACCTCGTAGATCCACGTCTTGCGCTTCTCCGCGTCCGTCACGAACCTGCCGTACGCGTCGTTGAGCGCGCCGAGCAGCGCGAGGAGCACGGGCGGCTGCGTGTCCTTCTTGTCGTCGAGGGGCTGCCCGGTCGGGCTCCACATGGTCGCATCCGCCCATTTGCGGAGGTCGATGCCGAAGACGACGTCGGACTCGTCGTGGGCGACGGATTCGTAGACGTGCGCGGTGGGGTAGAAGGGCCCGGTGCGGTATTGCTCGATGAGGCCCCGGAGGTCGGACTCGGGCTGGTAGGACGCGATGAGGGTCGAGGACTTGTCCAGGGACTGCGTCATGACCTGAGACAGACGCTGCAGGCAGGTCTGGTACTGAGTAAGCACTGAGAGGAATCAGCCGAACGCCTAAATGTAGACGGAAATGAATCTACCTGTCTTGACAGCGCGCAGCCTGTCTAACTCCCACTTCTGCAAGTTCTTGAGCGTGTCCTCGATGCGCTCTTCCAGTCCGAGCCGCTGGCGGTCGAGCTTGCGTACGGCGATCCGGTACTCCTGGTCCGCATTCTCTGCTTCACGGCGCGCCTTAACGTACGGGGCCTCTCCGGGCTGGTTGGTTGCAAGAGCTTTGGTGACCAGGTTGGCGAAGGTAGCCGTGCGCTTCACGACGCCTTCCGCCAGGGGACTCAAGTTCTTCTCAATTGGGGAGAGCAGTTTCTCGTCCTTAGCTTTAGGGACCTCCAAGTTGAACGCCTGTATCATTATATATTAGATCACGGCGCGTCATGTTACCGCTCGCCGTATTCACCTTGGGCCTGAACTGGTAGAACGCATCGTCCGCGTCCTCATACTCGTTCCCAAACTCGCCCAGCCGGCGCAGAAGCCCCAACTTCTCCGTCAGCTCGCGCGCAGCGTCCTCCGTCCTGTCCAGATCGCCCTCCAGCGCTTTCACGTTCTGCCTTAGCCACGACGTGAAGTCCTCGCCCGTGAACGCGTCGTGGTACTCGCCGAGCAGCGGGAAGCGCACTGAGCGGAGGGGCATCTCCGTCTTCGCGCGCGTCAGCAGGTCCGACAGCTCGTGCGCCGCGAACGACACGCCCGCCACCACGACCGGGGGCCCGGGCGGCGGCGGCAGGTCCGTCACGATCTTCGCGGGAGGCAACGGCGGGTCCATCGGCGGCGGCGACGCGAGCAGTGCTTGATCGTCGTCGGGGTCGACAGCGCGCGCCTTGCCCTTGTCGAGCTTCGGCGTGCCCTTCTCCTTCTCCTCTGCGTCTGCGTCGAACTGGACGTCGGGCTTGTGCTCCGCGTTCTCCTGTTGCTGAAGCGGAGTCGCGGTCGAGGCGTTCATCCGGAACTCGCGCAGCCGCGCGGTGATGCGCTCGGACACCGTGGGCTGACGGGCGGGGGCGCGTGGGGCGCGCTTGTCTTGTGGGCGGAGGCTGGGGGATGTGTACGTATCGCCGGGAGGCTGCGTGATGGGCGCGAAACGCACGCTGAAGGGGAATGGGGATCAATTACGGTTTGTAGAGAAGCTTGGACAGCGTACTCATCCTCGAGCTCGTCTGCTCGGTGTGTCTTGGTGATGTACACGTTCTTGAGACCTGCGACCTACACAAAATACATTTACAGACGGTCTGGACACGCCGTATTACACTTACCTCGCCTTGGGCATTCTCATATGCGCGCAGATACCCGTCAACGATGGTGCTCCGGGCTGTGTGGAGGCGTTCCTATGCATGCGTATATGAGCCACACGACCAGTACTCAGTCCACTATCCATGATACCTTGTAACCACTTGCCCATTCTGCAAACGGCTCGGCAATCTTGTTGCGTAAATCATTAGCAGCCTCCGAGTGGTGCTGTCCTTGGGCCGCCGACTCGTCCCTCAAACCGCGGAAGGCCAGAGGTAACGAGGCCCCCGCTTCCGTGTCGAATGCAGTGCCTGGTAGAGCACAGGATGAGGAAGACGGAAATACGCGTTCTGTCTATGGTGACTGACCTACGGGAGGCGCTGCGGACAAGGTGGTGGCTATAGCGGTCTCAGCAGCAGCGCGAGACTGAAGCCGGTGTCAGCGATGTGTTATACTACGAGCAGCAAGGGTACATACGCGAATGAAGGCTACTAATTCTTCGTTCTCAGCCACACCCTATGCGAAGAGGTAAGCAATAGGTTTCTGGACTGCGACGGGACGAGTCGCACCTTCTCGAGCTGCCCAAACAGCACCTCCAATCCAGCTCTGTAGTCTTGCGACCAGAACGAATTCTGAAACGTCAGCGGCAGAGTAACGACCGCCATGTCGTGCTGCGTCAGAGAGTAGACGTTAAGCTACAGGGGTGCTTGGTGCTATATAGTACTGGGTGCTTGGTGCGTGGTTTCTTCGTTGCGGGGGCGTTGCGCTGGCGTGCTGGGCGGCGTGCGCGGTGTGCTCGTGGTGATAACGAAAGAGAGCAGCGCGGTAGATGATGATGGCAGCAGAGAGAAAAGGCACTAGCTAGGCCGCGGCTGTGCAGCACGGTGTTCGCTAACGTGGTAGGCGGTGACGGGGCGTTTGGCGCCGTGCACCCGCTGAAACGCTCAGCGCTGCCCGTCGGTATCTCGCGGGCGACCATCACCCCCAGCGTACCGCGTCCTCAACACGCACCTCTGCACATATTCGCCCGCAGCGACGCACATCACCCCATGATATATCCAAGAGCCAGCACGGAAGCCAATTAGTTGAAATGTGTACATCTAGCACTAACAGTCGGTCCTGTGCCGTACCACTCAGACTTCCTCCTCGATCGTCTCTAGCGAGCGTGCGCCGCGTCTGATCACCCCCGTCCGGTCTGCAGCACCGTAGTGGATCTCCGCGTCTCCAAGTGGTGTCGGTGTGTACGTTCGTTCGGGTTCGAATGTTGCACTGGGTAGTTGTACAAGATGTGGTGGTTGCCGGGTAAGGTAGACACGCAGTAGTGCATCCTCTGCCGCCTGCAATACATCTGTAAACCTGTCACCTCTTAAGAGTAGGTTCCAAGAGACTCACCCGATACTCCGCCATCTTTAATGAGCTTCCGAACCCTTCACCGAGTTTGTCCGCCCCAGAGTATACACCCACCACGAATACGGGCGCATTCGTTAACCGACCTGTCTCCTTCAGCAGTCTCCACGACAAGGTTTCAGACAGGGTAGACGTATAAATAGACCGCGAGTCCTCACCTTGACACAGGTTTTTCACGTCCGAATTTGGCGACTGTGTCCAGCAGTGCTTTCTTGGGGTCGGAGAACTTTATCATGTTCCGGATGTCGATCTCTCGACTTAGAAAGAATTTGTGCACAAAGCGTCGTGCAGATACAAGAGAACTCTCCTGGTAAACCAGCGCAGTGAGTGCTCTTGGGATGGAGGACATCGCGTCCTGGTGCAGCACAGCGGGTCGTGTGGGGGTATTCGGCTAGCACACAAACAGTTCAGCATCGTCCTCCGCACAGGCGAAAGAGCACGCACCATGCGGTTCCAGCGCAGGAGCGGTGTCGCGCCCATCTCTTTTGCAATCATCGCGCACGTCGTGGGCCCGACGTACGCCGCCACCGCGGCCTTCAAGACACGCGTTGGAAGGAACGGATACGTCGAGTTGACGTACTCCGCCGCGAACAGCCCCAGTAGCGAGTTGCCCAGGATGGAGAGGTTCCCGTTCGCCCTTGGCAAGGGCTCGCCCGGTTTCTGTTTCTCATGAAGGAAGAGGAACGAGGGGTGCGTGCAGGCCTGCTGGATGGGTTCGGGGTCGCGCAGCAGGGTTCCGAGGCCTATTCGATGCGCGAAGGCGGTCAGGCTGGCGGGTGTTGGTGGTTGGACGTTCGCCCATGACTGTGCGTCGAAGAAGTGCGGCTTGGATTGCGAGGACGAAGGTTTGGAGGCGAGGGCCTCTTTTGGCGGGAGGTGTTTTAGGTTGGAGACGGAGAGGTGTGTGAGCTTCGTCGCCGTGGACGCAAGTCGTTTTGGAACATGAGACATGGGTGCCGTCGTCGTCCTCGACCTCCTCCAAGTCGGACGCGAAGTTGAGAAAACCATCCGAGGGGGATAGGCCGCTTCCGGGACCCCGATCACCACGAGGGCGTCTCCGGACCTCTCACAAGACACTCATCATCTTGCCTTCAACACGCAGCAACACGCTTGACGCACAACATATTCAGGACACTCGCGATTGGGTATGATCTCTATGAGTACAGTGGGATTTTGGCAGACGTCCAAAAGTACAAACTCCCGGAACAAATAGTGCAGTAAATTACCAAGAGAATAGGGCACACTAGTACAATGATACGAAATAGAACCAGGGCGAGACGAGACGCAGCGACACTCAAGGCGTTTACACCTCCTGCGAAGCACCACCCTCCTTCTTGCCCTTGCTAGATTTTGATGGGAGCAGCGCGGGATCGATGTGTGGTACGACACCACCCTGGCTGATAACAACATCGCCGAGTAGCTTGTTCAACCTATCACGCTCATTAGCATATGATCCGTGCTTCCACGATGACATTGAACTCACTCTTCATCGTTACGGATGGCGAGCTGCAGGTGACGGGGGACAATACGCTGCTTCTTGTTATCACGAGCCGCGTTTCCAGCAAGCTCAAGAATTTCAGCCGCAAGGTATTCGAGAACAGCAGCGAGGTAGACTATATGAAACATTAATACAACACCACGAAGTATCTGATGATATTACGCACCAGGTGCACCAGCACCGACACGTTGAGCGTAGTTGCCCTTCTTCAAGAGACGGTGGACACGACCGACGGGGAACTGGAGACCAGCCTTTGCAGAGCGCGACTGCGACTTGCTGCCCTCAGCACCAGCCTTGCCAGACGAGGACTTGCCACTGTATATGATCCAAAACATGAGTAAAAATTAAACACGACTTGAGAAAGCATCATACGCCTTTCCCTTTCCAGACTGCAAAAACGGTCAGTTTCAGATTAAAATGACATATCAATGTGATGTATGCGTACCATGTTTGAAAACGATAGAGCTTGTAGAGTGAGAGGGCGTAAGGGTGGTGGTGGGAGCAGAGGAAGAGTGAAAGTTGAGAAACCCTACGCGCCTGGGCCTTATATATCGCGTTTCAAACTCCGCCGTGGACGCACTCGCACGTGACACGACGCGTCGAGACGCGCGACGTGTGGGCGTCTTCTGTCCAGCGTCCATCACTGTTCCTCGGAGTCGTCCATCGTTGGTCCGCGTTCGGTCCGTCCATCAACCTGCATCAGTTCAGTCAACGGGCTTTGGGTCAATGTTCGTCTGGCGCCCCTGGTCGTGTTCAGGAGGCTTTCTCCGCACCACGAGGTGTCCGCAACGAGGCAGAATCCTCAAAAAAGCCAAACACACGTTTTGTCCTCGACGACCACGGCCTCTGAACGTGCTGTCCGCACCTTGGCACGGACATCGGTCCTCACTAGAAAACACCACTCCAGCGTTCAGCCATGGCTACACCTGTTCCTATACCTCGCCCGCCAATCGCTCCCCCAATCAGAATGCCGACGATACCACCGCTGTCGCCTACTCATGACCAGGTGCGCACACCGGGTCTATCTGTGTTGAATAGCGAACTGATCTATTCATTGTGGCTATCAGGTTCCTATGCTTTATGTTGTAAGTCTGTCATTGCGCCACGAGGCTGCTGCGCCCTTTCCGCTTACCCTCCCCGTCAGATTGTTGTTTATGCTGTCGTAATATTTGCTCTATGGAACGTCCCAGGGGCCCGTATCCTCATAAATCCGCTGAAGTTGTTCACTATTGGGTGGCACGAGCTATGCCATATAACCGCAGTACGCACCCCCGTGTTCTCCTGTTCCCTACCGCGCGTCTTGACCTGCTGGACAGGCCATCCTAACAGGAGGAACCGTCATGCGAGTGTGCATCGACCCCGACTTGGGTGGGGCAACAATAGTGGAAGGCGGCATACCCACTATCATCCTCGCAGCGGGGTATCTTGGCTCCACATTCTTTGGTGGAGTCCTCGTCATGTCAGGTTTCGATACCCTCGTCGCGAAAGTCCTAAGTTTCGTGGTGGGAATCGGCATGCTGTGCCCGCTTGTCCTTGTCCGGGATAAATTGTGCGTCACCTCTTGTTCCTGTCTTGGGCAGCGTTGACCTTCATACTGATCGTGTGCAGAACGATCCTCTTGACATTTTGCTACGAAGGACTATTAGTCGGGTTCTGGTTCATTGACCATGGGTGAGTGGCTTTGCGGTGCGCGTGATTATCTGATGTTGATGTTTCGTGGCTATAGACAGGCCTTGCGGTGGTACACCATGTTCCTCGGCGTCATGAGGTGCGCTTTGCCCCTAAACGTTCAAAAGCGACTACTGACCAACCTATGGCACAGCGTACTATACGTAATATGTGCGTTTTGACTCAGTATCAGCCCGAGCGTGATCATAACCTCTCACTTTTCTGTCATAGGGGACATCGCAGACGACAAATTCTTCCGCAAAGCGAACGACTCAGATGCGAGCCAATTTTCTATGCTCTACCCCAGGATCGGCGCACACGGTGTGTACCTTTATAATCAATCGCTCTTGGTCCTCATATTGTTGCAGTGTGGGCCATGCTATGGATTTTCTTCCAAATAGCGATCCTAACCGGCTTCGTGCTCCTTGGAATTGCATGTTTCAAACTCACACCGGACCAGATGGCCGCACAAGCAGGTAAGGCTGTCCCCCCTGTATCTTTTCTCACACAGCACTCACTCCCGCTTCGCAGCTGAATTCCTGCCGACACGATGAGACGACTGAAAACGACACCGAAAACGACTCACGCCCTGTACTTCTAGACGTCCGCCAATGACCGTGCACTGCGCTCGACTTCGCACCACACTCGCTTGTCTTTCTTTTGGATTCTGTTGTACTGCTCACAACGTCGTCCGGAGGCCGTAATACGAACAGCCTATCACCCCCTCACCGCGCACCCTACCCGTACTAGGAGGCCCCAATGCGCTATGGCACATACCCGCTTCCCAGGCCCTCCGGCACTTGCACTTGCACGCACCACACGTCTGTAGTTTCTTGGAAAGTTGGGAACAATGCGGACTTGTGTCTAAACGTCTATATTATTGCTTCATTGCTTCATCATTGTATTATAACCCCACACGCCCACACACGACGCAATGTATACCTGGACTGGATGCAGGTTTCGTCATCGCCTTTCGTGCAGCTTGAGCCTAACCTAAATAAGTTGTGGAGTTCAGGGTCGGTGGCCCTGGGTATGGGCGCGTGCGCGGCACCGAGGCGGCGCTTATCCTTAACACATCTACGCTCCGTAAATCGAGACTTATCCACCTCGATCCCTTTGCAGTGCGGCTTCAGCCGCACCTGTCTCAATACAGATTGCTCTCCAGTGTAGATACATACTGCATCCTGTGTATCATCAATTTTTGTGAGCTCATCTTACCTCACTGTCGAATTTTCGACGAGTAGTGAATTGTATTCTTAAAATTCCGTCACGTGATGTGCTCCTGGATTTACGGCGGGCGCTCGTTCCAGAGAATGCACATTGCACATCCTCCTCCCGTCCTCATCGTCTGCGAAGTGTCGTGAGCCCAGTGAGTCCACATAGAACTGATTCCATGCATTTCGTATTGATCTACTGTCACAGGTTGTCATCAATTTTAGCTGAATATTCATCGTGCCATTTCTATGTGAAGCGGCGACACGCTGAGTGCAAGCGCAACTTGTTCCTTGGCCTACTATTCTCGCGCATTCGGCGGCAAACGCAGTGCGATTATATGACGCTGCCATAACATACGTTTTTCTATGGGTAGAAGTGGAAACTTTAGCATCGATGACTAGGGTTGCTAGCACCGAAGGATAGCTGACGGTTCCTCGGTATGTTCTTTCTATTTGCAACTTCGCGATCGCTGACAAAATCGTCATCGGTCTTCCGAATACACGTCTTGCATCGCCCCAATTATTCCAGCTCTTATTACATTGCTCCCATATTGCCCCCAATCGACCAAAGCCGACTGTTGAGTCAGCGCTAATGGTATCGCTCGAAAGGGAACATTCACCTTCGGCATCGGCGACGCATCTACCTTCCCCGAACCCCAGGACTCGGTCACGACCGTTTACTATCTCTCTCCGGCAACGTTTTCTGTACGCACCTCCACACGATAATTGTGTGATCATATATGCGTTTGTGTTGCTTGGAAGCGAAATTTCGGCCTTCTTGCGCAATTCTCGGAGGTCAATATCGGTGATCATGAATGGATTTCAAAATTGTCTCGACAGTATTCTATCAGCGACAAGTATCAGTACTACGTGGTACGTCTTTTGATTATGCAATTCGACGCACCCTGATTTTCTTCAGGTCCGAAGCGTGGGCACTATCGATGCTGTGAGGCAATGCACATACTGCTTCGGGCAGGTTTCCACTCTCCTTGGTCACTTTGTAATAGCATTCGGTGTCGTCTTCAGCTTCGGGGGATGGTGTAAATGGACTTCTCGTGGCCTCGATGTTGCCCTTTGGCGCCATCGTGCCGTATATAACCGACCCCCCTGAACCCCAAAGTTCTCAACATCACACGTTTCCCCCCCATTCCTGATTTACCTCTACCACCATCTGCTTGAAATATGTCCAGCGGTTCTCTAGTTCTCGTAAGTATATCACGATACATGATTTCGCACATGGAAGGCTGACCGCACTTGCTGGATTTGTAGGTTACCGGTGTCTCCGGTTTTCTGGGTGCACATATAGTACACCAACTACTGGAAGCCGGGTACCGCGTTAGAGGGTAGGGGCTTTCACTTTCTTACAGAGACCCATCGTTAACCTTTTCTGTAATGTAGAACCGTACGATCGAAGAAGGTCGCATTCGTGCAAGGCTGGTACACCAAATACGGCGACAAAGTCGAGATTATCCCCTTGGACGATCTCATCAACGGAGACTACTCTGCTGCACTGAAAGGTATCGTGGACTGATGCACGTATCAGGCGCATATTGCTCACAACCCTCTCCCAGGTGTCGAGTTCGTTATTCACGCAGCCGCACCCCTCGTTGGACGCACAGCAACGCATGCCGAAGCAATCAACGTATGTACAACGAATTGGTTACACTAAATAAAATGCTCATTTACAACAGGCTGCTGTTGACGGTTCACGTAACATCCTCGAGCAAGGCGTGAAAGCAGGCATCACCAAGTTCTCGCTTGTCAGCAGTGCCCTTGCCCTCTGGCCTCCTCAGCGCTTTGCCGAGAAAACCATCATCACCGATCAGGGTACGAGACCACAATCTTCCTTATTTTTATGACTTACGGCTCACTCAACCATCAACTCAGACTGGAACCCCGTCACGCTTGAACAAGGGTTGGATCCCTCTGCGGACCCCTTCACCGTATACATTGCCGAGAAGACATTCGCAGAACGCTTTGTCTGGAAGTTTGCCGACGAACACCCCAACGTTGATATCACCACAGGTAAGCGTAGCCAGTATATTTTCTTGTCTCGACACTTGAGCCTTACAACATTGCTTCGTTTCCCTAGTCAATCCGCCCATCTTCCTGGGGCCATTCGCACCGGAATGGCGCGCTTCGGAGCCTGGTGTCTCCGCATTGAGCACCAACACGTTTATCTACGACCTTCTCCGACTCGACGGCCCAGTTATCCTGCCGCTGGGCTCCATCGACGTGCGCGATGTCGCGCGTGGGCTCGTGCTGTCGCTCACCGCTCCGCCCGCTACGAAGGTTGGCCGCAAGCGTATTCCCATGAGTGGCGAGTGGGTGGTGCCCCGTGATGTCGCGACCTACATCGCAGAGCAGCGCCCCGAGCTCAAGAGCCGCTTGTCCGAAGCTTGGAAGACCGGAGCGCCCTCAATGTCGAACAACATCGACACGTCGCGAGCTAAGGAGGTACTCGGGCTCGAGTTTACGGATTGGCGAAAGACGGTCCTGGATGCGGTGGATAGTGTCATAGCTACCGAGAAGGAGTGGAAGACTCAGGGATGGGTGTCTCCGTACGAGCAGCACTAGAAGTAAGATCCTTTAGCTGCTTTCATCGCATGCAGGAAACTAATGCCTTTCCATAAATCTAGCATGAACCCTCTGTAAACATTTAATACGTTAAGGAACATACGTTACAATTGACGATGAGAATCCATGAATCGCATCGTACAACTTGGTCTCAGGCTTTATATCGCGAACATAGTATATATTTGCACGAGTAAGGCGGTCTACGACGCGAAGAAAAACACAAACGGCTCCGATTCGGAGCATTGTCAGCATCGGGGAGCCTACGAATCTTCGGTGAGCTCACTGGTCCTCTGTTCACACTGTAATCACTGACCCTGCAGTGGCCTCCAATCTTACATCGTCTCGATGTTTTTGGCTACTTTCTCCCACCTTGTTCGCAATCGCCCAGAGCCGACGGTTGCGTCAGCGCTACGGCATCGTTTGGAGCTTCGGCGTCGGTGATGTAGCTGCACATCCTGCCCGAGCTCCAGGTCTCGTTCGGTCCCTGGTCGCCAACATACAATATTTTCAATGCGCCGATCCCTCGGAAACACTGCTATGTGCTAAATCCACGGTGCCCTATGTCATAGTTGAGTGCTTCTGTGGTATTTGTTAGGTACTTTACACCAGACGTTCGGTCTTCCTGTGCGGCTCGACCGTGACTTCGGGGAATGCGGATAAAATTTGGAGTGTCTTGGCTATTTTATAGAAAAAAGTCCTTATCACGCGGTGGGTCTCGCGTCTGTAGAAGTTACAACATACATTGATGTTGTTTCATAGGCAGGGTTGACGAATAACGTGATGATTATGTGAATTTACCCACCCAGTCATTGGAACTTTATGTATCCATCGCTACTTGGCATCGCAACCTCAGCGTCCTCCAATCGTATATAAATGAGCCTACAGAGTGCCAAAGTTTGGCCATCGACACCGCACATATTCTTCTACTACGAGTTTATCCGTCACCATCACTATTGAACATGTCTCGCGGGTCCTTAGTCCTCGTGAGTATCAGCGAACTTGCTTGGCAAATGTCTGATCCTACTCGCCCTTCTGACAGGTTACCGGTGTGTCTGGGTATCTAGGTGCTCACATAGTGCACCAGCTACTCGAAGCCGGCTACCGCGTAAGAGGGTAAGTCATTATCTCATCCCCGCGGCAATTCGGCGTAAACGTCCTTTCCTTAATGCAGTACGGCACGCTCCAAGAAAGTCGCCTTCGTGCAAGGATGGTACACTAAATACGGCGATAAAGTCGAGATTGTCTCTGTGGACGACCTCATCAGCGGCGATTACTCCATTGCGTTGAAAGGTATCGTATCCCAGCTCTCTCAGAAACCAAATAATAGTCTGACTCTGCCTTAGGCGTCGAAGCTGTTATTCATGCGGCTGCGCCCCTTGTTGGACGAACAGCAACGCATGCTGAAGCGATCGATGTATGTACATTAGTGGTTTCATACGAGATGAGGCACTGAACTGGAACAGGCTGCTGTTGATGGCACGCGCAATATCCTTGAACAGGGTCTGAAGGCAGGCATCATCAAGTACTCCATTGTCAGCAGTGCCGTGACTCTCTGGCCCCCTCATCGCTTTTCTGAGAAAACCGCAATCACTGATCAGGGTAGGTGATAATGCCCACTTTTGTGTTCGCTACCTACGATTCACTCTCGCCGCGACTCAGACTGGAACCCTATTACGCTTGAACAAGGGCTGGATCCTTCTGCGGATGGCTTCACCGTATATTCCGCCGAAAAGACGTTTGCTGAACGCTTTGCTTGGACGTTTGCAGACGAGCACCCGGACGTCGACATAACCGTTAGTATGTACGATCATTTTACTACCAAAACCTAGGTCTTCATTGTTCCCCTCTAGTCAATCCGCCCGTCTTCCTGGGACCCTTTGCACCTGAATGGCGCGCTTCAGAGCCTGGAGTTGGCTCATTGAGCACCAACAGTATCATCTACGATCTCCTACGACGAGACGGCCCGACCATCTTCATACCAAGCACCATCGACGTGCGCGATGTTGCACGTTCGCTCGTACTCTCGCTTACTGCCCAACCTACTACAAAAGTCGGACGCAAGCGCATTCCTATGAGTGGCGAGTGGGTGGTCCCATGCGACGTAGCGG
This sequence comes from Pleurotus ostreatoroseus, assembly GCA_005298045.1. Classification (NCBI taxonomy): domain Eukaryota; kingdom Fungi; phylum Basidiomycota; class Agaricomycetes; order Agaricales; family Pleurotaceae; genus Pleurotus; species Pleurotus ostreatoroseus. Next base: position 60,448 of record SWBT01000483.1, on the reverse strand, counting down.
CGTACGTCGCGCAGCAACGCCCCGAGCTCAAGGATCGCCTGTCTAAAGCTTGGAAGACCGGAACGTCAACGATGTCGAACATTATTGATACGTCGCGAGCCAAGGAGGTGCTCGGACTCGAGTCCACGGATTTGCGCAAGACGATTTTAGATGCGGTGGACAGTGTCGTAGCTATTGAGATGGAGTGGAAGACTCAAGGATGGGTACCTCCCAACGAACAGCTCTAGAAAGTAAGATTATTCAATAACTCATTCCTTCCATTAAACTCATCCATTAATTCCCGTAGCATAGCTCATTTATATTCCTGAAATATTCATTGTTGTTGAGGAACGTGTGCTCAGTGAAATCTGAGCCCAAACATAACGCACGTGCTAACTTCAATCGGACCTCAGAAGACAGGCGCCCTCAGCACTTGACTCATACGATGGCACTTATTGCTGCGACCGATAACTCTGTTCCGTATTCTTTCTTGATTCCAACATTTACACACGGCGATGGATACAGAATCTCTCGAAATGACGACTCGTGACAGCAATCTCCCAGCTAGTGCAGCATCAGCGAGCCAAAGTTTTACGCAGCCCGGCGTGATTGAACACGATGGGGCCAATAGCCAGCATCCTGTGTCTTTACCGCCAGTGGACGGCGGATTTTCTGCGTGGTCGTTCGTAAGTGTATCCTCTAATCGTACTTCAGACTCCAACTTTCACGTTCATGCATACTTCTTAGTTAGCCGCCGGATTTCTCACCGAGGCCTTGATCTGGGGCTTCCCAAGTACCTCCGGTATTTTGCTTGCAACGTATCTGAGCGATCCAGTGTACTCGTCCCAGAAGCATGCCAGCACCCTCCTCCCTCTGGTGGGAACCTTGTCTACCGGAATAATGTATTGTTCTGGTAAGACTGATCATCATTGAAAGCTTAAAGCTGGATGCTCTGGCTGAGGGGACCTTTCTAGGCTTCTTCATCAATCCTCTAATCAATCGCTATCCGTACACTAAACGTTACCTCACATGGATAGGTACCTTGATATGTGCCTGCAGTCTTATTGCTGCCAGCTTTACCACAAAGGTATGTCGAGCCTTTCATGCTACCAACGGGGATGCCAAGTCATGTTCAGGTCATCACGCTCGTGGCGCTGCAAGGAGTGCTATTTGCCATAGGAGGATGTGAGTGCTACACTAAAGTAGAAGTGTGAATTGACCAACTTGTTCAATCAACAGCCTTGACTTATGCTCCAGTTGTATCGTATCTGTCCGAATGGTTCGTCCGACGACGCGGCCTTGCTAATGGCATCCTTTTTGTCGGTATGTAGTATTAATTCTTTCGGATGCGCGGGTTTACGAAGGGGCGTACAGGTGCTGGTACAGCTGGCATCCTGTATCCATTGATGTTCCCTCTACTCATCAATAAAGTTGGACCCACGAAGACTGTACGGGGATATGCTATTACTCTTCTCGTCGGGATGGTACCTGCCCTGTTTTTCGTCAAGCCGCGCCTACCAGAGTCTCGTGTGCATGGGCCTCATCCTCGCGCACGGAACACTCGCGGCTGGCTGAGAGACAAGAACTTTTGGTTCTTCATTACGATCAATACTGTCCAAGGCTTCGGTTACTTTGTGCCTCTTACGTGGCTACCGAGTGAGTGGCCTGCGTGTTGTCAAGAGAATTTCGATGTGCTGAGTCGGCTTCATAACAGCCTACGCTTCTTCAATTGGTCTCAGCAGCACCAAAGGCTCGCTTTCGATCGCACTATTCAATATCTTCGGCTCTGTGTCGTGCTTCATCGTCGGCTTCATGTCAGACAGATATGATGTCTGGATCCTCACACTATCGTCTCTTGTCCTCACTTCACTCGCGACGTTCCTGCTATGGGGCGTATTCTCCTATTCATTGGCAGGAATCCTCATCTACAGCAGCGTGTATGGTGCCGTATCCGGAGGCTTCAGTACCTTGTGGAGTGCGTTTGTTAAGCCTATCGCTAGTACGTTCGTACATTACATATAAGTGTCTTTGGCTTATCTTAGGATGATAGAGGACGACCCTTCGCTGACAACTACGATGTTTGGCTACATGCTGCTGACACGTGGTATAGGCAACATTCTATCGACCCCCATTTCAACAGCATTGCGACAGGTTCACTATACCATTCAATCCGCATCGGGACATAGAACTGGGTATTCCGCAGCGGGAGGCCTCTATCAGGATATGATCATTTACGCTGGAACTTGCACTGCTGGAGCAGCCGTGATCGCGCTAATTGGATGGGGCCTGGATAGACGGCATGGATCAGACTGATATGCTATTGTTGTTTCCCAAGACATCTCCTACTGAAGGACTATGACGCGGTAGGAGCAGCAAAGTCGCTAGAACCTGTTGGAACGAAAGGTGTAACGGTGGCCTCTGCAATGAAAGTTATCCACTCTGCAATGGTCAGTGCAGGATAGGTGTATGTATGCTGCGTTGCACCAGAGCCATAATAGATCCCGGATTGGCCAGTGATTATCCCTGGGAAGTCGTGGTCTTCGCCTCCAACCACGGAAGTATGTCCATGGAAACTCGTGACCAGACCTGTCTCGTTGTGGCCTAAGATGAATTCGCGTAAAAGGATGAAGGCCTATAAGGCCGGTCAGTCAACGAGACAGTATTGCGTAGTCGGGTATCGCCACGCACCCTTTGTGGCTGCTGGTCGGGGACACGGTGCCCGGCACCTTTGATCAGAATGTACGTCCAGTTTCTCTCTTGATGGACTACACCAGCGTACAAACCGTCGTCATCGTACCAGGGCGTAGAAGGACGTCTAGTGAACCCTTGAATTCCTCCGAACGTGGTGTTCTGTGTGCACTCGTGAGCATCCGATATCCGCCTCCATTCATTGCGCGAGTTCTGACCTGAATGATGACTTATACCAGACATAAGGGGTCACGATTGGCGAATACACAGGTGATGACTCACCCTCTGAGCCACGATGAGTAACCAACGAATCATCATTTCCGGAGTAGATCACGACGGAGATATGCTGGCGAGAAGCATTTGTGGCGAGCTCGCTCAAGAACGCCATTGGTCTTCCAGGACAGTATGATAGTGAGTGATGATGGGAGAGTGCACGGTTCAAACGACGGTAGCTTACTCAACGCCTGTTGATTCGGTTCATGTCAGCGTCTGTGAGAGTACTAGTAGAGATTTACTGACTAGGGTCACCCCCGAAACCGTTTCCTATTATGACTAGTTAGTACAGGTGACTGATGTCGAGTAGTAGAAATTGCTTACCGAAGGGATAGCGCATGCGTGGTTGCCAGTCTTTGCTCGTCGGTGCGTGCAGAGCAGCTCTGGTTATATTATCTGCAACCGCTTCAGCCATGTTGTTTCTTGCAGGTATCTCGATGCTTACCATTCATAAAGATGCTCCCGTCCATGGGAGCCTCTGGATCCAGGGCATCAGGAACGTAGTATACCTGTCATGAAGTCAGACAATTTGTGGAGTAGAAGTCTGAGAGAGCGAACATCAAACCCGTTCTCATCGTTGCCCTCTGGTTGGCGATATCCCACGTCAGCATTCTTTCGGACAGACAGACGAGCATGAAAGACGTACTCCAAGGTAAGCTGAAGTTTAGAGCGTAATCGATCATCTCGTCGTACAGGTCACATCCATACCACGGGTCGATGGTCCCGTTGGCACGGCCCGTGAGATCCCGCTTCCACTGCTCCCGCTTCTGAAAGCGTGTGCTACCTGGTTCTAAACTTCTCGGAGTGACCTTCGATCTTTTCATGTGAGCATCTGCTGAAAGGGCGGACTTGACTAAATCCCTCTTGAGCGCTCGCTTATCGTTAGCAGCGTTTGACACCACAGGATTGAGCGTTGGGAAATGACCATGCTGAGGGTAGGTCAGGTTAAGATCGAAGCCACAGAGGTGTGATCTGCGGTCAAAATAGTTCAGGTCAGCTGCGCGACAAGGAGGAACGGCGGACATACTGCTCCTGGAAGTACTTGAAGACGTCATGGTCGTATCCGATGAGCTGAGGATAGGTCTCGATGACGGTGAGCTGCCAAGTCCAAGGCCCCGTGAAAATCCTCCAAAGACAGATTATGCGTAGGACCTACCGTCGGTAATATTTCATTCACATAATCATTCCCCAGAGAACCATCGCCGATAGCGATACTAGCGAGCTTCACTGGTGGATCCCTCCGTCCAAAGTATGCCTTAGTAATGTAAGGCTACAGGGAAGAGGATGTTAATTCCGGATCTTCGAGTAGGAAAGAATTTCCCTACGATATATGTTCCCGCATAGCTTTCTCCTGTGATATGAAGCGGCCTGTGTTTCAGGCTGGGAAACACGTTGACGAGGTTTTCAAGGAAATTGATCTAGGTAGATGGTCAATGATGCTGTGGTGCTGTAAGACTGCAAATCGGGATAAGACGTACAAAGTCTTCTCCCATCTGATCCTCATCGGCCACTAAAGAGGATTAGTCTACTGTTAAGATCAGGCTAAAAGGCGGACTGTACCAAATCCCGTATTATCGACCGTAGAGTAACCGACGCCCCTAAAACGGTGTCAGAACCGCAGCGGAACGCTATCATTACATACTTACACTGGTTGGTCGACCCAAATATAATCAGCTAGACCGTTCCATCCGTAGCGATTTTGGAAAAGGGAGTAATCAGCAGCGACATGAATAGGGCCGTTCTGCAGAGAGCGATGCTGAGGGAGCTAACTTTTCTAACAAAGAAGCATTCTACCTCAAACAACAAGCCGAGCATGCTAGAGGAGCCAGGCCTATTTGTGCGACGAAAAGTTAGCACGAAGCGATGAATCGAGGATCAGTAGCATACCCTCCCTGCAGCCAGATACCCCACGGTTCCTCCTGACGCTCGAATTCCTTTGAAGTAAGCGATCCGCGCTCTTTCTCCCAGGCCCAGAAAAAGAGTGTATCGTTCGGATGTTGGGGTCTGTTGACTGGGATGTTGCCAGCAAAAGTGCGAGGTAACGGCCAAGTGATATTGGGTAAAGATCCCTTCACCTCGAAATCTATGATGAAAAACTATGCTGAGGATGGGAGTTCTAAGAGTTGTGGGTTGCACTTACAGTCTTGCCATGCAGGGCTGAAGTCGCCTTTCGGTTTACCGGGGTAGTCGTGCGGATAGCCAACTCCAGGAAGCTGTTGACTCAGGACTAGCCCAAGATGAAGAGCCAGAGCTACGATCGAGCAAATACACATCGTAGGCATCCTGAAAGCCGCTAACACAGTGTCTCGATTGAACGCAGCTGCTTAAATACAACAATGCGGATGAATCAACAAGCTAGAATGTATTTAAGTTTGAGATAGACACGACCGTAGAGAACGTGACGTACGTGATATGCGTTCTTCAGTACGCCATATATCGTCTCGTGCGCTGGTTTCCCTTCACCATATGGTGCGAGATACGCTCACCATAAAGAAGGTAGTTTGCCACTTCCATCGTGACTGGTTTGCCGCTCCAGACGCACAGATTCTATATGTTCCAATGTGACTCGGACGGACACATGACCTGCAAGATAATCAGCCTCCGCTCTTAGAAGTTGGCGCAACCATCTGTGATTTGATGTAGTACTGCAATGGTCGTATGTATACAATGGAAGCCTAAGCATTCATGCAATGTACGCCAGCTAAGATGGCGATGGGTTTTGACACATGCCAAAGGAGTTTACTAGAAGAAAAAAATGTTGAATATCGGTGAAAAACGTGCAAGATTATGACTAGCGCATATCCCACCATGACAATAGCGTTGTGACCGAAGTTCTCTCTCGTTTGGGCTGACGAATTGGTTGATGAGTTTTCACCGTAGATGTCCGTTGAAGAATCATGCCATTCACGAATTCTCCGCTGTGTTACGTGCACTTACGACCAGTATTGCCATAGCATACCGAGCCATACGCACAGCCAAATATACCAATTCATTATGAGAACGTCTGACAACGCGAAAACTTGGGGGAAGATATTGGACATGGTGAGCGTTGTTGAAGACATGGACCATCTCAGCCGCGTTGCTGCTTCTCCCATCAATTCCCACGCTTACACGACCAATAGCGATCGATCATTAGAGTCGATCCGGTCCAGACTCCTCGGCCATCTCACCTCTGACTTTCACGACAACCTCATCATCGAAAATGAGTTCAACGAAATCGTTTGACGAAAACTATTGAACATTGATGCGCGAATAGCAATAGTGCGTACAATTGATTAATGGCTACAAGGAAGAACAGTGATGTTGATGTACAGAATGTCCAAAATAACAGAGACCATCTAGAACTTGGCGAGGTTGGTGTGGAGGAGCTCAAGGTCAGCGAGCTCCTTAAGCTCTCCGATGAGCTGCATAGCTTGCTCAGAAGCTTGCACCGCCTTCGTGAAGAGCTAGAATAAAGGCGTATTGAGCGAACGTCGCCATCAAGCAAAGCGCGAGGCATACCTCGAGGTCGTTCCATCCGAGGAGGACGAAGTACTGGCGGTTGTTCTCAGCGACGGGGCCCCAGCCTCCACCGTGGCAACCCGCAGCGTCGGCCCAGCTAATTGCGAGCTTCACGAGGGAGTCTACCTTCTGCTCAAACACAGCCTTGTCGGCACCCTCCTTCAGCGACCAGTGAGCGAATTCCGTGACGGGTGCCTTGAGCGCAATGAAGGGCTCGGCGTTGAAGTGGGCGTGTACGAGGTAGTTGAGGCTTGCGCACGAGCCCTTGAATCGGGCAAGGACCTCGTCGAAGCGTGGCTTGTCGTTAACGAGAGCGTCGTGTTTCGCAAGAGATTCCCAGACTGTTCAAACTGGTTAGTATCATACTATCTCGTCGTGAGTGCGCTTACCGTTAATGACGAATGCAGTCTTGGGCTCCTGGATGGTAGAACCGAAGTGCGAGCTGAAAAGCGCACGATGTTTAGACATCAGTAATCAAGGGAGACTACACACTTACTTGATCAGACCGTCAGTCTGGCCGACAAGCTCGAGCAGCGGGGACACCGTCTTCCGGCTGTCCGCCTGGAAGGCTTCGGTCGATTCGAATTTGACGACCTCAACAGCGATGCCGGACATTGTTGAAGATTAAAGGCGAGTGTACGGTTGTTCTGAGGGTGAGTAGATGTCCACTGAGGCCAGAGCAACACTGCCGTCGTCTTTATATTAGGTCCTGGCCTACATCGAGTATCACAGGAGTTTATCGGCTTTCTGCATTGGGTGGTCTTCCGAGTTGTGGCCTGACGTACTTCACCGGCAGCAGCGCCTTCCACCATCCTGGAAATGGAGAGCCGTCCGCCCCGGTGCGAACTCGAAGCGCAGAAATCGTTAAGATGCCATTTGGACGCTGGGAACAGTACCATTTGGGCTCACGAGGTCAGTGTGTGTGCGATGGCGACTCAAACCAGGTAAGACACATAATCGCTCAAGCCGAAAAAGGCCCGCCAAGTTCTAAATTTGTCGTGCGTGCGCATCAAAGCTGCGAATAACCTCGCGTCGTTGAGTTGGCATTTGGCTAGTCTCGACACCGAGTATTATTTACTGGATTTCGACTGGTAAGACACAGCACCGGCTTACTCGTCCTTATGTGATTACGATTTGGTTTCACAGAGAATCTCACGCTTAAAGTCAGACGGTGAATACCACGAACATCCTTCGTCCCACTCGCATTGGTCGTCTATTGTCAGGGCGAACGCAGATCGTCCGCAGGCGGCGTGAACCATAGCATGACGAGCACGCGAATTTCGTCTCTCTCGCATCACGCCGACCGTGCAAGGCTCCTCCCGCACATCCCTATGCGAGATAATCGGCCCTGATGCGGTTGGCTGTTCGCTCAGGTCCAGCTTAGCAGACGCGAGGAAGCACGGCGCGCACACCGGAAGATTTCCGCAAGGCACACTCGGGGCCGCCTTCGACGTGCGCGCAAGCACGCGCGTGCTGGGCGGATGGCAAGAGGGCGTTTCGGCGACAATGTACGATGCCCGGATGCTGTCCTGACGCCGACGCGCGTTGCACGCTATCGCTGCACGCAACATCTGCGGAACACTCGCTCGCTTCCCTGCCCATCGCGGCGGCATGTTGCGCGCACCCCAGATGACCGCCGTCAGGACGCTGGTATCCACGCTGATCTGTACGTTGAATACCCCGGTCCCGACGCGTCTAACGCCGCTGCCAAGCAGGAGACGGAGCGAGAAGAGGGATTTTCGACAGCTAGGACAGGAATAGCCAGCACACTCGCGGAAGGCGAGGCGGGGAGGCGGGCGGGTCGAGGCTGCACAGCGCAGCGCACAGCACATAATGAACTTCTCAGGTGCGATGCCGATGCGCCGTCTTCGTGTTCTTACAATCCTAGACTCATACTCAGACTCGGACCTGCATACGCAGCGAGACGTTTTGCATTTTCGCAGTCATGACTTCTCCATCTGCAGGCCTACTCGAAGCCGAAGTACAGGAATGGAAGTTTTCCAAAAATCCAAGGATCTAAGAATAGCTCCTTGGATACCGACCCAACTTCCTTCCGCCCACCGGTGTCTCGAATTGGTCCGTTTCCTGCCACCACGCCACGCTCGACTACCGAGCAGCCCACGGATGTTCAGGTTCTTTTCCGCCCGCAGCGCCATCACATTTGACATCTTCATCTCCATCTTATGTCTGACTGCAGCACCAGTGGCGACAGGTGGTGAGTCTTACGTCTAGGGCCTTGGGTCCTGCCTTTTGGTCGATATCTATCTTTAGAACGAGGACAGGGTTAAGGGCAGCCTGTCCAATACGCCAACGCCAAGCCACCAAGCCTCCCAGTCCAAAGCCTCTGCGCCTGTGCATGCTTATCGCCACCCTGCTTAGCTAACATCCTCCGGTCGCAGACAATGCGTATCGATATCAGATCTCGCACCTCAATCTGGTCGTGCTGTCGACGGAGCGGCGCGCCACCGTCTGACACGAAAAACTTCTGCGGGCTGCGTCAAATTCGTCGTCAAATTCAGCGCGAGTATCGATGACGCTACTGCCTCGGTCTTCGCCCGGGGTCGATATCGAGATGAAGACGTTCGTTATCTGGAGCCCGGACGCCCGATCGCGTCTTCTCCGTGGCGGATCTGCGGTTATCTTACCAGAAGCCGACGCTGGAAGCTCGAGGCGGACCGTCCCTCCCGCGTCGAAGAGCCCAGGGTCGACTCAATACTTCATTCAGTCAATACAATACCGCATCGAAGTACCATCGCGCGTGAGGTGTTTGTATGCAAAAGGTCATTATACCATTTGCTGACTAGGTAATTACAGAGGAGCAGCCTCTCCGACGTGAATGTAGTTACGATCTAAGCGTAAACGTGACAGTGCATGCGATAACATACGGTTCGTGGGTAGTGTTGCAAAGATGAAGATGATGAAGATGATGCGAAAGCCTGGTGTGACAGATGTGATGGAAAACAAAATACATGCGGTGGGAATGATTATGGTACTAGGGAGCAGGAGCGTCCACGGCCCTATGGCCGGGCCTCCTTCTATCTTTCAGGAGGCAATGAATGGAAACGAGAGAACGTCTTGAGCGAGCGGAGGCGCGATATACGCGCGTGCGTGCAAAATACGGGAAAGCGTGCGAGTCGTGTCGTCGTCCGTGCGGACCATCTACTTCGCCGCCATCGGCGACTTCGCACGCAGCCGCGCGCCGATCCTGTAGAAGATGAACGGCAGCGGCGCCGCGACGGTCATGACGCCCGCCAACAGGCACGTCGCACCGATGGTGCCCATGCCCTCGTACATCTGCGACGCGAACAGCGGGAACGCGCCCGCGAAGCACGCGCGCACGAACGCGTTGCCCGCCATCGCGCTCGCGGCGATCGGGCGGAACGCGGCGACGAGGTACGTGAACGTCGACGCGAAGCAGAGGTAGAAGCCGACGCCGTAGAACGCGGACGCGATGATGGGCGCGATCCAGTGCACGTGCTTGAACGTCGTGAGCGCGAGCCAGAAGAGCGAGGCGGGGACGACGACGCCGCCGATCATGCCTTGGATGAGGGACGTCTCGGGCGTGGGCTTGATGTTGTTCTTGGCGAAGCGGCGGCGGTTCCAGCTAGAGTGGGAGGGTAGCTTAGCTTTGGGCGTGATTTCGCGAACGAGAGAGAACGTACATGATGATACCGATGTTGAGTGCGCAGCCGAAGATCATGCCGACACCGAGACCGATGCAGGCCATACCGTTCTGCTGGAGGGAAAAGCCGTGCTTGTCGATGAAGATGAAGGGCCATGCCTCGAATGCAAGGTAGATGATACCGAGCACGAGGGCAGTCCAGATGTCGAGGAGGAGCGCCATTCTGTCGAGGAGGAGAAGCTCTGCGGGGGGTTGTTAGGATGTTATTCGGACGAGCAAGGGAAGGAGATACTCACTGAAGGGTGTCCAGCAACTCTTGAGGACGGCGCGGACCATGCTGATCTCACGGTGATCGAGCGGGGCGTAGTAGCGCGAGTCGCCCGTGGCCTTGCGCAGCTTCTTCGCCTTGCGCTTGAGCAGCACGGGCTCGAAGGTCTCTGGGACGAGCCCGATGATGGCCAGGAGCTGCACGAAAATCCAGATCTGGAGCGTCCAGTACGTCCACCGCCAGTTGGTGTTCTGGTTGATGAAGCCGGAGAGGACGGGGCCGAGCATGGTGCCGATGAAGGGGTGCAGCGTGTAGATGGCCATGGGGATGCCGACCTCGGAGGGGACGAAAAGGTCGCTGACGGTGCCGCCTGCTACGCTCAGGAATGCGGAACTTGCGAGACCTGTGAGGTAGCGGAAGATGACATAGGTGGCTGCGTGACAAAGACTCGGTCAGCGCAGGTAGTGGCGAGGATAGCGCGAAGACTTACCGATGTCTGGCGCGAAACATACGGCCCATGAGAGGGCGAAGAAGACGAAGAAGGAGACGATGTAGACGGGGCTGCGGCCGTACACCTCAGACAAGGGGCCGACGAAGAGGGGACCTTGACCTATATTGAATTGCATGCATGAGTGTGAGAGCGTGACGGCGGTGGCGGTGCGCTTACCGAGACCGACAAGGAAAGTTGTGACACCAAGTACCGCGACTTCCGTGCCTACATGGAAGGTCGCCGCGATACCGTCGTCCGCATACGCTGCCTGTACGCGACAAGAGGTCAATACTCGATTGAGATAGTGAGCAGTAACGGGACTTACCATGGAGGACGCGCAAGTTGAGCAAAGGGCACCCATACAGACGACCTCTATGATGATCCATTTCCTCCAGACGGAGAAGTTTTTTGGTTCCTCCTTCGCCTCCAGATGCACCAAGAAGGCGTGCTTCTCGTCCTTGACCTCGTGCACTGAGGCGACGCGGGAGGCGACCTGGGTGCTGGGCTGGCTGGGCTCGTCGTCGTCGTTCGCAGTGGCGTCAGAAACGGAGCGCTGGGCTTCCTCGTCGCCGTCGACCTCCATCTCGTGTCTAATGTCTTCGTTTACGGGTCGTGGAGAGGCCATCATGGTGCTCTGGAGGGGTGTGGTGCTCGGAGAGCTGAAGAGATGTGGATGTGTAGTCTGCGGACCAAGCCGACATGGGATTTATAGGTGTATATATGAGCGTGGCTCGGGGAGCTCTCGGGGAAGACGATATGCAGGGATGTCCGGCGCTGGCGGAGGGAAGTTCCATGCGTTTGCCTGGCGGGCGAGTGCAGACATGGCCGTATGTCGACAGATTTGGGATGGAAAACGTGCGAAGCGACGGTGGGCTGCGAGGCGTCTAAAGGGAAGCGACATAAGTGGAGGATTTCGGCTAGGGGCGTATGTGAGACACATCGCCCTGGAATCTCGGAGAACGGATGGATCGAAGCACAAGAACATGATTCCGCGCACGCACCCAGCACACCGCGAATTTTCCGACAAACAGACAGGCACGGAGACTTGATATGTCGCAGCGATAGGCGCATTGACCCGCTGCAGCGAGGGCGGGATGTCCCCGAGGCTGCCAAGGGCCTCAGCGACGGCGGCGCCTCAGTTCGAGTCCTGTCAAATTCTGTCAGTACCATTGAGTAGGCCGTTGCTGCACACTGCCGAAGCTGATCGAGTGGCTGGGCCGGAGTGCACATCCAGGGCGGGTCGCACGGCAGCAAGCTGTGTGCAAGCAGTGCTGGCGAGGGCGGGAAGAAGCTTAGTGACTGATGGCGGGCTGCGGGGCCGCTGCGGGAGGGCGCGCCGCCTCCCGCCGCGGAGAAGACGCTCGCAGCGGAACAGAGCTGAGCGTGGATTGGCTGATCCGTGGGCGGCCGCCGCATCTGATTGACGGTGACGTCACGGGACACTATTGATAGCAAGAAAATAAGAGTGGCCGACGCTTGTCGACGATCTCGCAAAGACCCGCTTAGCAGTCTCTTGGGAGTAACTAAGCCAGCACTAAGCCAGCCATAGCTAATCAGCCCCAGTCAAAAAACGAGACAGCGTGAGACAACCGGAGACAACCTGAGACAACCGCCCGATCAGCTGTCTAGCGTTGGCTCAGGTTGTCTGACGGTGTGTAGTTTGGCTTAAGTCTCTAACCACCGACAACCTCAGACAACCTGGTACAGCCGCTGTAATTATGTTGTCTGCGGCTGTACCCTGATGTATATAGATTTTAATAATCAAATGTCACTCAAATTTAGCTGGGAAAATCGCTTTATATTGCATCAGACAACCCTGTACAACTCTGTATATCCAGGTACAACATGTTATACTGCGTTATAATTATTTACAACCCCATCCAACCCCGTCCAACCCTATACAACTGCAGCCACCCGCTGTTATACTCCGCTCTATTCCTTTCTCCTCGGCCCTCTCCTCGTTCTCGCCGTCCGCCCGGATGAATACAGCGATGCCGCGAACGCGTTGCAGACTCGGTTTTCGCTGTCTTGATTGATAGACCGGGCCGGCGCTACAAACGCAAAAGTGGCGTTAGCGAGCGTGGACAGTTGCAAACAAGAGAAGCGATGACGCACATAGTACCGCCGTTCGTGAGGATTAGGATGATAGCGCTACGGAAGGACACAGTCTGAGCACATCGGACGGTGTTGAGATTGCGGAACACGTACAAGCGAGAGCAAACACAGCGCACAAAGACCCCAATGCACATAACTGATGACTGTTGAGCACGGCTCCCCACTGTCCTCAGAATCTGCATTGTGCACGTGTACAATTGTTAGTACTTGCCTACAATGTTACAGATAGCAGAGTGAACATACCTCGGTCAATGTCTTGACTGCTTTCGCCACCAAGCCACATGCGAAGCCAACAGTCGGAAACGCGGCGATAGCGAGATTCGCGTCGCGTGCGCGCTGCGTGATCCATAAACTGAGTGTCAAGGTCGACGGAAACACTCACATCAACGAGCTGTGTCGTGTATACGTACCAGATATTGAGATGCAGCTAGGGGCCGCGGAGAACGGGCACTAAGGAGGCGTAGTCGGTGTTGTCGAGGTTCTAGGAGAGTAAACTTACCGTAATTTGACAAGAACGTACCTAGAGATACATGGGAGTCTCAGTTGTGTAGAAAGCAGGGCAAAGAAAGCCACAGGCTAAGTCAGACAAACTTAACAGGGTATAGAAAGGATGGTGGTGGGAGGAGACAAGGAGCCAGAGGGCGGGAAACGGAAAACGACGAAGTTAAAAACCCTTCGCCCAGCTGCTGGGGCGACTGCGTCATCTCCACCTCTCCAAAGAAATCAGCAAGAACCAAGTCGGAGACCGTCGAGCGTATCGAGCGAGAAACGATCCGAAGCGCCTTGCGTTTGTGACAAGAGGGGAGGGATCGGATGGAATTAGTAAGAAAGTTATTTTTGGCGGTTAGCTGAGGTTGTCTCAAGTTGGTTTGGCTTACAACAGTTGTCCTGCGTTATACACGGTTGTTCCACGCTGTCTGCATTTTTGACTGGGAATCAGCTTGCTGAGCCCGCCTTCGCAGGCCACGACTGACTCGCCTGTCTGCGCAATATTCGTGAGCATGCCTCATCGCGGCCTCGCCTTTTTCATCAATTATCGAATATTGGTCACCCTCGCGGGTGCCCAGAGAGCATGCCACAAATCAGTCCTAAATCTTGGCTAAATCACTCCAGCATTTCTCGTCTTGTTCCCCACAGTCCGAGCATCATCGGGGCAAGAGCGCTTGTTCGCCTGCAGCTTTCCTCGCCACTTCCGATATCGACAAGCCCAGCCCCGCCCACAGCCGCCAACAGCACCCGCAGGGGGTCGGTCTCTCCCCGAGGCCCGTAGGGGTCAAGGGTTTCGTTCCCGCGCCCTGTCCGCCCTGGCGACCGCTGGATTGTCTGATATCTCGTAGGAATGGGCTCGGGGAGCATCCCGCCAAGCCCCAATACCACCATATTCCATTCCCCACAAACCCGCGTAAAACCGATAGTCCCGAACGAGTACCAGAGTAGCCAAAATCTCATTGTACTCTACTCCTCTTGATGTAAATTTTGTGACAGGGACTAGGACGAATATCCTTGAGACGCGAGTTGAACTGAGGAGCGAGCTCGAGCTGAACTACCCTGCGCTGCGGGGGCGGGTTTGATGGCGGGAATATAAGGCGGGATCAATGAGGCGTCGGTGATGGCAATGAAGCGGCCTCTATGTTGCAAGCAATCAATGGCGATCTCGTCTCTAGCTGCGAGGCGAGCATGGCCAAAGCGAGACATCCTCCCAAGTCGCTCTTTGTGGCGTGGGAAATATCATCCCGCCACGCGATCCGTTCTCACTGACGGCCTGCGCGCCCGGCAACTTGTCGCGAACCACGATGTCCTCCAGCATGCGCATCGTGATGCTAAAAGCTTACAGCAATGAAGAAGCACTGGTGCGCCCTTCTCATTGCTTCGTCAATGTATACGCCTCTCACCTTCCGAACGTGGCTCTGCTCTTTTTTTTGCCGTCCTATCAGCCCCCAGGTCCCGCTTAGACAGCGAGCGGTTATCCGTATTCGTCCTCCAAGCGCAGTTACACTCTTACCCCGTACCGCGCTGGATGAATGCGCTGTCCATATATGCGCAAGGGCGGCCTCATTGACACTTTCAGTCAATGCGGCACCGGTCACCAGGCACCGACGCGATCAACATCGCGCTGCGCTGCAAATCATCCGCCGCATCCCTCTTCTCCGCACGCGTCGTGCTCCACGACGCGTTCGCACACCTCGACGGCCACGCCAGCTGCGTGATACCCCCAGCATGCGTCCCCCGGCGGGCCTCCGCGTCTGTGCGTGTGCTATTCTCACCTCCCCCTCTGATTGCAGCTCGCCTCGCGAATCTGGATCCCGCGCGAACCGTCTCGTCAGCCCAGCTCGCGCACTACAAATTAGCCGCAACTGCAGTGCCAGATTATGTTCTTTGCACAAATCGTTACTCGGCGCCGCGCGTTAAGCGACGCCCCGCACACGTATCGCCCGTTTGTCGCCCTATCGCAGGCCTTTCTCTTTCTGCTGCCATCAATCCTACCGCGTTACCGGTGCGGGGGCGAGCCCCGCTGGCGGGCCCACCGTGCTCGGAAAGCACACGAGAAGCGTAGATGCGGGAGGACGCTGATTGCGAGTGCAGGGGGGCCCAGCGGCACCGGCGAGTCAGGCGTCGCGGCGCGTCTCTTTTTCGAGTCCTCCGGCTTACGATGCACGATTGCTGCTACGTCTGCAGTGCTTGTGCTATGCTGCTTCGTGGTACGCTGAACCGGGGCCCACAGTATATATACAAGAGCGAGGGTACGGTGGGACGCTAACCAGGATTCGCCTCCTGTTTAGACTTCCCTCTCATTCCTCTCTCCTCCCCTCTTAGAACTTTGCTAGAGCTCCTTTTACGAAACCATAATCTACAATATGTCGTCCAACACTAGTGCTGCTGCTCCCATCGCTATCGTAAGTCTTTCTGCGCTGATACCACCAGCTGCGATGCTGACGCTTTGGATCGACAGGTCGGTGTTGCCACTGAGCTGCCCGGCGGTGCCTCCGGCAACCTGGACTTCCCTTCGTTCTGGCAGTTCCTCATGGAGGGGAAGGAGGCTTACGAGAAAATGCCTGCTGAGCGGTTCAACATCCACACGTAAGTTCCCCCCCCGTATCCTATCTTATCTTGTCGTTAGACGGCGCTAACAACTTCATGCAGCCTGAAGGGTCACGGCTCCAACCAGATCTTGACCGACACGGCCTGCTTCGTCCACGACCTGAGCATGTTCGATGCCCTCGAGTTCGGTGTGACGAACAAAGATGCGCGCCTCATGGCCCTTTCCTCCCGCAAGCTCCTCGAGATCTCGTACCTCGCCCTCCTTGACTCCGGCATTGAGTACCGCGGCCGCAACGTCGGCTCGTACGTCTCCGGTGTCTCGCACGATCTCGTCTCCGTCTCTGGCCACGTACGTCGCTTTCACTTCCTCACATCGCATCACTGAGTCTAATCACTTCACTTGACAGGACGACGCGGAGATCCGCGGCACCTTCGGCTACACGCCCTACATGATGGCGAACCGCGTCGCGTACCACCTCGACCTCCGCGGCCCGTCGCTCCCCACGGACACCGCCTGCAGCTCCACGCTCACCGCCGTCCACCTCGCGTGCCAGGCCATCCGCGCGGGCGACTGCGAGTCCGCCGTCGTCAGTGGCTCGCAGCTCAACCACCGCTTCGCCGAGTGGCAGTACTACAGCCAAGTCGGCGTGCTCGCGCCCGACGGCAAGTGCAAGCCCTTCAACAAGAACGCTAACGGGTGCGTCTCGTTTTCTCAGCTCCAAAGTGTGATCTGAGATTGACGTTTCGACTTATGACAGTTTCTGTCGCTCGGAGGGTGTGACCTCCGTTGTCCTGAAGCCCCTCGACGCGGCCATCCGGGACCACGACAAGATCTACGGCACGGTCCTCGGCTCGAACATCAACAACGGCGGCTCGCTGATGCCCATCTACGCGCCTGTCGCATCTGCGCAGAGGCTCGCCATGGAGGCTGCCTTCAAGCAGGCAGGCCGTGAGCCCAAGGAGATCGACTTCCTCGAGCTCCACATGACCGGTACCGCGCGTGGTGACCCCACGGAAGCGAACTGGGTCGGTGAGATGTTCAAGCGCGACGACGAGATCCTGCTCGGCTCGCTCAAGGGTAACATGGGGTGCGTATTTCCTTCATCTTGGCATCATTCCACCACATACTGAACGCAATGCTGCACACAGACACATGGAGATCAACGCGTTCCTCGGCTCGCTCGCGAAGGTGGCCGGCATCCTGCACAAGGGCGTCGTACCCCCGAACGTCAACTTCGGCGAGCGCAACCCCGACATCCACTGGGAGGAGTACAAGCTGCGCGTGCCGCTCGCGCCTGAGCCCGTCCCGTGCCGCAACCCGAACGGCCGCCCGCTCGTCGCGATGACGAGCTCGGGTGTCGGCGGTGTCAACGGCTCCGTCGTCCTCGAGGGCCCGCCAAGGCTCCCCGAGAACAAGAACACGTTCTGGCTGCCTGAGGCGAAGACCCCGACGCTGCTCGTGGCGGGTGGTCTTACGCCCCGCTCGGCGGAGGCTGTTGGTGACCAGCTCAAGGAGCTTGCGGGCAAGTACGACTCGCACAACCTTGCAAGGATCTACGGTCGTCGCTCGCGCTCGATGACCTGGAGGTCGTTCGCAGTCGCGAACGCGGACAAGGCGCCGCGCTTCTCGAAGCCGACGCTTGCCCCTCGTGCGGCGCCCCCACTCGTGTTCGTCTTCTCGGGCCAGGGCCCCCAGCACTTCGACAGTGAGTCTCTCATTTGCTAATTTCGAGCTCCGGTGACTCAACATATGTGCTTGTATAGTGGGCCGTGAACTCTTCAGGACCAACGCTGTCTTCCGCAAGACCGTCCTCGAGCTCGATGCCGTTCACACCAAGTCCATGGGCTACTCGCTCATCGAGCGGTACGGTCTCTTCGCCGACCGCGAGAACTACGAGAAGCTCCCCACTGTCTGGCCCATCCGCGTCACCCTCCCTTCGCTCGCCATCCTCCACCTCGCGGAGTACGAGACCCTCGTCAGCACCGGCATGAAGCCCGACGCTGTCATCGGCCACTCCGCCGGTGAGACCGCGGTCCTCTACGCTTCCGGCTCCGGCTCCAAGGAGCTCGTCGTCGAGCTCTCCGTCGCCCGTGGCAAGTCCATGGCGCTCATGGAGGACAAGGAGGGCACCATGGCGGCCGTCAACTGCTCGCCCGAGGCCATCCAGCAGTACATCGACGAGACCATCGCCGAGCTCGGCCCCGGCCAGCTCGAGATCGGCTGCTACAACACGCCCGACGCCATCACGCTTTCTGGCCCGAACAAGCACATCGACCTCGCTGTCGCCAAGGCCGACGCCGCCGGCATCTTCGCGCGCCGTCTCCGCACGAAGGTCCCCGTGCACTCGTCGATGATGAAGCTCTGCGAGGAGGAGTACCTCAAGCTCAGCTCGGAGGTCTTCGAGCGGTACGGCGTTCAGAACCCCACGACCGCCGTCTACTCCACCAAGACCGGCGAGTTCTGGGACCAGCCCTTCTCGTCTGAGTACTACTGGGACAGCACCAAGGGCCCCGTCATGTTCACCCAGGCCATGCAGAAGCTCACCACGGCGCTGCCTGACGCGACCTACGTCGAGATCGGCCCGCACCCCGTCTTGACGAGCTACCTCCAGAGCCTCGCCGGCAAGAACAGCGTCGTCACCTGCCCGCTCAAGCGCTCCAAGTCCGCGGACGCGCTCATCGAGGTGCAGGGCCTGCTCGACACGATCGGCAAGGTCGTCGGCGCGGGCCACAACTGCGTCGACTTCGACATCGTGTACGGCGGGACGGAGAGCACGCCCGAGCCGTTCGTGCAGTTCCCCTTCGCGAAGAGGGACTTCCCGTACTACGCGCAGACGGCGGAGATCGCGCGCCAGAGGCAGGAGCGCAACGGCCCTCTCAACTACCCCCAGCTCGTTGTCAACTCGAAGACGCACTTGAGCTTGTCGGACCACATCATCAACGGCGAGCCCATCATGCCCGCGGGTGGTTACCTCGAAGCCGTAAGTCTTTGCCATGAATTAATTAAAGTGCACTTGATCTCACTTCGTTTTCTTCGCACAGGCCCTGGAGTACGGCGCAAAGAAGCTGTGGAACGTCGAATTCACTTCGATGCTCGGCTTGTCTTCTGAGCGCCCGATCCCCATCAACGTAACTTTGGACGGCAACAAGTGGAGCGTGGCGAGCCCTGCCAACCCGACCAGCTTCCCCCTCAACGTGAGTAGCCTCTAATTATCAATGACAGCACACTGACATTTGTTTCCTCAGTACAACCGCACTCACGCTACCGGCTACTTGACCACCGAGGTCGATGAGGCGCAGGACGAGTCTCCCCTGCGCATCAAGGAGATCCAGGCCCGCCTCGCGCCGGTCAACACCGACAGTGAGTAGTTTCGCAACATGAGCCCTGATGAGAGCTAACATTTTCTCAGGCTTCTACGAGGGCTTCGCCCACTTCGCACAGTACGGCCCGACCTACCAGCGCATCGCTGCCATCAACAAGGGCACGGATGCCGAGGGCCGCGATGAGGTCCTCGTTGAAGTCCGCGGCTACGGCGACGACTTGGAGAAGTGAGTTGCACACGCTGCATCGAGTGCGCGCGGTTACTGACAATTTCATCTAGCATCAACGACTACAAGCTGCACCCTGCCATCTTGGATGCCGCCCTCCACGTCTCTCAGCACCCCTTGCTCACTGGCTATGGCGCTGGCCCCTACTACTACCTGCCGTCCAAGATCGGCGTTGCCAAGGCCCACGACAGGCTCTCTCAGAAGCCCTTCCCCGAGAAGGTCTTCGCCCACGGTACTCTCACCAACTGGACTCCTTGTAAGTCGTCACTGCGCTCACATGTATTCGCTCGAGCTCACCCGCACTTTAGCTGCGATCACCTACAACTTCACGCTCGCCGACGACAACGGCGCTCCTCTCCTCAGCATTGAGGGTCTCGAGGTTGCCCGCATCGGCACTGTCATGGCGAAGGCCGCCAAGCGTTTCGAAGTTGTCAACCAGGCTTGCGACTTCAAGGTCCAGGGCGAGGCTTCAGGCGCGGTCTCCGGCAGCCACATCCTCGAGTACGCTCGCGGCAACGAGATCGAAATCCAGGAGGCGATCAAGAAGCTGGACGCGACCACCTCGCAGACCGTTTGGCTCGTCGCCTCTGAGGGCTTCGACGCTGACGCTTTGCTCGGTTTCGCCCGCTCGCTCCGCAAGGAGTACGCGTCCTGGAACATCCGCACCGTGATCTTCGATGCCTCCGCCACCGAGGAGCAGAAGACCGCTGCCATCCAGACCCTCGCCAGCCGCGAGGAGGTTGACGACGAGACCTACGTCGACATCGAGGGCAACGCCTCCGTGCCCAAGATCGCGCCCTCTGCCGCGCCCATCCTCCGCACCAACTTCTCCGCCGCCAAGCCGTGGGTGTTCGAGAAGTCGAAGGTCAAGCAGATCGCTGCTCCCCACGCGCTCCGTGGACACGTCCGTGTCGAGATCGAGGCCGTCAACAAGGCCGCCGACCGCGTCTTCGCCTTCACGGGCAAGGTAGCTGGCACCTCCAAGAAGGTCGCGGGTATCTCGACCGGCTCGCTCTCCAACGTCGTCGTTGCGCACAAGGGCAGCGTCGTCGAGATCGGCAACGCGCAGCCCAACGTCGTCGCATGGGCCGTGGCCGTCTCTGCTCTCGGCGGCTCCTCGCTCATGACCGAGGAGCGTCTCCAGGAGAAGTCCATCGTCGTCGCGCACGCGGACACCGAGATCGGCAAGGACGTTGCTGCGATCTACTCGCGCCTCGGCGCGAAGGTCACGACGCTCTCCTCCAAGCCCACCGCCTCCGAGATCGTCAGGGCCGGCGCGCAGCGCCCCGACGTCGTCATCTCCGCTGCGACCACCGACAGCGAGATCGCGATCTTCAGCGAGATCGGCGGCAAGCACTTTGCCTGGAGCCACGAGAGCGGCCTGCCTCAGGTCCTGTCCTCTGACCCGTGGTCCGTCGGCGACGCGATCAAGTTCGGCCTCAAGTCCGGCATTCAGACGTCCGCCAAGTTCTCTGCGCCGTCTGAGCTCATCCCAGCTGCCGAAGAGGTTGAGTTCCAGCCCGAGATCTTCAGCGCCGACAAGTCCTACCTCATTGTCGGCGGCGTCAACGGCCTCGGCCTCAACATCGCACACTGGGCGTACCAGGCGAGTATCTCATAGCTTCGCAACACCCACATTACTAACAGTTTCTATAGAAAGGAGCCAAGAACATCGTCGTCACCTCCCCCACCGGCCGCGACGCCATCGCGAAGGCGACCTCTCCCCTCCCGCGCCGCCTGCTCTCCTACCTCGAGACGATCTCCGACCTCTCGCTGAGCACCGTCGCCGTCGACGCCGTCTCGCCCACGGGCTTCAAGTCCGTCGTCTCGAAGCTGTCTGCCCCGCTCGGCGGCGCGTTCATCGTCTCGTCGCCCTCCGAGGCACGCGACTTCAGCGCGCACTCCGAGGAGACGTTCGAGGCGGACTTCATCCAGACCGTCGGCGCGTTCGAGAACCTCGAACAGACGATCAACATTGATAACCTTGACTTCGTCGTTGCTTGCTCGACTATCGCGGGTGCTTTCGGCGCTGCTGGCCAGACTAGCTACGCCAGGTATGTTCCTTAGTCTCTTACATTGATGCATTGACTGACACCGCATGATAGCGCCAACTCGGCTCTGTCCGCTCTCCTCGACAAGCACGAGAACGCGTTCAGCTTCGTCGCGCCCAGCATCCTCGACGCACCGGGCGAAGACGCGAGCCCCATCACGCTCACCAGCGCCGAGGTCTGCGGCTACCTCGAGGACGGCCTGCTCAAGCTGCAGCAGGGCCCCGTCGGGCAGTACATCCCCGCCTTCAACTGGGACACCCTCGCCGCGAGCGCGGGCGCGTCCTCGCTCTACAACGAGCTCGTCACCAAGAAGTCCGAGGACGGCGCGGGCGGCGAGGAGAACACGATCAACCTGCGCGAGCTCATCTGCACGACGCTCGACGTGCCCTCGGAGGATCTCTCGGACGACGTGCCGCTCACGCAGTACGGGCTCGACTCGCTCTCGGCGTCGTACCTCTCGTACCAGCTCGCGCCCGTCATGGCGATCTCGCAGATCCAGCTCCTGGCGGACGTGACGCTGAAGCAGCTGCAGGAGCGCATGGGCGCGGGCGCCGCGGGCGACGCGCCGGCGGAGGAGACGCAGGAGGAGTTCAACAAGAAGCACATGGAGGAGATGTTCGCGATGGCGGCGAAGTACGGCGGCGGGTTCGTGTCGACGGCGGGCCCTGGCCGCCCGAGCCACGAGCACAAGGTCGTGTTCCTCACGGGCTCGACGGGCTCCGTCGGCGCGCATATGCTGGCGAGGCTGTTGCCGAGCGAGAAGGTGGACAAGGTGTACACGTTCATGCGCAAGCAGAAGGCGGGCGATGGTGTGAACATGCAGAGGCAGGTGGATGCGTTCGTCGAGCGTGGCCTCGACACGGAGCTCCTCAAGTCGCACAAGCTCGCGCTCATCAGCGGCGACCTCACCGCGCCGAACTTGGGCATGTCCGCGGAGCTCTACGAGCAGGTGCGTCTCTCGCGCGTTGAATATTTACCGTGAACCTTATATTCTCCCGTCACAGCTCTCGAACGAAGTGACGCACATCGCGCACATCGGCTGGCAGGTCAACTTGGTCGTGCCGCTGTCTGGCTTCGAGAACGACATCAAGGGCCTCCGCGCGCTGATCGACCTCGCGCTGCGCACGAACGGCCGCCCTGCGATGAAGCTCGAGTTTGCGTCCACCGCCGGTGTCTTCCGTCGTACGTCCCTCACCCATACTATACCATTGCCTCTCGCTCACTCACTACGTTTTACAGAGCCCCTCTTCGACCCCGAGGCGCCCTTCCGCGAGGGCCCGATCACCGACGCGCGCATCTCCGTCGCGTCGGGCTACTACGAGTCCAAGTGGGTGTCCGAGCAGATCCTCCAAAACGTCGCCGCGCAGACGACGCTCCGCCCGACCGCGATCCGTGTGCACCAGCTCACGGGTGGCCTCAACGGCGCGTGGAAGACGACGGAGTGGTTCCCCTCGATGGCGGCGATCTCGACTGCGCTTGGTGTCGTGCCCGTCGGTGCTGATGATGACGTGAGTGCCGCTTGACCTGTCGCGCTGTGGATGAGACTGACGACATGGCTTGCAGATGTGTGTCTGGCTGCCCGCGGACTACGCCGCCGCCGGCTGCGTCGACTACCTCGAGACGGAGAAGCCGTTCCTGCACCTGTGCCACCCCAAGCCGGTGCCCTTCACCGCGCTCACCGAGCCCATCGCGAAGCTGTACGGCCTCGGCAAGGTCTCGTACGCGAAGTGGGTGGACCTCATCGCCGAGCAGGCCGCGAAGGTGGGCAAGGGCGAGCTGAAGCCGAGCAAGTACCTCGAGCCGGGCATCCGGCTGCTGGACACGTACCGCTGCGCGATCACGCCCGAGGATCCGGCGTTCAAGCTGAGCGACGCGTTCGGGCTGATGTTCAAGGTGACGGGCAGGGAGGGCACGGCGGCGAGCGAGACGCTGTCGGACCCCAGTTTCCCGGCGCTGAACGAAAAGGACGTGCTGACGTGGGTGAACTACTGGAAGAGCATCGGGTTCTTGCCGCCGCAGTGAGGGGTTTCTTGCGTGATAGGACGCGATTGATTGTACATGAACGTATGCGATAGACTGTACGCTACTCCAACTATAGTACGGAAGATGACCATGTAGCTTATTGCTTTCTTTGACACAATGTATATTCTGTTTCTCTCCTACAACGGTGTGCGCGTCCGTGATGTGCGCAATCGCTGTTCGATCGGCCAATCCTCTGTTTTCTCTTACGAATGGATGACTGCCGAGCTGACCGTACGGCGCACGCGTAGGCAGGTCTTACGCAGAAAACGCAAGGCGGGGCAACTTGGCGGCGCGGCTGAGGCGGCGGGCCGGCAACGCCACGTGGCGGGGCGCGGAACGGGATCCGAGGACGGATGCCGGAGCGACGCGTCCCACGGACATCGACCCGGACCTCGACTGCCACGGCGGGCGCAGCAGGTGCGGCACATCTCTCGCAAAACACTGACCGCGGCTGACCCGTATTCCAAATAGCTCTGCAATAGACTACCTTGCGCAGGGGATTTCGGCCAGGACCGCGCACGGAGGCCATCACCCACAGACTGACGAACTCGGCCGGCGAGACAATCCCAGGTCAGGCCGCGGGCCCGGGTTGCGTCTCCTTGGCTGAGGCCTGCTGAGGCTCATCGAATAGCGGAAGGCTGCGTTGGGTTACGAACGCGGACGGCCGCGGCTGCATCGCGCGATCGCACATGTTCATTTGCGACGCGGCCGTGTAGACACGCCAGACCTCCGCCGTGCGGGGCGATATAAGCTCCCCGCCTTCCGTCCACCGACCCTCATCCCGTCCACCACCTCCAGCGCACTCCCAACAGCGCACCGCACCTCCAACACTCAACACTCAGCTCATCTACCTCCACCCAACCCAACCCAACACACCCGCGGCGACGCTCAGCAGCATCGCCCCTACTCGCCCACCCTGTCTCCCTTCCGCCCGTGGTTCACCTCCGGCTTCCCCAGCCGCTTCGCCCCCGCCGCCGCCCCCGCACACTGGCACCGCATGTGGCACCACGCGCACCCGCCCTCGCGCTTCGTGTGGTTCGCGATCGGCGCGGCGACGACCGCGTGGTTCCTCAAGTCGCGCGAGGCGGACGGGTTCTACGTGAAGCACTGCGCGCGCCACCGCATCCCGCAGGACGCGTACCCGAGCCCCGCGCAGGCGCAGCAGCAGGCGCAACAGCAGCAGGATGTGCAGGAGCAGCAGAGGCAGAGGCGGTGGGATAGGTGGGATCGCTGGGAGTGGTCGTGGCCTGCGCACCCGCACCCGCATGGGGGCGTCGCGCCCGCCGTAGCGAACACGACCGCCGCCGCCACTACTGACGCACCTGCCTCCGCACCCGCACCTGCACCCACCGCCCCAGCCCCGGCGGCACACACCCCGCCCCCGCTCCCGCTCCCGCACACCCCGTCCTTCGACAACTGGGAGGAGGAGAAGGCGCGCCTGCAGAAGCTCTCGCAGCAGGCGACCGAGACCGTAAGCACCTACACCACGAACGTCGCCGCGCCGGTGAGGGCTAATCCCGTTTTATTGTATTCGCAGCTCACGGACGTGTCTGAAGCTGGCCTTGACTCTCTTCTGTCTACTGTCGAGTCGCTGAAAGCCGTGAGTGTCCCGTCCGTTGCCCGTTGCCTCTTTCCTTGCCCCTTCTCGTCTCTTCTCTTCTCTTCCCTTCTCTTGCCTTCCCTTCTCCTCCCCTTCCCTCTCCTTACCACATGCGTGCCTCGGGCTGACTCCTCATCCTGACACTAACACCTTCCCTCTCACGCAGAAGATCGCCGAACGCCGAGCGCAGCGCGCGCGCGAGGCGCAGGACGCGGCAGACGCACAGGCCGCGCGCGAGGCGCGCTTCAAGCAGTTCGAGGAGTGGCAGCGGCAGCAGGAGGCTGCGCCGAAGGAGAGGGAGCCCCGGGAGCCGAAGCCGCGCCATGTCGTTTGAAGCAGAAGCATCGGTTGTAGTTTATCGTCGTCGTGGCTTACCGGACAAACGCATTGTTTCGTACTCGTCTTCGTCTTCGTCTCTGTCCGTGTTTCGAGATCTCATTTCTCGTCTTTCTGTACCTGTACCGTAATTTGCTAGCACCGGACCCGCCACATGCCTAATCCCCTGTTTCTCTACGTCTCTACGTCTATATTGCTCTATCTCTCTGCTTCTCTCGAGCTTCATGGATATCGAAATCGAGTGTATTCACACTTTGCCTGCGTCCTTACTTGAAGGACCCGTCTCCGTCGGACAGCATGATCGTAAAGCGCATCGTGATTCGTGATTCGTGAACCGCCAACGTATCGCATAGTCGTACACCCAAGTCAATTCCAGACTCCAGACTCTAGAGAAATTTTGTATGCCAAGAAACCACGCCCGACTCCCGACTCCTGAGCATCTTGAATCTTCCACAACACCCGTACCCCCGCGTATCCAAGCCCCAAGCCCATCAGGCAGGACCTATACAAGAACAAGAAAGGAGACCCAACGAGGCTACACCTGCCCGACCGCGCCATCCGCGTCCGACCCCCGCCTGCGCTCGACGTACTCCGGCGCGTGCGGGTCGAGCGTGCCCTGCGACTCGGCTGGAAACAAAAGAACGCAAGATATCGGTGTTAGTTCTAGAGGCGCATCGAGGGAGGGGAGGGATGGAAGGGGAGGGGAGGGGAGGGGAGGGAGAGGACGTACGCGTGGCGTGCCAGAAGTAGATGACGAGCCCGAGGAGGACGACGGCGAAGGCGACGAAGTAGAGCCAGTAGACTGTGTAGTGCTGTCCGCATCCAACGCGTTCACGCACACGATGAGATATGACGTCAGTACTGCGCACACACACCAAACCCAAGAGAAGGGACGAGAGAGAGGACAGGAAGGAGGGAGAAGGAGAGACACGCACGAAGAGGAACAGCCCGAAGAGCAGCCCGTAGAAGTCGCTCGTGAGGAGGCTGATGTTGTAGAACGCGGAGGACGCCATGCGGTACAGGATTGGCGCGACGCTGTACAGGATGAACATCGCCGCCGTGTACGCGACGAGGATCCCGACTGTGCGTCACCGGGGCGTCAGCACCATACACCATACAGAAGCTAGATGGGAAGAGACGGGAAAGGGAAAGAGAGAGGAGACGCACTGGTCATGCCGTTCCAGCTCGCGCGCGTCATGTCGCGGTGCTCGAGCCCCGCAGCCTGGATCCCGTTGATGAGCGTGCCCCACATGCCGAGCTGCCCGACGACCTCGTACAGCGGCGAGCGCCGCACGAAGAACTCCTCCGTCGCGTTCGCTGCGGATGCAAAACGTCGCCCGTTAGCATGTGCCGCACTCCGTTAGTATGCATCGGATGGTGGGGACTGGGAAGGGAGGGGAGGGAGGGGGAGAGGAGGGGGAGAGGAGACGCACTGAAGCCGTAGAGCGTCGCGCCGACGAGCATGAAGACGTCGCCCTTCGCGCGGCTCAGCGCGGGCCAGTCCTTGTCCGTCATCTCGTCCGACGCGACGAGCATGCCGAGCCCGCCGATGCAGATCGCGACGCCCTGCGCCGCGGGGGAGCACGTTGCGGCAGAGGGTGGAGAGCGGAGGGCGGAGCAGCGTCGAGCGTAGGTTGTAGCAGCGTGTAGCGGCGTGTAGCGTGTAGCGTGGCAGCGTAGTAGCGTGTAGCGTGTAGCGTGGCAGCGTGCAGCGTAAGGTACAGCAGCGGAGAGCGCAGAGAAGGATGTATCAAGTCAACACACATAATCACAAACGAACGAGGAAGAAAGGGCGACGCACGAGGAGCTGCGTCCAGTGGTAGCGCGGGCGCATGTATATCCAGCAGAAGAGCAGGCAGACGGGGATCGCCCACGCGTCGAGGAGCATGCACGAGAGGAGCGTCGTGTAGTTGTACGCCTGCGGAATAGGCGACAGGCGGGAGGGAAGAAAGGAGGAAGGGATCAGTCCAGGTTTGGGAGTGCCTCGGGCGGCGACACGCACCTTTACGACGAGGAAGTTGCCCTCGACGTCGCACGCGGCGAGGATGAAGTCTGTGTGTTTTATGAGCCGTTGAGGATGGACCGGGCCGAGGAGCCGGGGACGGGAAAGGGCACGTACATTTCCAGCCGTCACGCAGGATCATCTTGCCCCAGCCCTTGAAGCCGTCTGCGGGGTCGGTCAGCGGCGTACGATAGGTACCTGAGTATAGAACGCACATTGATAGATCGTGTACGGCGTGTATACGACGAACAGCGAGAAGTACCTGCGCGGGCGCGGTCAGCACTCAACCAAACAAAAGCTTTGCACAGAGGAGGGGACGCACAGGAACCACGTCTGCGTCGTCGGCAACGACCAGTTCCGGCCCACGAGCTCCGTCGTCGTGACGTTCGTGCAGGTGATGCAGAGCGACACGACCTGGCCCGCGAGCAGCGAGAGCACGAAGCGGCGCGTCCACAGGCTCGCGAAGCGCCGCCAGAGGCTGCCGCAGAACGCACGAGGGCTGGAGTAGTCGATCGGCGGGCGCGCGGGCGGGGTGTAGGAGGGGAGCGACTCGGGTGAAGGGGCGGCGAGGATGTCGGAGAGGGACTTGGTGGATTTGCGGTCGGAGGAGGAGGAGAGGACGCGGGAGAGGGTCGGGGCGGACATCCTGCGCTATGTCCTTCCTGGGCAAACTTCGAGAGAGCGGGGGTCGAGAGAGGGCAAGAAGGCAGGTCCCAGGCACGGAGGCGATATCCTGCGATATCTATAGGGCTTTTAGAGCTCAGATCTTGGACGTAAGAGGTCGTGAGCGCGCGGCGTGTGGCGTGGGCTAGTCCGAGTCTGCTCCAGCGGGGCTAGGCTGGCGAGGGTTAGGCCGTATCGCAGTGGACGGTGGGGGCGGAGGCAAGAGCCTGACAGGACCACTGAGGATGGATATGCAGCCTCAGGGTGGCGGACGCTGATGCCCTGCTCATCCGTTCTGCCGCCAAATTACTTTCAGGGGAAAATACTTTGCCTGGGCCCGCGGTCACGAGGCACAGTCGGCGTTATCGAGTCGCGACGTGCAGTGCGGTGGGCGAGCACGCATGGGGCTCTTTGGAAGGAGGGGCGGAGGACAAAGAGCCGTGTGGGCTCTTGATGGGCACAGTGTGGGGAGAAGAGCGCGGTGGGAGAAAGGGCTGGTCGTGCTGGGCATCGAAAGCGCGGCCGCGGTCGTTGTTTGTTGCTGTGTGCGACCCGCTCAAGCGCGGTCTGCTCTTTGCACTTGTACCACCACGAACGACCTCCGAGGGGTGCAGCGGCTGTGCTCATGGTGTTGCTGAATACGTTGATTAGTGCCCTATAATCAGTCGTAACGCTTACGAGGTGAGTTTGTCCGCGTTGCCGCCGAGTGAAGTGGTCTTGACCTCAAACTACAGAGTAGACGTGTATGTAGCTGCAGCGACATGGCTCGTCGAGTCGTCTTGAATAGAATTGGGCTACAACAACGCGTTTCTAGAGCGAGTACAATGGCCGTTTGAGGCGTACTGTCCCCCCGGGAGAGTGAGAGTCATGGTATGCACATACCAGGCGTGTGGAGCGACTGGCATTATAGGGTATGTGCATCGCGCACTCGAGTTTCTCGTGCTCAAGCACAATAATCTCAAATGCGGTGCCCGGTTCCGCCCGCCTATACGTCTCTGTGCCTGCTCAAACACCCTTGTCGTGTTTATGCGTGCTCAGGCACTGATGTACTTGGCATCGACGCGTGCTTGAGCATCTTAGTCCGCCTCGTTTATACATGCTCAAGCATCGTCATCCACAACAACACGATGACTTCGTCCTGGAAGTCGGGCGACGGGAGGACACGGTGCGTACAATGCTTTCTTGTAATGGTTTCACACTATAAGCTGGAGTGCTGAACATGCGAACTCGGCCGTTTTCTTTGCTGTTACCTCGAATTGAAACGCAAGCGTGACGTATACTTCGAGTTACAGTCTCATATGGGATACGCCGCGGCGCCGATGCCCAGGACAGTGCGCTAATCTTGCGGAAACTGCCGACCGTACTCTGTCCTGCACCATCATCCCGGCCTGCGGTGGATTCTGTGAGTAGCCTCATCTGATAATCCTCCCTTAGATTGTAATCTGAGTACTCCATAGAACGCGGCTTGCATTACGGAATTATTTCGAAGCCTGGGAGCACTCTACAAGTTTCCATGATACCAACAGTTTACTGAAGATGCGAACAACTTCGGACCCTTGTGAACACCAAGATGCATTTTCGGGCCCAATAACGAAATTTTCCTGAGGTCTATAGGCAGCGTAGCGAGCTGGACGGCTCGGAATCATATTGATCCTTCGTTTGTGACTAAATTCGTACCCTTGGTACTCTGCATCATCACACGAGTAGTCATCGAACACAGGGTCTTCCCCAGCTCCGGGGCAGCACAATCTAGCACTGTACTAGGTACATCTGACACATGCGTACCTTCTTAGGGATGTTGTTCTCCGTGGCGATGTCACTCCAGAACGACGGGGGCGTAATACTGTCGAGCTGTAATCGCGCTTGGTGCCGACGGTGCCATATGGATCGCGACAAGTGTCTCCTCAAGATGTGAGTCGGCACCTGTCTCTCTCTGGCTGACTGACTGAAATTCGGTCGTAGTGCCCGGTCAAATGTTCCATGTCAGAGACTCTCACAACGCCCTTCGGATTACATCTTTGCGGTGTCGATGAATCAAGATGAACAGATGTTGATCTTGGACCCGATACTCTAAACGAGGAGAGGATGTTTCTCATCTGACCGTCTTTCAGCGCTGCTTTGAGCTATATAAGCCTCTTATAGTATGTCAACATCTCGAGGATCCGGGCCCGCTTCTCCTGAACACAAGATGGCGTCGCCTATTGAATTCATCGCTGGGACGCTCACGCTGATGATTCCCTTGGCCTTGGTGTAGGTGCTTTTCTCGTACACTCACTGCCATATTATATGTATTACGATCCGTAGGCTCTTCGGGATATTCACCGCCCAAGTGTACTTCTACATTCTGGAGTACCAGGATGACCCTGTGTGGCTAAAGGCTTATGTCATGCTCATTTGGTGCGTTTTACTGTGCTCGCAGCGAAGAATGCGCTGACTCCGACGCATCAGGATAGCCGAATTTGCCCACAGTGCATGCTGTCTACACATCGTCTATACATATTTGGTCGTTGATTACGGGAATGTTGCTGGTGTTTTAGACATCGTCTGGTAGGTCGTCCACCGTGTGATTCGATTGATCCTTGAGTCTTCATTCTTTCCTTTCGCAGGAGCGTAGGCGTACGTTAGTCAATTACATGCTAGTGTCGAAATTCATTAAACACATCTGTTTTGTCCAGGCAACTATATACCTTGAGGAAAGCCTTCTTCCACTTTGCTTTCAGTCCTACTAACTCTCTTTTTCAGGTCGTGGTGATAACTCTGATCCAAGTGTATGTTCTCGGACTGCTATGTTTGTCAGCTACAAGACTTACTGCTTTTAGATACTATATTTACCGAGCATGGACACGTAAGACCTGCTTGTGTGTAGTAGTCGATATGCTTACTCCATGACTTACAGTAAATCAGCGCAAATGGACGGTGGCGGTGATTCCGGTGAGAAGATACGATTCTGTGAGCTTCCGTCATAGACTGACAAGAGCGCAGGGCTTCACGTTGTTCTTGCGTATCGGTAATATTCCTGCTACATCCACATATTCACCGAGTCTAACTGTGCGACAGCCTTTAGCTTCGGTAAGCCACATCCATGTAAAATCGTACTTCGCTCTGATACATTCTTGCTCCCCAGCTACGGGAACCTTTGCGTAAGTAGGGAGCGAGCTGTAATTACAATTCCTATTGATTTTGCGCAAGTTATACTTCCCGAACTTGGGTCGTTTTTCGAACAACAACAGCGATAAAGGTTAGTGACGAGCATATGCCTGGATCGTGCGTGCTGATGGCCCTTGGCGTATCTCCAGTATACGATTAATATAGGCTTGTC
Source organism: Pleurotus ostreatoroseus (assembly GCA_005298045.1). Lineage (NCBI taxonomy): Eukaryota > Fungi > Basidiomycota > Agaricomycetes > Agaricales > Pleurotaceae > Pleurotus > Pleurotus ostreatoroseus. Next base: position 28,931 of record SWBT01000483.1, on the reverse strand, counting down.
GCTCGGGGTGGTTGTAGACTTGATGATTGCGGCCTTCCTTATATTCGAGCTCATAAAGACCCAGAGCAATCTGAAGTTCGTACTTTTGTGCAGTCATCGTTGACTATTCTCACACAGCACGCAGATCCCAAGTCCATTATATACAGACCATACTGAACATGGTCATCAGTACTGGCGCGATGACGGTGTGAATACGCCACCTACGTTGCGTCATGGGTCTTTAACTGATCAAGCGTTACAGCTTTTTCTCGTTGGCTATATTGCTCACGGTGAGAACGGCCAGTACTGATCCACCGTCGATATACTGATGCCAAGAGCAGTATAACCTCCTGCCGAATAGCTTAACGTTCGGCGGGCTAGTAGAGATTATTAGCAAACGTACGTTTCCGGTGCTTAGCATGTTGTCAGATCGATGCAACTCACACAGATTCGCAGTGTATGCCAATACGATGCTAGCCAAGTCAGTCTACCATTCTTAAGAACTAGAATTAGTCGTCCTTACCTAACTTTCCAGCTTGAACGCTCGGAAACACCTGCGGGCTAACATCGTAACGACGCCACAAGTATTCGAGTCAATTGAGCTCTCTACGGGGAGCAGTACCCGCTCAGCCACGTTCCGTAGGAACATTCAGGTAGATTCATATCGCTGAAATTGGACCATTTGTCTGGGCTAACATAACTCGTCAGAATGCGAGACCGATCGAAGTGATGAAAGAGTCTACCACTATCATCACGAGGGATGTACGTCTAGTCTATCATCTGCTGCGGAAAATCTCCTCACCATGCGTCAAAGGGTGCTGAGAACGACGACATCATTGACATCAAAGGTGCTGTCGTCTGACCGACTCACTCGGGGCCCAGATACTGGTTGTAATCACTCGATTGTGAACGAAAGTAACTTGCCTCAAGACTGTTACCTCACATCCACTGTCGTGTCAACGTGTACAGGTTCTCGCAGTGTCTTGCGGACAGACGGTCATAGTACTTGTCCTTCGATTACGTGTCTGAATATGTCTCTATCGGAGAGTGTACAAGAAAGTCAAACTCGATGAGTTCCGTTCCTGGAAGGATATGTTTGATGAATTCAACGTACTGTACATCTGAAACTGAAACTGGATAAACAGTACTAAGATATATACAGTAGATAACTCGGTTTTAAAACAGGCTATTCTACAGAGAACTGCTTTTCCGCGTTACACTGGAGATCAGGATAACAGGCAGCAATCCGGCGTAGACCCACGGCGGTGGTCCAGGCGGTAATGCAAGCGCCTTGGGGCGGGCCGATTCCCACACGACCTTGCTCTTGACCATCACCTTGACGGGCTGTCTCTTGAGAAAGCCCGATCTGACGTAGAGCTCAAACTCCTTCTGAATTGCAATCGCATACGATTTTCACGCTATCATGAGCCAGTCACGAGCTGTCGATCAAGACTAGCTTCAGCTGACTTGTTTGAAGGATGATCGATTTGTTCGCGCGACCATGGCGATTATAGCAGGAGCAGAATGACAGCAGTCAATCGGCATGCAACTTTGGTAAGCTACGCGTTCATGCTGTCCGACTGAGAGCTGAAACTCCTTCGCAGTAAGAAACTTACCTCGTCCGCACTGCACTTTATGCAACGGCTCAAGTCGGTGCTGCATAACCTAGCCATACACTCTCAAACCCCATGCTTCAATTCACAGGCCAAGAAGATGCAGCGCATGCACTAGTACACGTTTTGCGGAAACAGCTATCCTCAAGATGCCAGTAGATGTCGGATACAGTCGAAAGTTGATAACGGCCAGCAGACGAGTGTCACGGTCATAGCAAGGGTGAGGAGCGTCTTTACAAGAGATACCTTCCCTGGTACTTACAGCAGTCAATGTGCTATGATTCAAGTGTGGTTCATGTTTAGGACACTGTGAAGACATGAAACGCCTCTTGAAAGGCCCTCCTGGTATAACAGGACCATAAGTACTTCTAAGTCGGATCTTGAACAACAGTAGTTCTCAACTATTAAACACTGTCGTATGATCTAAGTCGCGAGCCGAAGATGTCCGTTCATCTCGAGTCCCCCTGAACACGAATACCAGATGTCCGAACGCCATCTTCGCCCGTCACCGTGAGGCGCATGTATAACAATCGCAGAGGTACCCGCCGTAAAGATGCCAACTCTGAGTTTGATTACCAAGATGCAGGTGGTACGCCGTTTTTCGTCCTCCTTTCGACTGTTTCTTGGCTACAATATCAACTGACGCAATATAACATGTCAGTCTACTCCCTATACTGTCTACTAATGACCTCCCACGGCTTACTGGTGTCAGGTTTACTAAACATCGTCTCCCATATCTACCGCAATGCCGGTCAATTGACAGTTTTCAACAACGCGCTCTCATTCGATATCAGACTTTGATAAACGGATGTTGATACATCCAGGGCATACCGGGTTTGGTATATAGATTGGAGCCTCTATCATCAGATGGTACGTGAGTTCTTCATTATATACTATATCTGTTACATCTCACTGAACCCTGCCCCTTCCCCCTTCCCCTCTGATAGTGCGCGATATGGCGTCGCCACTCGACTTCATCGCTGGGACGCTTGCAGTAATGATACCCTTGGCGTTGATGTTCGTCTCCGTTTTCTGTAGTGCTTCACTTCGCTGATCTACGTACGCAGTCTGTTCGGCATCTTCACTGCCCAGGTCTACTTCTACCTTCTAGAGTACCAAGATGATCCCGTGTTTCTCAGGATCTATGTCGCTATCATATGGTACGGTTCCGCTGCATGGCAAGGGAAAGGTCTACTTACTATGCCACAGGATAGCAGAGACCGCTCACAGTGCATGTTGCATGCATCTCACTTATACATACCTCGTCGTCGACTTCGGGAATTTCTTTGGTGTTCTGGACATCATTTGGTACGTCCAGTCTCTGCCACCGTCGAACGAAGCGGTTCCTGACAGCCTGGTCATCGATTTAGGAGCGCAGGGGTACGTTACTCGAATGCTCTTGAGTCCGTCATAAAGATTTCATATGTGCTTGCGATAATGATTCATATAGGCAACAATATACCTAGAGGTACGTGAGATAGAGATATTTCCGAGAGTCAATCGTGTTCATCCATCTTCAGGTCTTCGTCATAGCTCTAATACAAATGTGCGTTTCCCATACTAGGCTACAGTCTTACATGCACTGGACAGAGGTTCGTGTAGGTACTACATCTGGCGAGCGTGGACTCGTGAGTGTAGTAGTAGTGTGCTGCCTCGGCGTTCTCATTATGCACTGCAGTCAGTCAACACAGATTAGCAGTCGCCATGATACCGGTAGGAATTCTAGTCTGCAGCTACAATGGGGCTCTAACTCTGTTACATAGGGCTTCACACTGTTCTTACGGATAGGTAAGATGCATTCCATCACGTCGAAATCAGCCACTCACCCTGCTCAAATTGTCGTCGTATAGCGTTCAGTTTTGGTACGTAGCCCCACTGTCATTGTACTCGACTTGGTCTGATATTAATACTCCCCTTAGCAACTGCTACGTTCACGTACGTTACAAACATGCTCTACTTCCGATGTCAATTAATATCAAGACCAGATATGTCTATCCGACCTGGATCCAATTCAGAGATGGAAAAGGAGTCAAGGTGAGGGATGATTCTTCCGCGCGATTGATGTATGTTCTCAATCTCCCAATATCAGTATACGGTCAATATTGGTCTTAGTCTAGGAGTAGTTGTCGACATCATGATAGCCGCTTTCCTGATCTACGAGCTCACCCAGACACAAACTGCCTTACGGTGCGTGTGCCTGTTCTTCATACGCACGACTGCGCTCAAAGAATTATCCTCGTATAGATCCCAAGTACATTACGTACAGGCGGTGATGAACCTCGTTATCGGCACGGGCGCGTTAACCGTGTAAGTAGCTCTGCGTGAGTATCGCTAATTACTGACAAGATACTCTAGACTGTTTTCTCTGGTCATCTTGTTGATGGTAAGGATATTGGAAAAGGCATTTACCGTTCAAACCCTTAATCTGTCACCCTACAGTTCAATCTGTTACCCAATAGCTTGACTTACGCCGGTCTAGTAGAGATTATTAGTAAACGTGAGTACTCGTCTACGCATCCGACTTGTCATTAGACTCCTTGATGACTCGCATTCCTCTTCGACAGTGTATGCCAATACGATGCTTGCCAAGTGAGTGCTTGCTCTCGCCTCCCTGCTTCCGACCGCTGATCTGAAGAACACAGTCTGAACGCTCGCAAGCACTTACGGAACAACATCGTAACGTCTCCGCAAGTATTCGAATCAATTGAACTCTCAACGGGAAGCAGTACTCGAACAACCAATGGCCCAGTGCGCAGACACTTGCAGGTGCGAATCTATTTGTTTTGCTAACTGTCGAGCCTAATGTCATGATAGTTTGCGAAGCCAATTACGGTCATGAAGGAAACAACTACAGAGGTCACAAGAGATGTAAGTTCTTGGCGCAACTGCTAGTAATGGTGATTTAACGTAGATTTAGGTGAGCCGGGAAGAGGAATTCTTGGACATCAAAAGTACTGCTGTATAGAATGTCGCCCTTTAGATAGTCGATGCTGTAGGTGATACAAGGTATGGACCATACGCTACAGCTGTTGATTGACGTATCCGGTCTGGATGCCTCGTAAAGGGAGAGGGGTTTCATTTTCGGCAAGATGAGTGGACGTGGGTTTCGGCGGCTTGCTCATGAAGATCTGGGAGGCAGAGTGGTGGCTCGGTAGATGACATTGGTATTGTACTAACATTTGAGTTCACGGTGCTTCACGCGCTATATTAGCTGCTTGGCGTACATCAGCACCGTTGGAAAGCTGCTGAAAAGACGAGGAACTTCAGGCACGACTCTTTGATCTTTCGCCAAGTTGCGGGATCGTGAACTTCGGGAGATGCCGCACGCGTTTATTGTCCCACCGCTGGGATATCTTCTCTTCGACCTTCTCACCTTTACCTCAGCCGTATAGCAAGCACCGGGCTGATTGGTTAGCTTTGCTGTCAGAATCTATCTCATACTATTTTACGAAGCGTAGGCCCAAGGTCAAAACTATCCTATGCAATACCAAGCTGTCGTTTCCGGATTCACATACATACTCAAGTCAACCATGAGCATAGAATAGCAACATATTACACCATATCAGTATAACGTCGTTCGTGTAATTCATGTTGCTAGGATTCACGGCCGGTATCATTCTTCTTGACTTGTCGGCAGGATTTACCTAAGGGGTATGCCGGCTGCCTTACTGAAGACGTCAGCGGTCGGCATTGATTTGAAGGCAGTCATTCAAGGGGCGACCCCCTTATATACCTAGTTTCCATCGTCTCCCTCTTCCCCACCACTTTTAGCTCGTCTTTCCATCCTTTATATTCGACCCAAGGGCCTAACAAGCATTCCTATGCCTCTAGGTACGCGTTCAATCTTTCGCTAAGGGCTCGCGAACTAAGTGACCCACGGGGCATTCTCTACAGGACAATCTGCTCTCATATTTGGCGCAACAGGTGCCACAGGCAAGCATCTCCTCCGTGAGCTCTTACTCTCGAAGCAGTTCGATAGGGTCGGGGAGTTCGGTCGTCGCGTAACCTCAGCCGTGGACCTCCCTGAGAAACAGAAGCTGGAGCAGAGGGTCATTGACTTTGAGAACTTGGATTCAGCGAGTATCAGGAACGGGAACTGGGATGTTGTGTTCATAACGTGAGGTCGTTGAGAGAGTGGTGTCATTATGCTCATATATACGCAGTCTTGGGACGAATCGCGGTGCTGCGGGAAGTCCTGAAGCGTTCGAGAAGATAGATCGAGGGTGCGTCTTGAATCTTGTGTATGCGCATATATCTTACCTCAATTCTCAGCTATGTCCTCAATGCTGCAAAAGCAGCGCGTTCAGACGATCCTGAACGCAAGCAACGGCTCGTATATCTCTCCGTAAGCCCATTTCGGACTGTCCTCTCGTCTTTGCCTCACAAAAGCCTTAGTCTGGTGGAGCGCATGCTAAATCGCACTTCTTGTATATGCGGTATGACTTCCGTCCCGCTGACCTTCGAATTTCTACTGACTTGAGAGATATATAGGAGCAAAGGACTCACCGAAAACGGTCTTGCAGCCATGGGCTATGACTGCATCGTGTTCCGCCCAGGATTTCTCGCAGAAGCAGAGCGAGACAGGAGCACTGTACGCCCCATCGCGGAGACTTTCATCAAGTATGTCACCGATGCCTTGCTATAACGATTCATTGAACAGAACTTTACTCATTCACTCTAAAGGCCTCTTTTCGCATTTGCCAGCTATTTCACGGATGCCGTATCCATCCCGGTGTGTAAATCATCCTTGCATATTGCCATATGAGCTGATGATCGTCTCAGGTGTCCACTCTTGCTAGGAGCCTGTGCCGCGCAGGAGAATTAGGCACTGCCGGAATCCCTCCATCAATGAAGACAACTGAAGCACACGATGGGATATCTTTCACATTAATCGGCAACCCGGAAGCTATCAGCCTCGCTGACCTGCCACGGGAGGCCTGAGTTATTCCTATACCGTCCTGTGGCTCTATAGATCTCAGTGCCCTTCGGATTATGGAGTTCGCCGTCGTTCCCCTCAGGATTATTTTTCCTCAATGATAATAGCTATTCTTCCCGAGCGGCCGTACTTTCATTGATCTTATACCAAACCCAGCACCATCCCATTGCTCTGTATGCTCCCGAGCCTGATCTAACGTTGAATCTCCAATGGGCCATATTCGCCTTGTGCCCATTTCGAGATGACGCTTTGGTCCGATTTTGCATGACGTCGTAATCTGCATCTCGTTTCGGACTATTCGGGAAGCCAGTTGTAGTACTTATCGCCCTGCTGGCTGGAGGCCCCTGGCCGTGATTTCGCCATACGAAAATAAAGCGCGAATGACGAAATGGTCTGTCATTTTCACTTGCATGAGGATCGAATTCCCGTTTGTTTGCGTCGAATTCCCGTTTGTTTGTAGCGAATTCCCGTTTGTTTGTGTCGGATTCCCGTTTGCCCGTGCCGAATTCCCGTTTGTTGTGGCCTGGAATATGTTTTTCCGATGTCAGTGTCGCGCGCAGCGTCACCTTTCAATCGAACCCAGCCTTGCAAACGGGATTTTGCTTCACTTGGACGTTTTTGCTCTGCCACCAGTAAGAATCTGCTTGGATTCGATACAGTAGTTTGTTATATTGTCGTCTATAGCGTGAAGGCCTATTCATTTGTGTTTTACCCTATATTATACATCGTACACATTTGGTTCCTGTACTATTACCGTCCTTTCGTGTGCAGCGCGAGGGCGACTTATGTGATGACGGTGGGCTCCTCACGGCCGAGGAACTCCTTGAGGTGGCTGATCTCCAGAGCAACCTCGATGAGACCCTTGAGGCCCTGGGCGGTCGGGGTGCTCAGCTCCTTCTCGCCCTTCTCAGGCGCGACGTAGCGCTCGACGTACATCCGGACCGTGGCGCCGTGGCTGCCCGTGCCGCTCAGCCGGAAAACGACGCGGGAGCCGTCGGTGAAGCTGATGATCTGGCCCTGGTTCTTCGACACGCTGCCGTCGACGGGGTCGGTGTAGTCGAAGTTGGCGACGTTGCTGACGGTGAAGCTCTGGCCGGTGCTTTGCGACTTGTGGGTCGTGTTCGCGAGCGAGCCGTTCTTGATGTGTGCGTTGATCGCGTCGACGAGCTTCGCGGCGCCCTCTGAAGGAACCTCCTCGTAGTCGTAGCGCGAGAAGAACGAGCGGCCATACTCGACGTAGTGCTTGTGGAGCAGATCATTGATACCGACAAGCTTGTTAGGAGATTGCTTGTTGGCGTAGGCAAGAATATTGAGCCATGCTGGATGTGCTGTCAGCATATATGCGGGTACAGACCAATTATTGCAACTCACCGACAATAGCCCATACACCGTCCTTCTCACGAATATGATCTGAGCCAGTACCGAAGGACTCCTCACCGCAGATGGAGAGCTTGCCGGCATCCATGAGGTTGCCGAAGAACTTCCAGCCTGTAATGTTACGAAGTGAGGGAGGGCTTATGATTTACAAAGGAGACATACCAGTCGGGACCTCGTAGCAGTTAAGGCCCTTCTTCTTTGCGACGTATGTGATCTGCTTGCTGGTGGGCATGCTACGAGCGACACCCTTCACTCCGCTCTTGAAGTAAGGGATCGCCTCCTCTGCCCAATCAGCGATGATCGCGACACTGTCGCTGGGCGTGACGAACGCGCCCTTGCCGTAGATCATATTACGATCGCCGTCACCATCGCTAGCGGCGCCGAAGTTGATGTTCTTGCTTTCGACGGCCTCGACGAGCTCGTGCGCATAGGTGAGGTTGGGGTCGGGGTGTCCTCCACCGAAGTCCGGAAGGGGAACGAAGTTCTGCACCGAGGATGGTGGGAGGCCAAGCGTATCAACGAAGATCGCCTTGCCGTAAGGACCAGTGACACCGTGCATGCCGTCGAAGAGGACCGTGAAGTCCTGGGTGTGGCTCTGAAGGAACGCCTTGATCAATTTGAAGTCGAAGATCGACTCGAGGAGCTCGACATAGTCCTTGACAGAATCGATGATCTCGACTTCTGTGGGGCCGTACTTGGAGGTGCCGAGCTTCGAGAGGTCGACAGGGGGCTGCTCGATGACCTTGTAGGTCGCGATCGCCATACTCTTCTCGTAGATCTTGTTCGTAACACCCTCGGGGGCGGGCCCACCGTTCGACACGTTGTACTTGATACCGAAGTCGGCGTTGGGGCCACCAGGGTTGTGGCTGGCGGTGAGGAGGATACCGCCGTACGCCTTGTACTTGCGGATCACATTCGACGCGGCGGGCGTCGAGAGGATACCGTTGTGTCCGATGATGAACTTGGCGACACCGTTGGCAGAGCCGATCTTGAGGATCGTCTGCACGGTCTCAGGGGAGAAGTAACGGCCGTCACCACCGATGACGAGGGTCTGCCCCTTGGCATCGACGGAGTCGAAGATGGACTGGACGAAGTTCTCGGTGTAGTGCTATTACACGCGATGGGTCAGTCGTCAGACAAAGAGCGAAAGGTGACGTGGCATGCATACCTCTTGCTGGAAGACCTTCACCCTGTGCACGACGCGTCGGTGAGCAGGCGAAGAGCGGTCAAGCGCGATGCTACACACCTTTTTCTGAGACCAGAGGTACCGGGCTTCTGGCCCTCGAAGGGCTTGGTTTGAATCTCCTTGACCTGGAAAGCCATAGTGATGAAGGTACGGTGGAAAGAGTGGTCGACGAGTCTGGAGGCGGCGACCAGCTTAGCTGCTTTATCTACGATCCTGAAGATCATAATCACTGACGCACAGCTGGATAAATCCGGTTATATCCACCCTTTTGCGCAAACAATTCCGCCTAATCTGATTGCCCCTTTCACTTTGGGCTCGGATATCGGCCCAAGATTCTGCTCGACGTTGCAAAAAGCGGCCTACGCCTCGCAGAACATTTCAATCGCATGTCGTCGGGCTCGACGAATGTAGATGTGACACTTTTACACACGTTCCTACTTTTACATTTCCTGATTATCATCACCTTAGAGTTTGCCACCGGGTTCCTCGGAAGAACCCCAGCCCTTCTCCCCCTCCTTGCCAAACACCTCCACGAACGCGCCTCCAATCTCCGGTAGCATATCCTGAGTAACGATACCTATAAACAGCATAAGGTTCAGCCTGGATGGGCCTACACCTGAATATACAACTTGGAAACACTCGCCTCGTCCAAGCTTAGAGAACGCGCGCCGCGACGTTGTGCGCGTCACCATCGAGCCCGCGACTGCGGCGAGCAGAGGAATGCGGGACGACGAAATCGAATGGTCACTAAGATAGAGCTCAGCGCAAAGTCGGATTCCGATAGGGAAGTCTAGACACGCACCCGAACGCGCCGTCCTCGTAGCACTTTCCCCACGCCAGCGCCGTGCCCACCGTCCCTGACAAGATGTCGCCCTGGCCGCCGCAGCGCTTCAAGCCCCCAGGGGTATCAACGACAACTTGTTCTTCTGTCGACTCGGAGGGATCGACCTTGCTGATACGCGCTTCTTCTGCGGAGGCACCGCCCGTGTTGGTGCAGATGATGTCTTGTGGGCCTTTCTGCAGGATAGTCACTCCACCCAGTGCACGGGATACGTGCATTGCACGTTCGTTTGCTGGTGTATTCGGGTCCACATTCTGCGTCAACGGCGTACGTTATCTATTCCATTGGCAGGTGGAGGAAATTCACGTACAAGCTGCTCGCTTAGTCTCTTGAACTCAACCACATTTGGTGTGAGGACCGCCCGTCTATACCCTTTGACAAGGGAGTGATCCATGCCAACCAGAAGCAACGAGTCCGCGTCTAGTACAAGGAACATGCCCTGAGTCAAACACAGACGTAAGTCACAGGACGGTAAAGCATGGTATCGAAGCAAGGAAATACCTGCTCTTTGGCTATTCCGATCGCCATTGTCGCAAAGGTTTGCATATACTTCTCACGTCCCAAGCCTGGGCCGACAACAAGAGTGTGAAGACGCGAAAGAAGTCCTTGTAGGACTGGTTTCACGTCCGACGGCTCTCTGTCAATTGCGCTCAGTGACACATTGGACGAGAAGCGGCATTACACTTACTGGTCTTCTCGCAGTATTGGATGCACGATGAGATCGGGAGAGTAGGATTTGATTGCACCAGCAGCTGTAGGAGAACAAATGACGTGTGATAAGTCGGCTCCCTATCAGTGTGTTAGGAATAAAACCCAACTCGATAACGCGGGCGACTTACCATTCGTTGCGCTGACATAGCCGCAAAGAATGGTGCGCCGGTATAGCTAGCAACTGAATTTTCAGCATTGAATTTGCTGACATACAACTCATACAGCTCACTCGAGTGCACCTCCAATCACACCAACCCGTCCCGATTGTCCCTTGTGCAGTGCACCATTCAGAGGCGGTATAAGTTGCTTGATTTGTTCGAGGATATGTTTAGATACTGGCATCTTGAGAAATACCTCCTAGTTTTATCGATTCGTTCAGATGAAAGCAAAGGTCACAAGTAGATGGACGACCTAAGCTGAAGAGGGTCTCGTAGAGTCGTTTACGAATTCGATGACGTTTGGGTAGCCCACAGGCGCCCGGTCTAGGCTCAGTACCAGAACGAACCTGGGGTTAGGGCTATCCCGAGTTTCCTCTACTCGCGGTACATGCACAATAGTTCATGCATTCAGCCCCTTACAGATACATCTCCTCATGAGTCCCTGATAGTAAGTAACAGCATGTCCTTACAATGGTGCACGCGCCCAAACCCCAGAGGACGGTACGTAGCCTGCGCCTCCGAGGTTTCTCCGGAGACACTCTAACCCCTGGATGGCCGACTCGGAAGTGGTAGGTAAGGCCTAATAGTTTCGTTGACCATGTTCACAAGACCATCAAGCTTCCGAGCTGTCCGATATTCATTACATTACTATCGCGCAAATTACAAATGCAGTGAAACTAGAGTAGGTCGTGTGCCGCTACATGTACACACGGTGGCTGATGCGGACGGCACCAGCGGTCGGAATGACCGTGAACGTAGGTCCGTCCCAGGATCCTTCTGTCTGGTCGTCGTCTCTTATGCCCTTCTTTCCTAGCTCCCCCGCGAGGCAGAGTGAACGGGCAAGCTCCGATAACTGGGAGGGTCGAGAGTCAGCAACGAATTTTGGCAAGCACAGGATACCACGTACCGGAACGCTCAAAGAGGCGGTGACGAGAGCAACTGCTTCAAGCATTGGTCTACAGGACAAATGAAAGTGAGATTAGCACTGAGCATGAAGCCGATATGCTTAGTCCTCACCTCAGGAAGATGTTCTTAAACCGGAATCGGGCACCCGTTACAAAGATGGGACGGAAGACGATAAACTCGTTGTAGCCCAACTGTGCGAGTGCCTGCTCCGTCACACCTCTTGCTCTGTAATACCGTAAGTGTGAGGCAACGCAGCAGGGGGGAGGAATGGAATTACTTCATCTCTGTCTTCGAGGACGCAGGATTCGCTCCAGATGACTACCGTATCATTCCAGACTTTGCAGGAAGCGAATTGTGGAATGAAGACGTACTGATAAATATACGAGACGCTGTTTTTGCTCTGGCCTGTTCGACCTCGCTGCCCTAGCTGCATTGATGACAAACCTAACAACAATCCTGAGTTGAATGCCTGATTTTCCATGCGGAAAACTCGCACTCACTCATTGTCCGATTCTTGGTACTCTTCTGGGCCTCCTAAACTGCAAAGTAGTCAATAGAATCGTTTAGCACAAAAATCGACATGCACTAACGTTATGAACACAACATCCCAATTTCCTTCGTTCAAGCCAGCTTCGCTTAGTCTCGTTGGGTCGATGACTTTCTGCTGCAGCTTCGAAGCAAACTCTGTGGGTATGTCTGCAGCGGGGGTGACTTGTCTACCATACTCTCCGACGCGATTGAAGTTCTTAGTCTTCAATAACTCCAGTAAAAGATGGTGACCAACGACGCCCGTGGCGTCGATCAGCAACGCTGACTGAACGGGTACATCTTCGCGCATGTCTGGGAGATTGTTGCTTTAGTGTTATACTAAACAGTTATGGTATAAGCTGCACTCACCAGTCATCGTGGAATCGATTAAATACTATGGGAATCGCGTGTATGGAGGAGGATGGAAGGCTGCCTACAATCGCTGAGCAATATGTAACAGGAAAGGGTTCCAGTAGCCGTCTCGGAATACGCTTACCTTTATATCTCCAGCCTGAGGAGCGTCTTGCATGGCAGCAGAAATCCAGAATCTCTCCGCCCGCATCCACCACCCCTTAATCACAGTACCCACGTTAGCGTGACCTCCGGATTTTCTTGTCGGCACGATCGTCATTCTAGATTGGCTGCCCGGCTTTCCAGGGGTCATACGCGGAGTAATCCATCAGTAGGCGCAACACGAGATCGCACGGTGGTCGGCGGTCGATGTTGTGGTACACGGTCAAGTCGCGTCCACCTTCCGGCGCTAACAACTGTACGCGTTCAATTCGAGGATGAGCACACAATTGCATTCCATTCGCTTACTTCTTGGAATTCTACGCGGTTTGACATACACGAAGACAGCACATTCAGAGTACTGTGCATCGGCCTTCAGAGGTGTAGATCCGCAACTCAAGTGCAGCCGTGGATGATGCAACGGGCTCGTCCTTGGGCGTCCGCTCAAATGTCGGAGAAATACCCCTTGAACCTCTACTACCACCGCGATCGCGTTCGGAAATACTCAATCGCTGGCTATCATCCTATCAAGCATTCTAATCCCAATTCAACGCGTAGCCGACATTCATCTACGCCAAAATGGCTAACTTCCCTGCCCCAGAACCCAGACGTACCTTTGTCTCTTCGGGAAGTTTTCAAATCAAGCCTAAGGAACCTTCGGATGCAGTGAAAGCGGAGAGTGCTAAGCTAGATGTTTTAGCATCTTCTCACCCCTTTACTAGGCAGGAAGGTCCATGTTAGCGCAAATGTATACGTGTAACATTTTGACTAAGATTTTGTTTGCAGCTCGATGTGGTCTTTCCTGCTGATTCTCCTTCCGCTGGACAATTACAAAATGCGCTCAGCCAGCTGACAACTAAGTATCATCGTATGCGAATAGAACTTGCGAAATTCTCTGCCGTTGCAGAGTCCCATGTATCCAGATATGCACTGGAGAGGTCTGTGGTCCCGTATAACATTGTAGTATTGAACTGAATTTATTCAAGCGATCTTGTAGCAATCGGCTATTCTCCGAAAGGAACATTAATGGAACCTAACGCGGTCTGGTGTCTCGATACTCGAGGAGTCGTCACTATAGCTGTGGGTAGTGCTACGTACCAGCGTTTGGGATTGGTCGGTCAACCACTTCCCTGGAAGGCGCATGAAGACACGTTCCGTGAGTGCCGCAGATCTTTCTCTGTTGCGCAGTCTTATACTGTCTGTCGTAGTTATTCAGATATCTCTCCGACCACACACATCATCGGAAACTGACAAACGGTCGTATATTTTGCCCTGCAACGCGAAAGTCAAAGCAGCATTAACAGCATGGGATGCACGGCTTGAAGACTCCAAGTGGGAGGTGGTTTATCATTGCGCCAAAGAAATTGCGCAACTGGATGCTCAAGCTGATGTTCACGTCGTTCAACCGAAATTCAGAACGTCAAGTCAGCTTATAGTCCCTGAAGTCTCCCTTGAGTGTCCAAAGGGCGAAGAGGAACGAGAAGAATGGGACGAAGCTGTATCGTCCGTACTGGAATGGTCTGGCATGGCATGTCTAGAGTCTCAAAGGTATTTCTCAGGGTTGAAATTACCTGACATAGGAAGCTGACTCTCCTTATTCTCCTCATTAGGCTGCAAGCAAACGACAAAACAGATCCTTTCATAGCTGTATATGCTCTGCCAACCGCTCACCGCATTGCAGACGTCCAACATTTCCGCTGGACGGGGCTCCTCGCACCTGTCTTCGTACAGAATGTCTTGAATATTTGTCGGTACGTCCTTGTCTGGGCCCTCTGAGATATCTGATACATATACACGCAATTTAGAGGCTCAAGTTTCCTGTCGCTCACGGCGAACGCCATAGTCCGTTCACCCGTGACCTACACCTCGCCACTTTCACCTCATAGAAGCTTCTTGAGGGCACCGAGGGAGGAGTCGGAGGACGTATGGACGCTGTTGCTCCAAAGCTCGAGTGAGAATGACACGGGTCGTTGGCTACTCGCAGAGAGCATCGGGAAGTTCGACACCAGATGGGGCTAAACTTACAACATCCTTGCTGAAAACATGCTTGTCGCAATATCCATCTGTGACCTGCTACTGGGTCTTTGATGTGCATGTCATCCGAGCACGGACCTGACCTGCAATCTACACCTCTGGTCGCCCTCGCTTACTGAACTTCAGTCGTGAATGTGTTCATTCTGTCGAGGAGTCAAGGATAGAAATTGCAAAATCTAGCTCTATTGGTCGTCAAGTATACGTCGCCGAGAATGTACTATACAAACGGACTGACAGTTCACGAATGGGGAATGGACACTGGTCGGGGAGCCTATGTACAGCGATCATAAATGTACGGCCCTATGAAAGGCTTGTCCCTTATGCGACTTCGTCAGGAGCGTCGGGCCTCTTCTTCACCTGGACGCGGGACGAAATATCTTCTGCTAAAGCGCCAGTGTCGGTCTCTACCTCAATCTTCGATATCTTCAACACGTCGGCGATCTGCTTCGCCAGTGGTGTAGGCTCTGCTTCCAGCGCCATCTTGAGGAACCAGGGCTTGCTCATGTAGTTACGGATACTGAATCAGACCGGTCAGCGTCTCATAGGAGGATGAGGTGCAAGGCACGTACCCATCCGCGAGAAGAACGACGACGTTTACGCCCTTTGACTCTGCGATGCGCTTGCCCCCATCGCTCTTGAGCCATCGCAGTGCGCCGCTAAGCGCACTACCACTGCTGCCGCCGACAAGGAGACCCTCTAGGCGCATGAGTTTACGGACGGCCTCGAATGATTCTTCATCGGCAGTCTTAATCCACTGATCGACATCGTGCGGATCGCGCGAGAGAACATCCGGAATGAAGTCATAACCGATACCCTCGACGATGTACATGTCGCCTTTGCCATCGGTATTCAGGTTGTCGGGATAGGCAAGAATGCTGCCTTTCTAAAAAGGATAAGAGTGCATCAGCACGGGCATATATTGAGTGGCGAAAGTGACGACATACCGGATCAACACCAACAACAATGCAGCTGGCGTTGTGCGTCTTCTTGATTGCGCGAGAAATACCCGTAATGGTGCCACCTGTACCAGCGCCCGCGACGAACACGTCGACCTTACCCGATGAGGGGTGTGCGGACGTATACGGCGTTGCTGTCACCGCGGCAACAATCTCCGGCCCAGTGGTCAGTTCATGAGCCAGCGGGTTATTTGGCTACATATGTGGGTTAGCTCTGAGTGGTACGAAGAAAAAATGCGACTGACGTTACGGTATTGGTCGAGGATAATGCCACCAGGAATTTCACGCTCCAGCTTCAGCGCAACTCCTGCGATCGTTAAGGAATTCAGCCACGAGAGGTGCCAGAGTAGAATGGAGGGCTCTACCTATATGTGATTCGGGCGAATCCCATGCCGCCTCTGTTGGAGTACGGACAACTTCAGCACCGAGTGCGCGTAGTGCTGCCTCTTTTTCCTGTGAATTCGGGCCCTTGAGTGACCGCGTGAATGCTAACTTGTCAAACTGCTTACAAGTGACATTTTGTTAGGCATCGTTATGATGACGGAATATCCCTTATCTGTAGTATTCAGCATTTGTACCCCTGTACGAAAAGAATGGTTTGACCTTGACTGCGCAGGCCATAGCTAGGCCGATACCTAGATGTATACTCATGAATACTCGTAAAGATTGGGACAAGGACTCAATCGTACCGGTGTTCCCGGATGTTGGCTCGATTACCACACTTTTGCCCGGGATGAGCTTGCCTTCCTTCTCGGCCTCTTCGACCATTCGCTTCGCTATTCGGTCTTTAACGGAGCCTCCAGCACTCGTATATTCAACCTTGCCAACTGTGGCGAGTCTAAGTTCCACATTTGAAGAAAACTCCGTGGATGAACTACATACGCAGGTTGCACTTCAGTCCTTCCGCTTGCGCTATCTTATCTAACCGGATGAGAGGTGTGCTCCCAACCGCTTCGAGCGCGTTATCGAGGATACGTGCGTCGAACGGCATACTTGCTGTGTGAGTGTACTGCGGGGAAGTGAAAGATAGTGGGGAGAGGGTCAAGAGAGGAGAAAGGTTTTATATGGGCCCGAAAAAAGAGACGCTATGGTCCGACAAGCGCTCACGTGGCAGCGATCAAAATCTAAGATCGGGGTCACAAACTCTCGATTCGCTCTCGACGGCGATGACCTCTTCATGACCTCTTCCTTTCTCACTGCTCGACATACGGTCAAACATTTGCGCAATCGTTAGGTAAATTCTGGACTCTTGATACGAACTACAACTACATGATTGTAAGCCAGGTCATGCTCAAGACCGTGACTTTCGTTCTGCTACCAACCGCTTCATAAAATCTACGTTGAGAGGCCACGGCCTTCCAATCCACGACACAAGCTCCGTATGGTCTTTCAGCCCATCTCCCGTGTTAGGATGGACCAGGACGCTGTACATATAATATATGAGAAAGCAATCTCGTCGTAATATGAGGAGACTACGCACGAGCATGGCCCCCGATTCACGACGAGCCACGAGAAGAATGCCCCGAATTGATGCGGGGTAAACACGTTCACTTCGAACATCGCTACTGGATGAGGCCCTACATTCACCTTAGTGAGATGATCAAGTGATCTTGTAGCAGCATGTCACTCACCAACTGGTCGGTCGAATAGTTTATATATACGCAGCTTTGAGCGCAAGGTTAGTATGGTACGTGGTGCTCGTCAACCGAATCATACCTCGGGAAAATCACGACGGATACGCTCGTGTAATTCCTGTGCATACTTGGCTTGGACCTCGTCCGCCTGCATATAATAAACTAGAACGCTTGAATACAATCACCTGAGCATACGAAGGTTGGCTTACTGTGGAAGTCAAACCCATTATTCGAGGAGTCGATTGGCTTAGGGAAATCTTCGTATGCACTAGATTTAGTTCCCGGTGGATTGTAGAAGGATTTACCATCTGCATTGAGAGTGGTAGGCAGAGGTTCGGCGTTCTCGTAGCCCACAAGGGGTGACTTCCAGGACATGGTGGTATGATATGTTTCGGCGGAGGAGTGAGTATACGATCTGTTCGTAGTGAGAGCGAACAAGAGTTTGGAATACTTCGACGATGCCTGCGGGCTTAAGTATGTGAGAACGATTGAAGCGTTTCGTGATCGTGTTTACGCGTCTGAATAGAGAGGAGCCTGGCGTTTACTAATGGGCGCGTTCGTTTCGTACGTCGACCATCCCATCGCGTCCTTCTCACAACGTAAACTAACTGCAGTCAGGGTGCGATATTCGCATTCGCGAGAGCACAAAGGCCGAAGATTACCAAGGCCGAGGGCAGTGATGTCAACCCGAGATTCAGAACGCCAGCTTTCTGCTGCGCAACAAACACTAGACAGTGAGGACTATAGCCATCAAAGACGTGTAATAACGACTCACGACGCGTATGTGCAGTTTTGTACGACATCTCTCAACTTTTGAACACGCAACTTGACAAAGACACGCTTGCAACTTGTGTGGGTATGATAGAAAGTGGCGTGAATCCCGAAGCACTGGCGGTTGGTATCTCCTTTTACCTGTTGGTCATTCCTGATGTTATCTGCACGTAGGCGGTTATACAAGAACTGCGGCGAGAGAACGCATTGTTGTCTGCTCAGAAGAAGACACGATGACCTCGAATACGGTATGGAATTTCGAGGAGCTGTGGCAAGGGGATTGTAGTTTAAGCGGAGACTAAACATATGCCTAATATGTATTATCGGAGCTTGTAATGTGGCGCACGTTACTCAGCGCTGTCTTGTCCACCTTGTGTCACATCCACCACCAACCACCAAGGCACTCATTCTACCACCATGTCTTCGCCAAAGTCACCACGCTTGGTCGACTCTTTTACGGCTCCGAGGGAGGTCCTTCAGGAGTTCGCCGATATGGCGGAAGAAGACGACTTCGACCCATTCGCCGAGACAGCCTCGAAGCGTCAAATTGCTTCTCGTCAGTCCGACTACCACAACAGGAGGTTCAACCGTCAGGCAAATGAGAGCGCAGACGCGTTTAAGGCAGCGGAGGAAGGGGAGGATATTGAAGGTGGATACAAGGACGCGATGAGGTTACAGCGTTTGGAGAAGGAAGAGGAGAGGGTGAGACGTGCGATAGAGGAGAAAGAGAGACAGGCGAGAGAAGAGGGTCAGGAGAAGATGGATCTGGACAGGACGCCACCGAGAGAAGAACTGCGTGAAGCAGAGAAGATAATAGCAGATGCCGCGGCGGCCGCAGCCTCGGGTGGCAAACGCAAACGTCGATGGGACGACGAAGGCTCCACAGAGAACCAGACAAAGACTGAGGATCAAGGCGAATGGTCTAAGGAGGCTCTCGACGGCGCCGCACCGAAGAAGCGTCGATCCCGCTGGGATGCTACACCAGCCGACATCACGAATGGCGAAACCCCCTCCAGGAAGTCTCGCTGGGACCGGGCACCTGCGCCGGCCCCGGACGTACCTATGGCACCCATCATCATGAACGCTCCAGGGTACATGCACGAGGACAAGCACAATCGATATCTGACCGACGAGGAGCTCGATGCCATCCTTCCCACGAGCGGGTACGCTATCGTCACGCCACCACCTGGGTATGCACCACTCGTCCGCCCACCTAAGCTCTCTGCTACGCCTTCTTCAGACCTCGGTGGTTTCCAAATCCAAGAGAGTTCCGATGCCGCAGCGGCGGCGGCCGCCGCTGGTCTTGCCCCCGAACTCCCTACTGAAATTCCAGGCGTCGGCAGTCTTGCTTTCTTCAAACCAGAAGATGCACAGTACTTCGCCAAGATTCTGAAGGAGGAAGATGAGACGGAGCTGTCGGTTGATGAGATGAAGGAACGCAAGATCATGCGTCTCTTGCTCAAAATCAAGAACGGTACGCCTCCCGTTCGAAAAACCGCCTTGAGACAGATTACCGACAAAGCTCGTGAATTCGGTGCTGGCCCACTCTTCGACAAGATCCTTCCCCTTCTTATGGAGCGTACTCTGGAGGACCAAGAGCGCCACCTTCTCGTTAAAGTCATCGACCGCGTGTTGTACAAGCTTGATGATCTGGTTCGTCCATACGTCCACAAAATCTTGGTCGTCATCGAGCCTCTTCTTATAGACGAAGACTACTACGCGCGTGTCGAAGGTCGCGAGATCATCTCGAACCTGTCGAAAGCTGCTGGTCTCGCACACATGATCTCCACTATGCGTCCCGATATCGACCACGCCGACGAGTACGTGCGTAATACCACTGCCCGTGCATTCTCAGTCGTTGCTTCCGCCCTCGGTATACCAGCGCTACTCCCCTTTTTGAAGGCCGTCTGCCGTAGTAAGAAGTCATGGCAAGCGCGTCACACCGGTATTCGTATCGTTCAGCAGATCGCTATTATGATGGGCTGCGCTGTGCTGCCTCACCTTCGCAACCTCGTGGACTGCATCGCTCACGGCCTCCAGGACGAGCAGCAGAAGGTCCGCACGATGACAGCGCTGGGCTTGGCCGCTCTTGCAGAAGCTTCAGCACCCTACGGTATCGAGTCATTCGACAATGTCTTGAAACCTTTGTGGGTTGGTATTCGTCTGCACCGTGGCAAGAGTTTGGCGGCTTTCCTCAAAGCCATCGGCTTCATTTTACCGCTCATGGACCCCGAATATGTCTCGTACTATATCAAGGAGGTCACCATCATTCTCATCCGAGAGTTCCAGACGTCAGATGAGGAAATGAAGAAGATTGTTCTGAAGGTTGTGCAGCAGTGCGCTGCCACGGAGGGTGTTACGCCCCAATACATCAAACAGGATATCTTACCTGACTTCTTTAAGTCGTTCTGGGTTCGTCGTATGGCACTTGACCGGCGCAACTATCGCCAGGTCGTCGAGACGACCGTTGAGCTCGCGCAGAAGGCCGGTGTCGCGGAAATCGTGGGACGCATTGTCAACGATCTCAAGGATGAAGCCGAGCCGTACCGTAAGATGGTAATGGAGACGATCACGAAGGTTGTGGCATCTCTTGGAGCTTCGGACATCGACGAGAGGCTGGAGGTTAGGCTCGTGGACGGTATCATTTACTCCTTCCAAGAGCAGACGACCGAGGATCAAGTCATGTTGGATGGTTTCGGTACTGTGGTTAACGCACTTGGTATGTCTTCGCGTCATTCGACCACGAAAAGTGCATCCTGACATTTGTCACTTCCCAGGCATCCGTGTCAAGCCATACCTGACCCAGATTGTATCCACCATCTTGTGGCGTCTCAACAATAAGAGCGCCAAGGTTCGTCAACAGGCTGCGGACTTGACCACTCGTCTTGCTGTCGTAATCAAGCAGTGTGGGGAAGACCAGTTGCTGAGCAAGCTTGGTCTCGTTCTATTCGAACAGTTGGGTGAAGAGTATCCCGACACGCTCGGTAGTATCATCGCCGCCGAGGGCGCTATTGCGAACGTCGTGGGTATGACGCAAATGAACCCGCCTGTGAAGGATCTTTGTGAGTCTAAAGTTCGTCTTGATGAATCTCTGGTAACTAACCTGACAAACACAGTGCCCCGTATGACACCTATCCTGCGTAACCGACACGAAAAGGTGCAGGAAGCTACCATCAACTTGATCGGTCGTATTGGTACGTATCTCTCGCACATGGACAGTGAGCACTGACTAATTGTCTTTCGAACAGCTGATCGCGGTGCCGAGTTTGTTCCCGCTCGTGAATGGATGCGAATATGTTTCGAGCTGCTGGATCTGCTCAAAGCCCATAAGAAGGGTATTCGCCGAGCCGCTGTCAACTCGTTCGGTTACATTGCAAAGAGCTTAGGTCCACAAGATGTCCTTCAGGTTCTGCTTACCAACCTCCGTGTGCAAGAACGTCAAAGCCGTGTGTGTAGTACGGTCGCCATCGCCATTGTCGCGGAAACTTGCGGACGTGAGTGACACTTTCCACCCAGTTCTGTAGGGCTATTTGATCGCTAATTGTTGGTTGCAGCCTTCACTTGTATTCCCGCTATTCTCAACGAATATCGGACTGCTGAACTGAACGTTCGCACGGGTTGTTTGAAGGCGCTCACGTTCGTCTTCGAGTACGTTGGACCGCAATCTGCGTACTACGTTGACTCCGTCGTGACTATGCTCGAGGACGCTCTCACAGACCGTGACCTCGTACACAGACAGACGGCTAGTGTCATTGTGAAGCACCTTGCACTCGGTGTCGCAGGCCTCAACTGTGAAGACACGATGTTGCATCTGATGAACCTCGTGTGGCCGAACTGCTTCGAGACGTCACCACACGTTATCGGCGCCGTCATGGAGGCTGTCGAGGCCATGCGTGTGACACTTGGACCGGGCATCCTGCTAAGCTATGTCCTGCAAGGTCTCTTCCATCCGGCTAGGAAAGTTCGCGAGGTGAGTCCTCTATCTGTCAACAATGGAGGCAAACTGACGATTATGCTCAAGGTCTACTGGCGTGTCTACAACTCGCTTTACCTCGGCGCCTCGGATGCGCTCGTACCCTTCTATCCTGATCTTGGGGAGCTGAGCGAGGGCCAAAATGTGTATGACCGTCATCCTTTACAGATGTTCATCTAGGTTACAGGACGATACTGCTGCATATGTCTTCTCGTTATTCGCTTATGACACGTTATTGTATGTATTCTATGAAGGGGGAAATGATTCTCTAAACTAGCAGCGGCAATCGCTCGCAGTAACCACATATCCTGATGAGGACGTCACACGGACAAGATGCGTCAAACATCCAAATAACTCAGCGCAATCCAAACGACACCGCGAAACCCGAGACAGATATTATTGACATTGTCGTATGGCAGACTTTTAATCGGAAGTAGTATCGTCGAAAGTTCCCGTCGTCTTGACTATCGGTCGTCGAAGCTCGCGATTAAAAGACGCAAGCTTGGGTTCAACTGAGTCGTATAGCCAGCAAGATGTGCGAGGATTACGCTGAACTTGGTTGTATTGCTAGCAAATGTATAGTATACGTCGTACTTCGGTTACAGGGATCTAAGGTACAGCGTAACGGACGACAAGACTTCGGCAACTTGGGACCTGTCAAAAAGGACGAAGGTTAGCATGTTAGACTATAATCTCATGAAATGAGAGGAAGATCAGGGCTCTCAAGCGTATATTAGAGAACCAGGGTAGGTGTCGCCTGAGACTCTGTTCGAGCCATCCGACTGGTGCACAGCAAAAAACTCATCATGATGAAAGCGACGGAAGGATGCTTACCTGGTCGACACGGACAGACCGCCTGCCCGCCACTTAGAGGGTTACTCACCCAGGCCCGTGCCCTCCTGCAAGATCCCCCTGGAGGCGCATCTGCTTCAAAGACTATCCCATTTGCGAAAGTGTCGCAAAGCGAATCATCAAGCCTTTATGGCGCTCGAGCAGAGGCAGGGTGCTCTTCCTTGTGTCGTGGTGACATGTTCGTGGATGAGACGAAGGAAGACAACGACTCGAAAACTTTTGATATATGAACGCAACACTCCCACGGTCACAAGACGGTTCTCTGCTGCGGCCCGACATCCGACTTGGACATCCGACCTCAATGTGTGGTTTAAGTAACGCAACGTAGCTTTAAGGCTTGTATCTTCACATCTGTGCTAACAGCGGGGCCACTAAGCTGGGTATATAATGTACTCCGCATCGGCTTTCGATGCTGCCAAAATACGAAGATTTTGTACTGTTGACTCCAAAAGCGCAACTGAGTATCGACCACTGGCAGATCCTACGTTGGCTCCCTACGGTACGTGTTCGATGTAACGGTCAGCTAAGATATCAGGTAGAATGCAGTAGTCCACACGGCAATCCAGTGATGTCGCCAATGGCAGAAGATAGGCTCGTAACTCTGCTATCTCATTCTGTTTCGATAAACCTCCGCATACATGGACGCGGGATATTGGATATCCGGCATCCTTGCGCAATTGCAAGGTTTGGAATAGTGGGGAAAAGTTGATGCTTTGTTTTGGAGGTGGATGTCGAATAGTGAGAGCCTCTAATATCGGGAATGAGACTGGTGACGATGAACCGATGTTCCCAAGACTTTGCGTAAGATTCGTATCGATATATACGGCACCGATAGAGAGAACCCGGAGGTTAGACATTTGTGGAAAGAGCTCCCTACAAGCTGAAGGCACTAGTAACCCGGTATCTCTGATATGAGGATCATATACAGTATCGAGTTCGAGGACCTTTAGGCTGGACAATGAGAACATCTTGGAGAGCATGTCACATAGGAGAGTAGCAACAGCATCCTTATCAAGCCGTACTCCTCGCAGATGGAGGTTGAGGATCAGCCGTGTATGTCTAAGCCTATGTCCTGGGCACTTGTTTGTGTCGTCATCAAAGAGAGGACCAGAGAGCGTAAGTTGATAACCACTGCGGTTTGTGTTTTCGGTAAACCTCAGGGACAGGTATGTAGGATCGCAAAATGAAGTGCTGTGACGCCGTGGGGTGAACTTCTCGTTCAAGACTTCTAGTAACTGCGCCACAGAAGCACCGGGGCTTCCAAAAAACGAATTCGGCTTGACAACGATGCTCGCATTCTCTGCAGGTATGAGCCGCTGGAGCATCGCCACGGTCTCTTCTGGGCGAGAATCGGTGATGGTCAAGCCTGTCAAGCTCGGAAGAGGAACGGAGGGGGTCATCTCTTGCTCCTGCGTGGATGTCATAATGCCCAGTGCATCTAGTAAACGTAGCTCCTCTAGAAGAGGAAGCTCCGTCAATATCGACACCCATACGTTCACTGGCTGAGGAGACTTGGGCCAAGATACGATTAGCGAACGCAGCGAGGTATTCATCAGCCCACGGAGAGAATGTACGTCTCTTTTTGGCCAGGCAAAGAGATGCAGGTGACGCAGATCCGGGATCCCCTGACGACATATATCGGGAATATCGGTGTCACTTGCGTTGGTAATTACTATAGCGCTTCGCCCGCCCGAAAAGGTTGCGTGATGCAAACCCAGAGATCTGAGGAGGGGAGCACCTTCGGGGAAAGAATACTGAAGGAACAGGTCCGCGGCATTAGGGGCACGGAGATGCATACTTCGAATCCTAGAAGTTTGCGGCATGAGTATGCCCATGACGGCATAAGAACCTTCCTTAGTTCGCTCAGAGACATAGTGTATATCGAGGGGTGCTTGTTTGGAGCGTAAGACAAAGGCATTAACGATATCCGCGTTCCCAGAGTGTATGTACGTCCAGAGTTCGGCTGCGTTCAGCGCAATTTGTCTCCAGCTTTGGCAAACGTGAGTGACTACGATCCAACGATGAGTCCGTGGGGGGGCATCGCGCAGCGCACGGAAGACGCGAATGAGGAGCTCTTCTGGCAGCCTCTCGATACTCATTCCGAGTAAACGGGTTATATGCGTGTCAAAGACCTATGCACCTATGCGTTTATAGTATCAACGATACGAAAACAAATCATAAGAAAGCGAGCATACTTTCGAGGTTGTAGTTCAGGACAAGGGTCGTGGACAAGTTGATCTGTCGTCAAAGTTGTGCGCACTGCGATCATCGATCTCAACTAGTGTCGGGTGGAATATTCGGCGACCTGTAACTTACAGGTGTAACTTATTCCGCCCCTCGGGAACGTAACTAATAGGTGTAAATTACTGTAACTTATCCAGACCCTAACCATGGGCGCTTATACGTAACTTACTGTAACAAAATGTAACAAAGGTAACTAAAGGTAACAAAGTGGTAAATAATTCGGGCTGCCGCCCGTCCGCAGCCCTCACGTTCCTTCATCACCGCATTCGCGCGTAAGCTGTGTGCAACACCGTCATCGCGGTCTATGCGCTACCCAGCATGTTTGCTATGTGTATACCGATGTATTGGACAGAGATAACGCTTCTCCCGCCACCGGTCCGCTGCTCAGCACGATCGCGTTAGAGTGTTGGAGATACTTATGGACAGTGCTAGTGCGATGCAGACAGATCATGAGAAAACACATAGCCACATACACATGAGTGCACGAAAGGTACACAAAGAGGGAGATTCCGAGTGCTGTCTCGCTCAAGTTCCCGCGGCACCGTCCGAGTTGGTTACACGACGCGTCTGAACTAGAGCTGCCGCGGGGTGAGCCGCAGGTGGCCTCGAGGTCACATCAGTGAGGTTCCACGCTCTGGGGTGGGGTCGGGGTCGCACCTCGGGGCCTCATCACACCCCGTCCTACAGCTATACAGCACCTCCCACGTTCATTTTCCTCACAGACTTGCTGTATACGGTAACCTTCATCAGTTGATGGTGACGTCCACGTGGAGGCGATCTGGCGGTTGTCTGGCGGCTCATTTTGATGGGCTTTGCATGCACCCCGCGAGGCGACTCGGGGCGCACCTCACGTCACCTCGTCGCCCCGGGGCGTGCTTATGTACAGTAATTGACCGCTCGTTGAGCCACCCAAATTTGAGCGGCGTATGACACGGCCTCAATCGCACTTTCTGCCACAGAAAATGCACCAAAATATTACACTTGCTCCGTATTATATGCTTGAATATTTCTGTGTGGAAAATGCAAAGTCATACGGATCGAGAAGCAAAATGAAGGCAGAGCTCAAAACGCGCGTTGGACAATCCTTGGGCCACCTGCCATATTAGGCAGAAATCACCGTCTTAGCGCCCAAAAACCCCGCGCTGAGCCACCGCGGCTGCAGGCTTCACAGCGTTGAGACTCGCCTCCTGCAAGCATTACAGCATTTTTCAACTCAAAGTTTGTTGTAGTACACTTCTATATGATAGTTACGCATTATAGTGAATTTAAGGCCACTTGGGATAGCTACATCACGGGTGAAAAATCAAAGAAGCTAGCCAGTGAATTTGGAAGTACCAGAAATGAGCCTTCACGGATTTTTCGTTTCGCTAAAATAAAAGAAAATCACTCAGTATTATATATATGGCTTGATAGGTGTTCAATTCATATTCACGAATTTTCTCAAAAATTTTAGAGACACGGGGAGAGCTCAGGACGGGGGTGGATCAAGGAAGGGGGGGTGGCTCAAGGAGGCGTCAATTACTGTAATGGGGCGGGGCGAGCTGAACTCGGGGGGACCCCGACCTCGCGGCAGCTCTAGTCTGAACCGCGTGTCGCTAGGCTCGTCAACCATCCGCTTCTGGTTTCGCTAACGCTCAAACCGGCTTGTTTGGATTGATTTTTCCACGTGGAGAGCGCGTGCTGAGCGCGTGGTGCGAAGCGCTGAACCCGAGCTTGCAGGGAATGTTGAGGGAATGTAGTGTTCGGGAAGAAATGCATCTGTTAATAACCGGCTGTTATTAACTATGTTATTAACCGGTTAATAACATTACTTACCGTGGTCGTCATGTAAGATATGTAAAAAATTCAGAGCGCCCAGCAGTGGATACCAGGCCACCGACAAACACTTTCAGTCTGCTACGCGAGGACACAGAGAACTATAGTCGATCGTGGCCGTTTGTCAAACAATTACCGCGAAAATGCATAAATATGTTCAGGATTTTTCGGTACAGGCTCGCCCTAATTTTCGAACCAATAACCCAGTTCTTCGTCATCCCTCGCAACACTACCATAGATCCTTCAACTTTCCACCATGGCGTTGGTCACCGAGAACAGCACCTTCGACTCTCGGATGCGATCCATTCCGCAGGTATTCCTCGATGGTTTGCACCTCAGACACGACGTCAAGTGCACCCGATACCTACCGTCAAGTTCTATGATGTGAAGCGCCTCCTCGAGGACAAGACCGCAGAGCCCACAGCATTTGGCACTTATGGTGATACTGAGGACGACTCGGAGCTCGACGCTAGGGAATAGCACGGGTAGGGGTAACCCGTGTGGGTTGCGGGTATGGGTGCCTAAGGGTATGGGTACGGGTTACAAAAGTTGGACCCATGGACCCACCAGCCAACCCGCAGGAGGCTCCAATTTTTATTCAATATAAATGTTTTCATATTAGCTGGTACAGTGCTTTTGACCGCGGCACAAAGAATATTCTTGCGTATCGCGTCGAATGTCAAAAAGTCACCTGCGAACACGCAACAATAAACAAAGACAAACAACGACCGCTCAGGCGCTCATCGTGAAAATGAGCGACTACCACTCCGACCACATCTCATTCATACAAGGAAGTCCACGTAAATTACAGGAAATTGTGTTGTGGTAAGTAAATCCACTCTTTATAAACTATTTCTGCAGTGACCCGCTTACAGCTACAGCTGTGGCGTCATAGACTCCCACACTTTGCCCTCTCTGGAGCCACTCGCACGGACACCCTCGCACGACACCCTACCGGCGCGGAATGCGCTGCTCGTATGCAAGAATGTGCACGGCGGGTAGCCACAGACCATTTGCGCTGTTGTTGCGCTCGTCTCCGCCTTCTCGCAGTTCGCGTCCATCACGCGACACGTTTGGAGCACCCCGCACTCAGCGTGGATTGAAGCCGTAGGTTGACGGGCGATACAGTGGCGAGATGTCAGAAAGCGAGGTAATGAGGCGGAGGGGTAGCTGTGGTTTAAGGCGGTGGAGGAAGGGGCATGGAGGCGGCGGCGCTACGACATCGGGGGTACAACACGACGACGTGCTGGAGCACGAGGCGTCACAGGCGAATGAGGCAGGTCGATGGCGAGCAACATGTTTGAAGAAATGACGCGACGCGAAAACGGCAAGGACGACACGCAAGGAGGTGGGGTCGCGCAACGGCAAGCACGACGCGCAAGGGGGAAAGGTCGCGCAACAGCAGCGTGCACGATGCGACGAGGCGATACAACAACCAAGCGTACGTAGGACCACGGCCGTTCACAGTGAACACGACGTCAGGCGGCGCAAGCGCATCGTGTCCGACGCCGTTCTCATGTAAGTACCTTTCGAACCCGCGGGTGCCCGGGTCACCCACTGACCCACCAGTACCCACGCAAAACCCGTACCCACAGTTGTGGGTACGGGTTTTCGTGGGTACGGGTACGGGTTCAGCTGTAGACACCCGGGGTATACCCGTGCTATTCCCTACTCGACGCGAAAGAGGCGGAGGGCGTTGAGGATCCAACGTTGGGTATCCCATCAAGCGTGCCTCGGCACAGCGACCACTTTCACCTGGAAGAAGATGGAGGAGAGATCAAACTCAAGTCAGAAGCGTTGCTTGATGTGCTGTCCGAGGCACCACGCCCGCTGGCACGCAAAGCAACTATGTCTACGGTAGCCTCTGATGATAGTGATGGCAGCAAAGAGGATAGAATCGGTAGATC